>CM072512.1:38395644-38418144 GCA_036898135.1 Oncomelania hupensis
GATTTAGCCGTTTCGCTGATTGATTCATTGAACCTACTTGACATACTGACAAGCTGATAGACGCATTCATTCCTTCATGGACCTCATCATGACTAATATATTTCTTTACTTTGTTCAGTTGAGCGTCTGATTAACAGGTTGTATGAATAATTCACTTATAATTTCGTGTAATAGTTCACTACGCGGCTAACTATTGTACATACGGGGGCTTTATAATGAACGTGTTCTTCATCGATGCGCTTACTTTTATATGATTGCTTGATTTACTACATGTATTCTTTTTTTTTTATATCCACGTGACTGATGAACTGAACTGTTGATTCTTTAGTGATTGAATGTTTATCGTCAGACAAATCAATAATGAAATAGGCTACGTTTGCATTTTGAATGCTAATAGTTATATGTTTTATTCCATTAGATAAATCAGAATTGGTTATTTAAAAAAAATTAACCGTTCATATGTTCAACTTGATGACTGACCACTGTATTTAATAACTGAGAACCAGTGATCGTCCTAGGGATTTGCAAAACCGGTGTAACAGGCCGGAATATACCCCTGGCTACTTTATACCCTGGGTATAATGTAGCCTAGGTGGGTTTAACCCCCTGGGTATAGATCAGCCTAGGCCAGGTCATACCCCTCGCGCCCGGAATATACCCCCACCTAAAGAGATTTCACTCATGGGTTTGTTGTACATGACCCTGCAAAACCGGTGTAACATGCCGGAATATACCCCTGGCTACTTTATACCCTGGGTATAATGTAGCCTAGGCGGGTTTAACCCCCTGGGTATAGATCAGCCTAGGCCAGGTCATACCCCTCGCGCCCGGAATATACCCCCACCTAAAGAGATTTCACTCATGGGTTTGTTGTACATGACCGTTTGCGTGACCAACTCTCAGGTAACAGCCTTTTGCTTGGGGTCCCCAACCCTAACACTAACCCTAACCCTCTATCTATCTATCTATCTATCTATCTATCTATCTATCTATCTATCTATCTATCTATCTATCTATCTATCTATCTATCTATCTATCTATCTATCTATCTATCTATCTATCTATCTATCTATCTATCTATCTATCTATCTATCTATCTATCTATCTATCTATCTATCTATCTATCTATCTATCTATCTATCTATCTATCTATCTATCTGATTGCATCAGAACAATAACAACACATAAATTAAAGAGTAACGTGAAGGATAAGGTCTTCCGTAGTGGGGGGGGGAAAGTTAAACGAGCCTAGGCCAGATAATACCCAGGGGTATAGTCTGGGCTAGGCCAGTTTATACGGGGGCATAGTCTGGGCTAGGCCAGTTTATACCCTGGGTATACTTGAGGCGGGGTATAATCTGGCCTGCTACACCGGTACGACGTCACATTAAACAAACCCACTCGAACGCAAACCGGTGGGCCAGTCACGGAAACCGGTATGACCCATAGAAAAGCTTAATAATGCGTCACTATTTTATATAAGTAGATGGCGACTCTGTTAATGCACTTTCTGTTTCATTAGAAACATCTTCGTCTTCACATAAACTTCTTTTATCGCCCCTCTTCCCGCTAGCAAAAAATAAAAAAAAATCTTGCCAATGTTATATCATTCTGTATTAATTACCTCAAAGAATATGGCAAGGCTACTGAACGCATTCGCAGGCCTCTCGTCTACACTCCCTAAACACATAATGAGCGTGGCTGGCTGGCTGGCTGTCTGGCTGGCTGGCTGGCTCTCTCTCTCTCTCTCTCTCTCTCTCTCTCTCTCTCTCTCTCTCTCTCTCTCTCTCTCTTCATTTCTCTTCTTCCGTTTTCTAACCAGTTGTAAAGACGTTGATTTAAAATCGATGTAAAGCATTTACTTGTGATACTGAGTAGCGATATACCTCTGTAGTTATCAGTATTATCCGGCGATCCTTTTTAAAAAAAAAAATTGTGGAAAATCAAGCAGGATTCAGAAGAAACTACTCCACTACTGATCACATATTCACATTGCATGCTATTGTACAGAACTGTCTTAGTAAAAAAGGAAGAAAATTATGTGTTGCGTTTGTCGACTTTAAAAAAGCCTTTGACAGTGTCCAGCATAGCAAACTTCTAGAAACATTACAAACAGATGGCATAAATGGTGAATTCTACAGTATCCTCAAATCCATGTATGAGTCATTGACTTCTTGTGTCAGAGTGGGGGGTAAATTTACAGAGTTCTTCAGCTCCCCAAAGGGAGTCCGTCAAGGTTGTGTTTTAAGTCCTACCTTATTTTCAATGTTTATAAATCAACTTGCAATACACATTACTGATTCTGGTCGACATGGAATCCAACTCCTGCCAGGGTTAATGGAATTGTTTATCCTTTTATTTGCCGATGACGTCACGCTTGTATCAACCACACCAGCAGGTTTACAAAATCAGTTAAATTGTCTAAAAGAGTGTTGTGAAAAACTAAAACTAGAAGTCAACATTAATAAAACAAAGATAATGGTTTTCCGAAAAGGGGGTTACTTATCAAGATTTGAACATTGGAAATTTGATGGAGTTAATTTAGAGGTAGTTAATGAATATTGTTATTTGGGTTTTATATTTACAACTATGCTTAGTCATAAAATTGGAACTAACCACTTGGTAGGGAAGGGGAGGAAAGCAGTCTTTAGTTTATGCCGTTTACTGAAACAACTAAAGTCGATGTCAAAAGATGTATTCTTTAAACTGTTTGATTCAAAAGTGCAATCTATTTTATTATATTCATCAGAAGTCTGGGGTTTAAGTCGTCTTGATTCTATTGAGAAAGTTCACTTATTAGCATGCAAAAATTTTCTAGGCGTTCCTATTCGAACACCCAATAAAATGGTATATGGTGAATTAGGCCGTTTTCCTCTATATATAAATTCAGCGATTCGCACACTGAGGTACTGGTTCAGAGTATTGCAGCTTAGTGCTGATAGACTACCAAACCAAGCGTATCACATGTTGCTGAATTTAGATATTTCGGGTAAGAAAAATTGGGTATCAGGGGTACGTAATATATTATCTGAGTGCGGATTCTACATTGTTTGGGTTCAACAGGGAGTGGGTAACACAAATGCTTTTCTGGCAGAGTTTAAGACTAGGCTCCAAGACATTTTTAGGCAAGAATGGTCTGCAGCAGTACGGGATAGAGACCGCTATAAAACATTTAGTTCATTCAAGACCGAGTTTGGGCAGGAATCGTATATTGTAGATAGTGATGTATATTGTTTTCGTGTGGCACTCTCATTAATCAGATTTGGAGTTCTTCCAATTAATAACAACACCTATAGATTCGATGATAATACTGTACTAAGAAATTGCATTGTATGTAAGAATATAGTTGAAAATGAATATCACTTTTTGTATGTATGTCCTTTGTATGATGATTTTAGAAATCGCTTTTTGTCAGATCGACCTGTTTTACTTAAAGACATGATGAGCTTGAAAGGGATTACGCATTTACGAAACCTAAGTAAGTTTGTATATCACGCATTCGCAAGATGCAAAAAGCTTGCGGAATCTCTGGAATAAGCTAATGCATTGTCCTGCTTCCCTTACCCCACCCACCCACCCCCCTCCGCAACCCGCCTTCCCCCCGCACACACACACAGACACACACTTCTTATGGCGCAAAAAATGTCTATTATATATTATTGTTCTTTTCGTTTAGTCATGTTTTTTGTATGTTAGAAACCAACGCTCGAATCAAATGCGTGTGAATGGAGAGTGTTCGCGCATGTGCGCGTGCGTGTGAGCATATGGGCCAATGGCCAAAAATGCAATAAATTGTCAAATGTCTTCATTTCTCTTGTTTTTCTTTCTCTTTTTCTTTATTTTTGAAACCAGTCAAACAAAATAAGAACCGGTAGGCTCTACCGGCTACTGATTTTTCAACCGGTATTGTTATTCTCAAACCGGTAAAATACCGGTAATTTCCGGTTAAATCCATCCCTGGAGAACACAGCGAAATAACCATCTGTGTCTATGGCACAAGTCCACAAATGCCAACCATTGGCAGCAGAGAAGGGGAGATAAATCTTTCCTATCATTCCCTCATTCCACGGAGGACAGCAGCTATAATAAGGAGTTTATCCCAGATGCTATCAATAAACTCCAGCACATCTCTTTAGGGGCCACCTTTATCACTTGTGTTTCACACAAACCTTTTGTCTTCTTTGTATTTAATAAGATTGAAAATATTTACGCCACAAAATGCAAAAGACAAAACCTGATAATTTAACAGAAGTAAACAACAAAAGAAGCCTGGCATGTTGTGAAGAGGTAACATCTGATGGTCCTGTCTTTCCTTATGGGCTTCAGCCTTGTCATGGCAGCAGTTGTTAGTGCGATCCTGGAAAGGATTTCATGTCTGATACAATGGCTCCTAGATATTTGGAGTTATGCAGTGTGTTGAGGGATTGGCCTTGGACTTTGATGTCCGTGATGATGCCATTGGTGTTGCTGGTCTTCTCTGCACTTATTTCAATTCCAAAGGCTTTGGAGGTGGTGCCCAATCTCTGTACCAGATTTTTAAGTTATTGTTCCTCTCCAGCCAATCCATCAATGGAGATTTCTCTACCTCATATGCTGGTTGTGCCGTAGTGATCTGCAAGAACATCTGACAGAATGTGCTACAGGAAGATGTTAAAAGTGTTGGAAAGAGTAGGCATCTTTGACGCACACCGATTGTTGTTCTGAACCAGTTCCCAATGGCGCTGTTGTGGAGGACTGCTTTGGTAGCCTTGTCATACAGGCTGTTGATGACTTCAGTAATGATAGGGCTGGTGTTCTACACTCTCATGGTTGCCCACAGAGCTGCATGCCAGACTCGGTCAAATGCTTTCTTGAAGTCTACAAACACATGATATAGATGTTGTTGGTGCTGTAGGTATTTCTCGCAGATTATTCTGAGGTTGAACATCTGTTCAGTGGTACTTCGCCCTGTTCTGAATCCTGCTTGTTCTTTAGCTATGATTTGTTCAGCCTGGGGTTTCAACCTGATGAATATTATTTTCAGGAGGACCTTGCAGAGATGGCTGACGAGGCTGATGGTGCGGTAATTTTCACACTCCTGAAGGTTACCGTTTTGGGAAAGAGTGATGACAAGCGACTGGGTCCATGGTGTACGCCACTGTCATTTCTTGACCCTTTCTACAAAATTCAGTAATTAATCATTACTAACAAACTAAACCAAGAAACTGAAATAGATATTACGTTTTCTACTTTTCTCTACACTAAAGTTCTAACATTTGGCATTGGATTGGATCTCCGGGAACTTATTGTGCTGTCGTAGCATTTGTTGACGAAACCTTTTATTTTTCCATTCATTTTACCCAAAAGATAAAGTCCTTATCTTTGCCTTATTCAGAAACATCCTTCATGTTACATTGTAAAATTGAAACATTTCAATATCTCATCGTAAAAGATAAATCCTTTTTGTATGGCAGAAATGTACACAAGAAATTAAGCAGGCTATAGAAGCAATTTCATTTTTGTTCTCGAAAGTGAAGAGATTATTATTGGGATTGTGAGAGTCATAAGAAAATTCTAAATTCTCCTCTATATCCAACTGCTAAAACTTAATCGTCTTTGTATTTGTAGTTGAAAATCCAACAAGAAGTGGTTTGTGCAACAAGTGATTTCAGACAAGGAAGAGAATTTGCGATAATGCACATCTGTCTGCTATTGTTAGAACTGAATCTTTTCTCTATTTTTGCAGAAATCCTACTGAAGTACTTTCTGTGATGACCAAAATGCATACCTAGCTCTAGAAATGGAACTATTAGGAAACGATCGAAACTCAGATACCAACAAGTCTAATGAAATCAGGTAAAGTTAGATTTATCAGGCACATGAGGAAAACAGAAGTGAAAAGGAACATGAATGTCGAAATAATAAAATATCAGTTTGGGTTATTTGGAAACATACTCGTGGTTGCCTACTACTTAATGATGACGATGAGAAGACAGAAGACGACGACGACGATGCTGCTGCTGCTGCTGCTGCTGATGATGATGATGATGACGGTAATGATGATGATGATGATGATGATGATGATGATGATGATGATGATGATGATGATGATGATGATGATGATGATGATGATGATGAAGAAGAAGAATATGATGATGATAATGATGAAGAAGAAGAAGAAGAAGAAGAAGAAGAAGAAGAAGAAGAAGAAGAAGAAGATGAAGATGAAGATGAAGATGAAGATGATGATGATGATGATGATGATGATGGTGATGGTGATGGTGATGGTGATGGTGATGGTGATGGTGATGATGATGATGATGATGATGATGATGATGATGATGATGATGATGATGATGATGATGATGATGATGATGATGATGATGATGAAATTCACATTACAATTATCTATACAGCCGTCTTTACAAAATAAATCGTTTGTACGAAGTAAAGTCGGCAAACGAAACAGGAAAACAAAGCATGTCCTTACCCTAAAAGCTCGCACACGCTAGAAACAAAATCATGTCCCAAATTAGAAGAAGAAGAAGAAGAAGTAGAAGAAGAAGAAATGATGAGGAGGAGAAAAAGAAGCAGGAGACGAACAACAACAACAACGATTACGACGATGGCGATCACTACAATAACAACGACACAGCCATCATGATCATGATCAGGATAACAACAACAACAACAACAACTAATTTACTACAGATACTCTCAACTTACCTCTTGATATGTAAGTAGCCCCTCAGTGTCCGAGGAATTTCCGGGCACGCCAACGTTGACCGCAGGTTGCCCGACGCCGGATCCCACAGGTCGGGCGCTGAGAGTAAAAGTTCGGGCAAAGGCTGCGAAACCCAACACTAACTTCTCTGCAGGGCAACCCTCTCTCAACCAACCTTGCACCGAGTTGTGCTGAAACAAGAACACACGAGAACATTATTATTACGGTTTACTAGCGCCAAAACCGAGAGTTACCATTATCACGAGATAATTGAAATTAACACGGGGTGTCGGACAGCGCAGTGTTTGGAGCACTCGCTACTGTGTCGCAAGTTAAGCACCGTCCAGTGCGGTTAGCATTTGGATGGGTGACCGCAAAACATGAAGCGACAAATAACAACGCCCCCAGTTGACTCAATTGTGACTGAGTTCCTGCTCTCTTTAGGGTGGGGAAGGTAAAGCAGCGAGGGAGAGAGATGGGCATCACCCTCATTACGCTGGCCCAAGATAAGTGTGATCTCCAGCATCACGCTCCCCTACGGCCACAAGGCTATGGGACTACCTTTACCTTTACCTTTTAACACGTGTTCTGTGTAATTTACAGATATATATGTAACCCACAGTGTTAATTAATAATAATTATCAGTATTTGCCACGCCTTCCCAGCGACAAAATCTGATAATTACAAATATCATAACATACTTACAAATATCATAGGAAAATTACTATCAAGGGACAATGACAATTATCATTGAAAAAGTACAAATATCTTCGTGCAGTCATGTTTAATTTTCAGTTTTGGCTCTAGCAATTCGGTCGGGAAATGTGTTAAAAAAGAAAATTTTTATTGTCACTTGATAATTACAATTTGATCGTGTTAATTGTAAATATGTCGTTGACGTCGACGACGAACACCTACCGTGTCCGGATACAAGGCAGCGTGATGCCTCGCTCCATTGGCCAGATCCCACTGTCCATGGAAGTCATAAGCCATCAAATTAATGAAATCCACAGACCTGCGAAAAAGAATCAAAGTAAATTAATATTAAAACTGCAACGCTGATAAATGAAAACTGACAGAGATAGTTTTCAACTGATTTACTTCAAAATGGGCTGTTGGACATCGGCCACCGAGATAAAATAATTTGCGAAAGTCAGGATCAAACTTACATCAAGCCTTGCACACGTAGACCTGTACAAGCCTTGTGTAATGGACCATTAAGCCACTCTTCTCCAGATGGTTTATTAAATTCTGTTTATGAGAGGTTTCCAGACCAAGCAGCACACAAGTCATTGGACAACACGATGACATGCTCACAGTGGTGAAGAAACGGAAACACCGATGGTGGGGTCACGTCACCACAGCATCAGGCCTTGCAAAAACCATCCAGCAAAGCACGGTGCAAGGAGGCAGAAGAAGAGGGAGACCGAAAAAGAGGTGGGAGGACAACATTCGAGAATGGACTGGCTTGACACTGAGCGAAGCCATGAGGGTTGCTGAGGTCAAACAAAGTTGGTTAAACGATCATCTGTGGTGCCATATCGACCTTCAAATTACGGGATAGTATAGGATAGGATAGCATAGGATAGGATAGGATAGGATAGGATAGGATAGGATAGGATAGGATAGGAAATGTTTCCAATATTTTACAAAATACCCTTCTCCAGATATTTTAATAATTTCTGTTCATAAGAGGTTTCAATTATTGTACAAGTCAATTACTACTTATTAGTACCACTTTCTTGTCCAAATTGCTAAAACGGCTGTCGTCATTGTAAAAGAGGGCATAACTCCTAAAAGAGAAGATGGCGGCGAATAATTTTTGTAGCGAGTCGATTTTGAACGCTTCGGTTGTAAATTCAAATTTATGTGTGAACAGATCAGATAAAAAGCAAAATCGTTGTGACATTCCTAGGAAGCATTTCCTGCGACATAGGCTAACTCAAGCCAGTTTTCGTGACAGACAGATACATCCACACGCACGCACGAACACACAGAGATTTAAATAGTATGCATTGTACTGGACAACCTCTATATGTGTTAAGCTATCAGCCCTAGGAATATTTTATGAAAGATGTTGAACCCGATCACCCAATATTGTGCTCAGAAGTAAGTAAATGAGCGTCAGGAGTAATAATCTTCTTTTTCTAAAACGTTTAGTTTTCTACTTTCATGATCTCGTGCGCAGTTTTATTTTCCATTCGATACTTTCTATCATATTCCCGCCCTCATCATCCAACTGCAGTACTGTTAGCTTCACCCACCTGCTTACCTCGGTATATGGTATACCTCGGTATAACTAAACAAGTTACATAAAGAACCTCATAACACTATAATTATTTTCTACCTTAAGTATATCTTTTCAGTTTCTTATGCGTAACACAAAGCATAGGCTGCCTAAGAAATAATCCATTTTATCACCCAGCGTGACAAATTTTCAGCAGGGAAGATAACGCACGTCTTTTTTTTCTCTCCTGCCAAATAATCACACTCTATGACGTGGGTTTGACGTGCAAAAAGATGTTTAGCCAATTGTAGATTCAACTCGGACCAAAGACCGACATCCGGCCCATGCTATCAAATCTCGCTTGTGGTCAAATGTTTTATTTTAACATGCCGATGAACGAAGCATTTTACACTGAATGTATTATATTTATTTTGTCTAAACGAGCATTGGCTTACTTTTACAATAACTGTATGACTTACTTATATCTAGGTCAGTAATATTTATTGCTTGTTACTAGTTATATAGTCACGGGTGATGGTGCCGCATGGTATCAACACGCGCAGTAAGATCGGACATTGATGGCAACTGCAACAAATACGGTAGGAAGGTCAATCCAAACTGGAACTCGATATCGCAGCTTTAGAAACAAATACACTAGCGATCCCCCAAAATAAGCCCTGTTCTCTAAGGAATAGCACTAGGAATTAAAATGATATCAGTAAGACCCTACTGAGAATAGATATCAGGAGATGCCTAGGACAGCAAAAATTGTAAAGTTACATCATCCAAATAACACTGTCATTCATTTGAATGTCAAAGTTTATTAACCGAATCAGTCTAACTTCTAACATCCCCTATTATTATTATTATTATTATTATTATTATTATTATTATTATTATTATTATTATTATTATTATTATTATTATTATAGAGTATTTGACTCCCGTCTCTCGGCCACGACCTTGAGAACATTGCTCCAACCGAGCTGTTATTTTCATTGTATCCCTCAAAAGAGGGTCATAAAAACATTTGCCCTGCAAGGCGGTGAAGCGTGGTTGGTAGTACCGGGTTGCCGGCTACTAGTGCCACGCACTCTTCTGCAAAGTCGCTGCCACCGACCTGCATAAAATGCCTGCCGACAATGTAGTCCCGCTCACCACCAAAAGCAGAAGGCGAATGGTCAGCCGGGGAGAACAAATGTCGTGTCGCCTTACCCAATGGCATGCCAAAAGGATTCTGCAAAGCAGGAGCCACCCAAGGCTAGTCTAACCAAGAAATTCAAGGTAGACAATTTCTCTCCCAAGCCTCAACCAGTCGCCTCCCTTTCCGCTACAATTATTATTATTATTATTATTATTATTATTATTATTATTATTATTATTATTATTATTATGTTTAATATCATAATTATCATTAGTTTAATAGCATCTATTGTTGTTTGTTATTATTATTATTATTATTATTATTATTATTATTATTATTATTATTATTACTACTACTACTACTACTACTACTACTACTACTACTACTACTTTTACTACTACTACTACTACTACTACTACTACTACTACGGCTACTACTACTACTACGTCTACTACCACTACTACTACTATTACTACTACAACAACAACTACTACTACTAATACTACGACTACTACTACTACGATTACTATTACTATTACTACTACTACTACTACTACTACTACTACTACTACTACTACTACTACTGCTACTACTGCTACTACTACTACTACCCTCCTTCACGCGACCTCTACTTGTTCACTGTCAAGCGGCTTCATCGGCGCATCTTCGCGGCCTCCTCGGCACCGCTTTTCCAGCTTGTCCTTGGCGTCCTACTTGGTACCCTTATCGTCGTCCTCGCAGCTGCTTCGTGCGCTCGTCACCAGTGTCATCCTTTCTTCATCTATATGTTCTGACTTATCTTGCCTTCCTCAACTCGAATGTCGTAGCAGCTTGGTGCGCTCTATCTACACGTCATCATCCCTCCGCAACCTGACTTCTTATTTCAACTTGTCTTCACTCGTCCAGTCCCCTATATGTCAAGAGTGATTCTCCTTTTCCTTTTTGGGCGGTGCTTGCTAAGGATCTCAGTGGGGCATCTGTCACTGTTGAGTTGAAGGTGGTGGTCATGGTGTTGACATCTACTTAACCAACTCCAAAAATGAGCAGTGGTGCAAATTTCCCTCCAGTTGTAGCTTGGAATATTTTGGAACCTCCGGGTCTTGCAGTTTGTCCAGGTGGAACTTCAGCCTGGTGCACTTTGCTTTCTTTACTCTCTTCATGTGGAGCCAGAACGACATTATCACGAGATCGTGGTCCCTTCCGATGTCTGCTCTTGTAAAAGTGCGTGTCATGCCAATATTGATGCTTGATCTGAAGCGTTTCTGTACCATGATGTAGTCAATCTGGTTGTAATGCTCCCCGCTGGGACTGTGTCAGGTCCATCGTCTGGATTTTTGTGGGGACAAAACGTGTTTGCCAGTAACAGATTGTTGTACTTGGCAAACTCCAAGAGTTTCAGACCTCTGTCATTTGTGTCGTTGTAGCAATGGGTTCCATATGTGTCTCCCCAGTTGTTCGCATCTTGGCCAATCCTGGCATTCCAGCCACCTTGCACTATGTCTTTTCTCGGTACTTGGTCGAGGACAGCCTGCAGATGTTCATAGAAATCCTCGACTTCGCTGTCGTCATGGTCGGATGTTGGAGCGTAGGCAAGGATGGTGATGCTGAAAGGGGATGCTCTCAGACGGATGGTAATGTGTCTACTGGAGACATGCCGGCAACCCATGACAGTGGCCAGAATGTCTTTTTGGACCAAGAATCCAACGCCGTGTTCGTGCCTGTCATCTCTCCCGCTGAAATAAAGCTTGTGACCTTTGTCGGTCGTTGTTTCACCTGAGCCTTTCCAGCGCAGTTCGCTGATACGTAGAATGATCCATCGATAGTGGTCGAGCTCATGGGCCAGTTCTTCTAATTTCCCTTCGCCGTTAGGATTCTGACATTCCAGGTTCCTATGACAATATTGTCTCACATGCGGACCTTGCTACGTTGTCCATCAGTAACCCATTTATCACCCCGTCCCTGTTGACCAACGGAAGGCGCGGTCCTTGGTGACCCAGGCAACGGCCGATCCGAGTGGTTCTTTTTTATCCTACGTTGAGTCTTGGGCAAGAAAGACCTGGCGGGGCCCAATCCTCTCCAGGCTGTTGGCCACATCCGAAATCCACGAGTACAGTGTGGCTCGCCTTGGCCCCGAGCATTCACTCTCACATCATCCCTGTTAGTCGCCTCTTACGACACAAAACGACACTGAATAGTAAAGTCCACATAGTAACAGACGTAGCCGGTAACTCAAGGTCAATCAGTTGTAGCCGCAGATACTGATTTTGAGTTGTGCAGTATTGGGCAGTGGCTTGGGCTGAAGTTCACGCTAGATAATGTTTGGTGAAGCAACGTCGGGACTGGTTAGTACTTGGATGGGTTACCATGCCTGGAAGGCAATCATCGAACAAATTAAAAAAAAGAATTATAATAAAAAATATATAAAATGAAAATAAAACAAGCACTCAAAAATACGTTCCAGTTCACCACCCAGCTGTGGTTTCCATGGCTCAGTTTAGAACCGGTGTGACATCCTCACAGTTCCTAGTATCTTAGCTGGGCTGGGAGCGAATGGGAGCATTCTGATTGGTCGACGCGTTACAAAATTCGACGCATGCGCACAGTGCTATCATCGTCTTCGTAAGGTTTAGGGTTAAAGTTTGGGTTAGAGTTAAGAGTTTAGGGTTAGGGTTTGGGTTAGGGTTAGGGTTATGACGCCTAAGAACTTCGTGAAAAAGCCGGCCCGACATGACCTGGCGCATGCGCAAATGCGCTCGGATAAACTAGGAGACCCGGAACTTGAAGGATGTGACACCGGGGAAGGTAAAGCAGCGAAGGAGAGGAGATGGGCACCGCCCTCATTAAGCTGGCCCATAGAAAACAGAGGTCTCAAATGCCTCTATCTCCAACGAACGAAAGGTTACGGCAACACCTTTACTTTTTCTTCAAACTGATTTTCCAGCTATCCGAGTTCGTCGTTTTGACACCCATTGGTGCGCTATACCACTCACAGACATTGGATTGGTTTTGGTTTGGATTGGATTAAATTAGACGCAGTCAGAATGCTTACTGGTACATTTTACAAACACGCCGCGTAGCTGAGACTTGCAGAGGCTTCCGCTCGCCTGTCTTCTAGTTATTAGTATGGGGAGGTAAACCTTATGTCTCGGCTTATTGTCTCAACTGACCAGTGCAATAGAAAGCGTCCATAATTTCAGGGCTTTTTTTTTTTTTGCTCCACGACAAGGGGCATTAACCAGGCAGAATGGATCTTCGATAGCAAAATGAAATTGGATTCTCGATAGCCATAGCGGCAGAAGCTGTAGTATTCTGTCTATTTTGTATTGACAATGAAAAATGGCTGTGTAATGGCTGCGCTAACGAGGAGCCGTATCTACCACTGCGCCAACGAAAATCCGCCCAACTTTAAAATAAATAAAAAAATATAAAAAAAAAATGCCCTTGCGTTCGACGTTAGCTTTTACCCGTGTGATCACACACATGCCTGCCGGCACAGTATTAGTGAGTTGCTTTATCAATGTGGGTCGCGTACAGAAGGGTTAATGGAGTGGTTATTGATTACCCGGGGGTCAACAAGTGAACACATCTGCATGCTTGGCAAGTGCGTCCACACTGTCGCCTTTGACTTTCTGACATGGGCAAAACGTGAATGGAATAATTATACGTTCTACCATGGACGAAACCCGGACAGTTTTAAAAGGTTAAGATTTTAGGCATAAGCCTATTGTTACAATCAGACCTTTCGTAATGACATAATATCAAGATTATTTTATTATATCATCTGATTGTTGCTATAACTGGTTTGTCATCATATGTTAAAACAAAAACCTTTTCTACTTATTCAAAGACTCTTCTTTTAATAGGGAAAGGGGAGGGGAGGGGAGAGGGGGAAGGGAACTATATGGTGATATGTTTAAAATCAATACTATAAATACCCCCGTTGCGGTGCCGGGGGTTTCAGTATAAATAGTATCCCCACTTTCTGGAAATTTAGTGCTTTGAATTCCCACTGTCGCTGTCTTTCTCATTTGCTCTTTCTCATTCCTGCTCTTTTCTATCAATCTGCTATACTATCGTCTTCTTCGCTAGACCAATCTCCTACCTTTTTTCTTGAAAACTCTTCTGGGACAAGACTCCTTGTTTGTGTATGAGGTCTGTTGGATCAGCTTGGGAATATTGGACGCTTTCTGACAGGTGGTCACTAGGGCTTCCTATGATGTTATTATTTAGCAATGTAGGCATTTTATATGTATATGTTTTGTTGATAATTTATAATGATGTTTGTATTCTATTTTGTTTTTGTAACGGGGGTTCGATAAGTTGGGGTGAAGCGTCAGCCGTCCCCTGCGTGGGATGTCTTTATTGTAAAGTGACTGGCTGGTGGAGAGCTTTCGGTTTTACCACTAGGGTTGTTTCGGCAGATCTTTTATGCGGATCGGGGGTTGTCCGGTCCTGATTTGGCTCGGAAGAGTCCGCTGGACCTAAAGCAATAATAATGTAATGTAATGTAACCGGGATTTCACACATTGCCGGTAGCATATATACAGTAAGTCCTCGGGTTACGCCGGTCTCGACTTACGTCGTTTCGTTGTTACGACGCTCCTCCCCATAAAAAAAACATAATAAATAATATTACGCGACGTTCCGTCATACGCGGTTTAGCGTCGTAAGCGACGTAAACAAACGGAAGCTAGTTTATGGCGAGCGGCGGAAGAATAGGCATACGCTTTGTTGTGGTTATACGGCGGGGAAGACGGCGTCGCTTCCTACGCTCAGTCACTGTACATACGCCATTTTGGTTGTTTACGCCGTCTATCTCTCTCAAGTGTTTTATCGTTTGTTGCCCTTGGTTATGGCTCCCAAACGTAAGTCAGATGGTAGCGCATCAAAGAAAAGTGTTCCGACTTACGATGAAATCGGGTTACGACGCGTCCATCGAACGGATCAACGTCGTAACTCGAGGACCCCTTGTACTTTTGTTTCTCCCAAGATTTGTTGGCATTCGATTGTTGTTGGTGAGGAAGAGTTCATAACAGTACTAAATCATCACGGTTTCACTTCTACAGCGTAGTTGTGACTAGACGAGTACTTCTCACTCTTGAGAAGGGAAGGCCATGTCTAGTCACAGCTACGCTGTATGAATTTGACGTTTCATTTCTCCCCTCCACTGTATCGGTGATTGATAAATAATCCAACACCAACGTAACCATAACCACTGTAGACATATTGTATGTTATACAAGGCTCTTGTTGGAATTAATAAAGTCATAAACTGCAACAACAACAACAACAACAAAGGAAAGAAGTTTACTATATCATTAGAAAACAACAACACATGTGTACTACTACTACTACTACTACTACTACTACTACTACTACTACTACTACTACTACTACTACTACTACTACTACTACTACTACTACTACTACACCTACAGCGAACACCTAGAAACGTTAAAGGCAAAGCTCATAAGGAGACAATAACAATGAAACAACCTTCAGAGGTTTAGTTAGTTAAAAACACATTTTACAATAATAATAATAATAAAAATAATAATAATAATAATAATAATAATAATAATAATAATAATAATAATAATAATAATAATAATAATAATAATAATAATACAGGATGCTATGTACGCGCCTTTCCCCAAGGCTCAAAGCGCGGCGATCTATACCAACATACACGCTCACCTGTCTCATTTACCTTCACACACACCAAATACACATACATCACTCAAACAGGTGGTGTAAAGGCAGGGAGATCGCTATTAGAAGACGGAAGAAAATCGAATTTTTATTTTTGAAATGTTTATACTGACTGCATCCTGTACCATTATTGAAGGGAGGGAGGAAACCGGAGTGCCCGGAGAAAACCCTCGGTGACCTCAATAGTCTCGTACCTAAATCACATACGTTCGCCCCTTGCGGGAATCGAACCCGCGACCTTCGGCATAGGAAACCGGCGACTTATCCACTGCGCCACGAGGCCACCACAATAAGAAACAAATTACATATCTAGGATAGTTGAGCAACGAATGCGATTTTCACATGAACACTTACATGTATGATGTACATTTCGACATGAATTTTACATTTACAATTATGATACAGTCTGTAAATAAATAGCAACTTAATTTGTACATTATAAAAAAAATAAGGTTGTGACATTGTGACAGTGGAATTCCCTTCCCTCCCATATCCGCAACATACAATCAACACAAGCATTCAAAAAGGCCATCAAAACCCACCTCTTCAAACTGCATTTTTCAGATTGATTTGTATCCCGCTGCCATTCTCTCATCTTTTGTCTATGTCTGATCCGTAAGTGTATACACGGCTGTAAATATTTATACTGTTTTTCTTCCTGGGCCTAACCAGGCATATAAATAGCTGTGAATAGGTTTTTTGCTATTCTATTTCTGTCTTTTTTGTCATTTGTGCACATAGTTGTAAATAGTCTATTTCGGTCTTTTTTTTGTAATTTATGTACATTGTTGTAAATAGTCTGTACCTTTACTGTTCCGTCTTTGGTGTATTGTAGCAAAAGTGATGTTTTATCGAGTGCATGTGTTTATATGTAATGACTATGTAAAGCGTGGTGAGTCTGGTCATAGGCTGGAGTACCCGCTATATAAAAATCCGTTATTATTATTATTATTATTAATTACAAATTTAGCATTAATAATATTAGTTTTATTTGATCTGATTGAATAAATGGTAACGTCATTTTCTTTTGAAACCACCAACTGTTGTCTATTGTTGGATTTGTACTGGAAGAAGGTTCGGAATTGAAGGTCACGAAAAGGTAAAACTGGATTTAAATTTATCAACGTGAGGGAAGAAAAAACATATTTTTGTTTAGATCTAATGGATCAACTGTTTGGGTTTGCAAAACAGAGGACCTTTAGGTATTCAGATGACTGATTTGGGTGTGTGTGAGAAAGAGAGATGGGGTGAGGGGGAGACAGAGGGAGAAGGAGAGGAGGGAGGGAGAGGGAACAAGAGAGAGACAGAGAGAGTGGGAGAGAAACAGACATAGAGGGAGACAGACAGAGAGAAATGGTGAGGCTTTATTGAAATTTGATGCCACATTTGATTGACACAGGATGTGGTTTAAAGCTGGATATAATTATTCAAACTGCTAATAGATGAGGTCAGTGTGCGTGTGGGGGGGGGGAGAGAAGAGGAAGGGGAGAAGGGTTGGGATGGGAAGTCTTATTGACGTGACCCCTTGGGGTCATGAGCAATCTTGCCACTGTAGATTGTTCTAACCTATAAAGGGAAAAGTGAAAGCCCCAGTTGAAAACCTGTCTTTCCTTTATAGGCATGACAGATTCACTGCGGCAACAGTACCCCCGTTGGAGTGCCGGGGGTTTCAGTATAAATAGTATCCCCACTTTCTGGAAATTTAGTGCTTTAAATTCCCACTGTCGGTGTCTTCCTCATTTGCTCTTTCCCATTCCTGCTCTGTCCTATCACTCTGCTATACTATCTTCTTCTTCGCTAGATCAATGATCTACCTTTTTTCTTGAAAACTCTTCCTGGACAAGACTCCTTGTTTGTATATGAGGTCTGTTGGATCAGCTTGGGAGTATTGGACGCTTTCTGCCGGGTGGTCACTAGGGCTTCCTATGATGTTATTATTTAGCAATATAGGCATTTTATATGTATGTGTTTTGTTGATAATTTATAATGATGTTTGTATTCTATTTTGTTTTTGTAACCAGGGGTTCGAGTAGTTGGGATAAAGCCTCAGCCGTCCCCTGCGTGGGATGTCTTTATTGTAAAGTGACTGGCCGGTGGAGGGCATTCAATTTTCCCACTAGGGTTGTTTCAGCAGATCTTTTATGCGGATCGGGGGTTGTCCGGTCCTGATTTGGCTCGGAAGAGTCCGCTGGACCTAAAGCAACAATCAATCAATCAAAAAAAATATTGACGTGAGACTCACACACACACACGGCCTGAAGGCCCTAACCATACCTATTCCACAACAGTCGTGGTCAAAGAGTGCAAATGCGTGACGAGCATTATATTGAAATAATGTGCTATTACATTCGATAAAACTCTTGGAAACCACTGCTGCGTGGGTGCATATCTGGGTGAAGAGGTTTATCGATGCTGGTCTTACACACATGACGCATTCCCAAGTTGGACTCGGGCGACCAAGGTCAATCAGTGCTCAGATTTGCATGATAAGATGCAGCAATGCACACAATGAAATTTTACTCTACGATACGGTGGCCGAAGTCTGGAGATTTATAAAATTCCCTGAATGACAGTGAAAGGGTTTAGGGATGAGATACGAGGGATGTGATAAAAACATTTTAGGGAAGGAGTAATGGACGGGCAAGCATATCGATGTAGGTCACGCAGATGACCCACTAGTTATTGGTCAGTCAGCAGGTTCAGCAATTTGACAGGCAAAATATTCCAGTGTACAAAAGTACAAGATGATTTGTTGTCCTCAGTTTTTCTCAGAAATAAATTTGACATGCGGGTGATATATATATATATATATATATATATATATATATATATATATATATATATATATATATATATATATATAGAGAGAGAGAGAGAGAGAGAGAGAGAGAGAGAGAGAGAGAGAGAGAGAGAGAGAGAGAGAGAGAGAGAGAGAGATAATCGTCAATTAAGAGCATCAAATATGACATTACGACAATAAAATATTAAGCTAATAACATAATTATATACAATGATTTAAATAAAATTTACTACAAAAAGAACCTTCATGTCTAAACAGCAATGATTATAATGTAAATAAAATGTACCACAAAAAGAACCTTCATGTATAAACAGCAATGATTATAATTAAATAAACGAATGAAAAGGAATATTTACATTTTACAATAAACTGGTCAAAACTATCATAAGATAAAGACACTGAAGAGTTTAACGAGGACATCAGTCTCCAAATTATGAATTATCGGAGAGTGCATGGTTGGAGTAAAGAATGTGAGGTTGGTGAAGGTGGCACTGGACGTGACGAGGGAATGATTGCTCGGTCTTAAATCATGAAGTACGTGAACACATCCCCTTCCCGCCTCTAGCTAGCCCTCTTCACATTTTTCTGTCATGAGTTTTGTGAGCGCACTGAGCATGCTACCATAGCATGGAGAAAATGCGCTATACAAGTGTTGAATATCAACATACCTGAATGCTGTGCTAGTAGCGCCTGCAGCGCATGCAGTGAGACATTGGCACGGGCGAATCGAGAATATTAACAACACATCACTATAACGACCGTGGATGGGTCATTAGGAACTGAGCTTTCGCAGAAATGGTAAAAGTTTCCAGAAGGACGTGCAAAACAAAAAAGAAAGAAATTAATAAAATAAAATAAATATGCAAATAGATTTTACAAAAAATTATTTATATTACAGTTAGGCAATTTGTTTAATAAGTTCTCGGAGCACGATCACATTAGCTAATGTAAAATCCCAAGCTAGACTGTTGACCTTCATGATTTCGCAATGACATATTTGCAAAACAACCGTTAAAGGCCTTCCGCGCATGCAGCAATGATTCTTGTATTCCTGCATTTATCAATGACATGACGTTGGGAGCAATCACGCTAAACAACTGACAAGAGCTTGCAGAAACTCGGGGTCAGTCTGCTATCTTGTAACTATGGACACCGCACTACAAGTCTGCTGTTATATAGACGTACACACATCCGACAGCGCACAATTGTCGACATTTGAATACCATGGTTGGTCGTGACCTAATCATCATGTTCGCTATGGATGAATAGTTTGTGTGAGGGGATATTGAACGTTCGACTTTCTCCTCCTCCTCCTCCTCCTCCTCCTCCTCCTCTCCATTCATGGAGAGAATAGCCCTTGTTAGAGTGTGTAACGCGTGTGGTCAATGGTCGATTCAGCTCCGATGCTTGAATCTCAATATGTGTAACTCGGATTCGTGTATCCACGCAGCCTGTTCACTCAGCAATAAGGCGGAAGTCGCTGTATAAAGTTTTCCAACTTTATTCAGCAAACACCAACATCAACTGCATACAAGGTCGCTTTGCAAAAAATCACTACTCGCAAGCGTTTGCGTTTCATAAATTTAAAGTCCCCGACACATCAGCGTAAAGAAGACTATCGATACTCGCAAGAAGACAGTTCATTTCTTATATAGTCTTTGAACAATCCAGAGAAACTTCGAACGTTCCAGAACGACGCAATAACAACCAATCAAAATTAAACTTGTCACCGGAACTACGCACTGTCTTACGTCATAGACCCTTCTTCAGTTTAGAAGATTTGCCTAGCTATTACCAGAAAGATCTGGAACTTTTGATCGATAATTAAAAAGTAACTTCAGAAATTATCCACACTAATACACCAATATCGATCGACGAAAACTGTCAACGTTATACAAAGCTTTTTATAACAACAGCGCAGAATCAAATTATTACTTTTTTTGGGGGGGGTAACGCTTTTTTTTTTAAGTCCCCTTTTCATCAGGAAATTTTGGGCCGCCTCCCCTAGGGAAGGCGTAATCGCAGCCCGTGGCGCGCCCAAACCCAACCTAGCTATGTTGCTGGGGGGGCAAACCGGAGTACCCGGATAAAACCCCCGATACGCTGCCCCAGTCCAAAGTAAATAATATTCGGAGTAACATAACGCCCAGATGCTGGATCGAACCCACACCTGTCAGGCGCCATTGGTTCCTGGCCTGTGGACAAGGCAAGTTCGTCCCGCCTTAGCCCAGTTGGCCACAAAGGTAAATACACGTATCGTCGCATGCGTGGCATAATAAAATGATGGGAAATATGTACTTGTCTCAATCGTGACAGAGTGCATGGTTAAGAGTGTACAGGTTAGTACATTAACGATATCCACAATAGTGGCAGACAATCATGAAAGCAGGTAAATTGGTGACACGTAAAAAAAAATTATCACCTCTCTTCCCCTCACTCTCTTTTTATCTCTCTCTCTCTCTCTCTCTCTCTCTCTCTCTCTCTCTCTCTCTCTCTCTCTCTCTCTCTCTCTCTCTCAGAAAAAAAAACAACAAACACACATGCAACCACGCAAATATACCCATCATTCACCTCTTTCTCCTCCTCCTGTTCTTCTTCTTCTTTTTCATTACTTCGTCTAGTCGTCTTCAAGGACCCAAGGTGATGAAAGTCCAGAATTTCTCACGATTTGATTCTTAACCATTGACGTCAGCGACAGATAAGGGAGACAACTCTATACTCTAGGAACAGGGGAGGGAATTTAGATTAATTCAGAACTTTTTCTCCTTCGACAAGCATCCAAAGTCTTGCCTGTGTCGCAAGTTAATACAATAGTAATTTAAAGGACCGCCGTTGTCAAGGATGTGTGTGTGTGCGTGTGTGTGCGTGTGTGTGTGTGTGACAATGAGTTTGCCTGAAAAATTGCATTGTTGTCCCATCGATAAAGATGATAGACGTAATGGGCAATCTTTGATCAATCGGCCGCTAAGTTTTTTGAATGTTAGGTGTGTCTTCCTGGTTAAATAAACAAATAGCTGTGCCTACCTACTATACACTCTTTTCGGTGCAGTGCCATTTTTTGACTCAACCTTGATGCTATTAATACGCAGCCTTTAAATAGCCTTTACGCCACGCGTTGGATATACGTTTTCTATGACATTGTACCAACGATTTTGACTTCAATAGAACACGAAGTTTAGTATAATACTGATATAGGCTTACTGAAATAATACGGTTTTACATTCTATAGACGCTGGTCCACGAGTTTGATCCGGGATTAACGGACAAATACAGACTGTATGCCCATCATTCGTAATTATGTTCATACAACTTAAGAAGATCGCTTAAAATATAGAAATTTATACATTGAAGTTGGGCTGTACTTCATTATACCACTACTTCTGTGGTGAATGCTTAGTAACATTCTCCAGATTTAAACTAAGTCCGAGAGGTCACATTTTTAAACTTTTGAACTGAATAGTATGATCAAAGAAGAGTTTATTAAAATATGTAGAATGGACATTTAAACACCATTCATTGGATTTTCTGAAGAGTCCTAAACATGTGCATTCTAATTAAGGCGATGTTCATTCAAGTCCTAATACATATCAGCTATACTGAATGCAACTCATTCGTCAAAAATTGACCTGGCAAGCAGTCCCAACCAATGGTAATTACTTTACAGTTTGTATTTAGTGTGCACGATCTTATCCCAATAAATGTATTTCCTATTATGCGTCATGTAATATCCGGAAATATATTTATTTCGATGCATTGCTAACACGCGCATTGCGTAATCAACAAAGCGGATTGCCTTAATGTTTTGCTGGGGGTAAATTGTCAAGCGAGGCATGGTGATTCAAGTAACAGGTTTAGCTGAATGAGGTGATCTTCCAACACAATGACTGACCTTGCAATTTGGGGGATCTGATAGTA
>CM072512.1:38423144-38433144 GCA_036898135.1 Oncomelania hupensis
AGGTTGATCGCTTCTATAGATAGCTTTTCTTTCTCAATAACTGGATTTGGGGGGTTTAATTTAGTTTGATTTTTTTGCTTTTGTTTTGTTTTATATAGTTCTTTTCTTGTCAAAACCTTTCTAGTATTTTCTTCCTCTTTTTCGGGTTTGGGGTTTGCCCAGAGATTCCTGCAGGCGCTAGTTAGCAGCAAGTGTGCGTATTTTTGAAACGTCTATCTCCTAGACTTGGACATAAATCCGCCTTCCTCTCAAATGAAGCCTAAAGCGCTTATGATAGACGCCCGGCTGACCTACTACTCTCATAAAGAACCTTGAAGCTCCGCGAACAAACCCACCACACCTCCATGCTGTTTAAAGGGACTCACTTTACCCATTCACCCTTCACAGATCCTTTTAACATTCACAGTGAGTGTTGCCCCACTTAAAAAAAGAAGCTACCAACCATCAAAGAGAAACTCTTTCGAAAGTATATCCAGCCAGCAGCACTCTTGGTTTACAAAAAAAAACAAAAAAACAACAGTATCTACCTTTAAAGCCCGAGTAGAGGCAAAACATGGCAAAGTTATTCTGTGTTGTAGGGTTTTTCGTTTTTATGTTGATACAATATACCTTACCCCCATCGTAACCCAGCCTCCGTAAGACGCGCTCTGGAGGCAGCGTATTTATTCAGTAACAGGGTCAAAGGTCACACGGCTGCGGGTACCGTTAAAACAGGGGAAATCACTCCCTTTCAGGAAATTAATGGAAAATTCAAACTTTAGCGGTTGGTTTGAGGGTTTGAGCAAGGAAAGCCCAATTTATCAATATTTAATGTAATAACATTTTTTTTTTGCAAATTTTAGGGTAAACCCGGTTTGGCCAAAAGTAAACCTAGCCTTGGAATTACATTACATTACATAATATTACATGATTATTACTTTAGGTCCAGCGGACTCTTCCGAGCCAAATCAGGACCAGTATAGCCGAATCAGTACCACAAAATCAAGACCACAACTTCGCTGAAAGAGGACTCGCCCCTGATCCGCATAAAAGATCTGCCGAAACAACGATAGTGGTAACACTGAATACACTCCACCAGCCGGTCACTTTACAATAAAGACATCCCACGCAGGGGACGCTGAGGCTATACTCTAATTTATCGAACCCCCGTTTACAAAAACAAAATACAATATAAACATCATTATAAAATATCAACAAAACACATACATAATTATAGAATGCCTACTTTGTCAAATAATAACATCATAGGAAGCCCCAGTGACCACCTGGCAGAAAGTGTCCAATATTTCCAAGCTGATCCAACAGACCTCACACACAAATGAGGAATTTTGTCCTGGAAGAGTTTTCAAGAAAAAAGGTAGGTGACTAATCTAGCGAAGAAGCTAGTATAGTAGATTGATAGAACAGAGTAGGAATGAGAAAGAACAAAGGAGAAAGACAGCGACAGTGGGAATTTAAAGCACTAACTTTCCAGAAAGTGGGGAAAGACTATTTATACTGAACCCACCCCCAACCCCCCACCCCGGCACCCTCACGGGTGGGGGGGGGGGGAGCCTTGGATTTGGGGAACTTTGGAACTTTAAACATATACATGTTGAGGACGTTCGTCTGAGATCTGGAGGAAACATTAGTTTTAAGACGCAGTTCTGCACTAGGGTGACACAATAGAGTAGTGGTTTAGGCACAGGCTGTTATTACTTGGATGGGTGACTATACGGTTTGAAGGCAACATCCAAAGTACACACAGAATAAAATAAGCGCACAACAAACCCCAGCTGTAGGAGGATAACTGGATATGTGTAGAACTGCCTGCGAAGGTAAGAGCGAGGGAGAAGAGAGAGGCATGGCCTACATTAAGCTGGCCCAAACACCTCTTTTCCTAGCGATCGTGATTGTTTGATTGATTGATTGATTTATTGTTGCTTTAGGTCCAACGGACTCTTCCGAGCCAAATCAGGACCGAACAACCCCCGATCCGCATAAAAGATCTGCTGAAACAACCCCAGTGGGAAAATTGAATGCCCTCCACCGGCCAGTCACTTTACAATAAAGACATCCCAGGCTGAGGGTTGACCTCAACTACGCGAACCCCCGGTTACAAAAACAAAATAGAATACAAACATCATTATAAATCATCAACAAAACACATACATATAAAATGCCTATAGTGCTAAATAATACAATCATAGGAAGCCCTAGTGACCACCCGGCAGAAAGCGTCCAACACTCCCAAGCTGATCCAACAGACCTCATCACAGGCGGCGGAAGCTGCTCAGGATTGGGGGGGCACACACACAATTTATTCACTAATATCAGGGCCGGACCTTGGAAAAGTGGAGGGGGGGGGGGTGGTGGCGGGGGTTACATATTCAGCGAAGGCGCGAAGCGCCGAGACTTCTAGGGGGGTCCGGGGGCATGCTCCCCCGGAATTTTTTTTTTCAAGGATGCAAAATGGTGCAATTTGGTGCAATCTGAACCTTGAAAAAGCCATTTGTGATGGTCTGGGACATTGAGCTTTTTGAACAATTGAACTGACAAACTCTGGGGTACAAAAATTATCCTCTGCCGCTCCCTTAAAAAAACAACAACATCACTCACACACACAAACATTTATTTATCAGCAGAGATGTTTTGTATACTATTATTATTCACTACTTTTTGTTGATCGTTAACGGTATAAAGCTTTACCTTGTAGTTTATGAACATCATCGCACTGCTTTCACTTAATTCTGTCTTGCTGCAATAGGTTCCTCGGCATTAGTACCATTTGTGAATTGTATCTTCTGGCAAAACAGTTCACTGCCTCTTTGAAGTCAATATCAACATCCCTGTGCACTTTCAGTAAAGCAAATCCATTGAGTCTCTGTTGCCCCGATGAACAGATGGATCAAATTCTTTGTGGCCTGGGCTGTGAAAAAAAATCAGTGATCCACAGACTGTCATGTGACTGCATGTGTTGATCGGTGATGAATGTTGTCTTACATTGACATGAGTTATTTATTTCCCATTGTAAAGTACTTGTATTTGTTTCATGTTGCCTCCAACGACTTATTTCTATAAGAATTTTCACTATCTTACTGCAGACAAGTTTCAGTGTAGAGTGCAGGTAGTTTTTCAGGTTGCGCAACTGACTGTTTGAACGCTCACACTCGGTAGTAGTGACAGGCAGGGTGCAAAGGTTCTTTAGCATGATGAACAGGTTGGGATAAAAATCCCTTTCACAATGTTTCAGTGCTTCTGATGCCGTGGATGGGATGATAGCTGTTGCATTCCCAGCAGTACTTCGCCATTTGCAAACCCACCGTTGGTATTCTGCATCAAGGGTAGCATTGTCTGGTAGGTCAGACTCCCACAACATTGCCAGTGTCTTCACCCCTTCTGGAACCTGCATGAAACCATCCTGGTTGTCTATTAAAGTGCTTGGCTCCAGAGAGAGACCATCAACTGCTAGCCCAGCATTTTTGAACCTCGAGTTCAATTCAGTTGACAGGTGTTCCAAGAAAAGAATGGCAGTGCTAATCTTGAAATATTCTTCTGGAGTGGCCGCAGGCTGGTTGTCACGGAGAGTCTGTTGGTATGCTTGACGAGGAACAATAACACCAGTTGTCAAAGCATTTGCCATTTTGCTGACTTCACCAAAGCAGGCAACGAACGCTGTGTCGACATCTCTTCTAATAGAAGACATGCAGTTACTGACCTCTTTGATTTCCCTGTAGGCATCGACATCTTTTGTCCTTTTCTGCAGCTTCACTGTCAAGGGTTTCCATTTCAACGGTGTTTTTGGACGATTCAGCGATGGTCGTTTCAATGGATGTTCGTTACAACGAATTGTCATAATTATCAACTTAGCATCTTAATTAATATTTCTAAAAAGTCGTTTTTCGTGGACTAGGGCCGTATCAAGGTGAAGGTGCTGGAAGAGGCTTGCGGTCAGAACAAGAAAATATGGCTGCATTTACTAATTTAGGCTTAGGGGTTGGGTTACTTGGTCGTTTCAACGGGAAAACGCTTTAGACGTTTTAACGGATCCCTTGAAATGGATTTCCATTGAATTGACTATAAATAACTCTTTGTACTTTTGACCAAAAGTGACTAAAAACTGCAATGTTTTAAAAACAATGTAAACAAATTGAAATTCTTTGCATTTGAAAAAATTCAATTTTTTTAAATTTGGAGAGGGGGGGGGGGGTCCGGAACCCAGGTTACACCCCACCCCCTGGGTCCGGCCCTGGACATTTACTCCAAATAATTTGAACTATTTTCGTAGACACTATGTGCGAGAGAAAAAAGATATATCATATATTTCTACAACTGTGCATATAAGATTCAAGATTCAAGATTCAAGAATTTATTCAATAAGGTCATAGCCCCATATGAAGGGGTAAGCACATTACAAAAATAACCACATCGGTATAACAACAATGAGATAACATCTTATTGAGATACTTCTCTCAAACGCTTAAATGCAAAACATAGATACAGAGCTAGATTTCTTAATACTGTCATACTTTGTGTAGAGAGAAGTAAGCTTAATTGGACAGCAGAAGGGTATCTATAATATTTAGGTAAGATTAAATCGCTTCTTAAATCACTCAGGCATGGACAACAGAGAACAAAATGCACTTCATCTTCATAAGCTAGATTGCATAGACGACATAGCGTATTGTGATAGGTTACACTCTTAAATTTATATGCATGAACAGCAATACTTGACACACCACAACGAAATTTTGTCAGAGCATTTTTTACATAATTATTCACATCTAGAAATATATAAGGTTCCGTATTATTTGTTAACTTAAATGTTCTATAAAAAGACATACTATTACTCTGCTGTAGATGTGCATCCCACTCTTGCCATCTGCAATCTATTAGTCTTTGTTTAAAACATCTCAGGAAAGCATTGATACAACCAACCCCCTGATTTTCCCAAACGTATAAGAAACCATAGCTACCCAAACACATCCGTACTCGTGATGCCCAAGTAACTTTACCTCTACTATCTAAATTATAGAGCATTGTGTAACATTTTGCAGGGAGAACGGTTTACATCCATACGGACTAATCTCAGCCAATATCTAATACAGGCAACATAGGAATTTACATACAAAGGAAATCTTCCTAATTCACCATATACAACATCATTTACAGTACTGCTGTGTACATTTAGAAACCTTTTCATGGCGAACAGATGTACCTTTTCTATTTCTTTACCCTTGTCAAACCCCCAAATTTCCGCCCCATATTGTACAATTGGTTGCACCTGTGTATCAAACAATTTTACAAAGATGTCAAAAGAATTATTTTGGAACTTATACATACTACATAATACATTTATAACAGCTTTTTTGGCCCTAGACATCAAATCTTGACAGGCAAAGCTAAAGCTCAGTCTTGTGCTAAAATATATACCAAGATATTTATATGCATTCTCAACCAACACTCTCTCGAATCCATAGAACCAACTTTCCCTCGCTCCTAAATACCCACCATTTCTAAACACTATTATTCTAGTCTTGCCCATATTCACTTTTAATTCTAGGCGTGTTGCTGCAAGGTGTAAATTATTTAGTTGAGTCTGCAAACCAACAGCTGTTTCAGCCAACAAAACAATATCATCAGCAAAGAGTAAAATAAACAACTCAATCAAATCAAAATTAATAGTGAAACCATGTTTACCATTCTGCATTATTTCGAGCGCTAATTCATTAATAAAAAGAGAAAACAAAATCGGACTACACACATCTCCCTCTTTTACCCCTCTAGTACACTTAATAAAGTCAGTAAAATTTGTACCACATCTAATTTTGGCTTTTAAATCAGTATACATACTTTTTATACAAAAATACAATTTTCCTGAAATACCATTTTTTAACAGAACAGGCCACAATAATTTCCTAGAAATGGAGTCAAATGCTTTCTCAAAGTCTACAAAAGCGACGTATAATTTTTGATGTTGTATCAATTGTTTTTGGACAGCAGCCATAAGAGTAAAAATATGATCAATCGTAGAGTATTCTTTCTTAAATCCGGCTTGATATTCCCCTGTAATATTATTCTGTGAGACCCAGAGCTGTAGGCGACTGTTAATAATTGTGCCATATAATTTACTAGTAACATTGCATAGAGAGATACCTCGGTAATTTTCAGGTAGGTTTGCATCACCTTTCTTAAATAACGGTACGATCACAGATTCCTTCCATTCCTCAGGGTAAATACCATTATCAAACAATTTATTAAATAATTTCACTAAGAAATCTATAACACTGCTACCAGCATATTTAAAAAATTCGCCAAGAAGCCCGTCTGGTCCAGGAGATTTACCACGCTTTAACTTCCCAATAGCTTGTAAAACTTCATCTCTTGTAATTAGTCCGTCTAAAACTTCTTCATAGTTTTGAACAAAGTCTGGGTCCCCATCTACATGTTCATCATCCGTATCTAAAACAGCATTGAAATGTTCATACCATGCATCGGTAGTAATATCATTTTTTGGCTGAGTTCGTCTGCCAAACAACCTACTAATTTCTTGCCAAAACACCTGCTGGTTGCCTATTGATGAAATCAATTTATCAAACCGAGTATCATTAAACAACTTTTTTTTTTCTACATATAAAATTCTTATATTCCCTACGTGCTCTACAGTAGCTTTGTCTCTTTTCACAAGTAGGATGTTTTCTAAATTGTCTAAGTAATTTTCGTACATTTCTCCTTTCATCCAAACACTCCCTATCAAACCATGCACAATTGCTCGTCTCGCCAACAATAAGTGTCCTCTTCATACACTCAGCTTTTTGCTTGACAAAATTATTAAACACTCCAATCGCTTCATTTATATTAAAATCAAGCAAGTTCAAGGCTATTTGAAAAACAGACTTTGCTTCATCAGAATTCATACTTACGTTAAACTCTTGGGCTAAATCATCACTCCACTGAAACCTTTCAATATACTGTGGTGATGCATTTTTAACTCTAGAATCATTCACAAAAGTAGGCCTATTAGTTATAGAAACGATACATTCTATAGGCATGTGATCAGATTCTATTTTGTCAACTACATTCAAAGTACAATTTAAGAGGAGGAAATCCAGTAAATCTAAAGACGCCACAAAGTAGTCATTGACACTATTACCTGTATCGGAGATAAATGTGTAGCGGCCTTGAAGGTCGCCATTACATAATCCATTAAGTATACATATTCCCAATGTACTACACATGTGTAGAAGCCTTTTGCCATAATTATTCAAAACAGTATCTTCTGACTGTCTAGCAAAAACAGGAGTATCATTGCTATTACAATAATGGTACACGTTATCTGTATCCCAAAACTCTGGAACTAGATTAGACGTCCTCCCATTTATGTCTCCACACAACAATATATCAACATTACTCAAAGTCATTAGGGTGCTTGCAATACAATCCTCTAGAGTGGTTACACCGTTATCAACATCATATAAAGTGTACTAAGGAGAACATTCTGGATGAACATATGTACACACAAACAAAACATCTTTACTTGTATCAAAGAGTTTCTTATTTATAATAAAATGCATGTGTTGATTTGACTGAGCGCAAGCGCAATCAAGTTTCTTAATATAAGAGAGGAGACTCTTCCTAATCATTACCACTAATCCGCCAGATCGTCTCCCCTGTCTAGTAAACCTCAAAGCAGGTTTAACAAAAAGAGCAAAATCATTCAAAAGAGTTGATTCAAAACTTTCAACAAACGTTTCCACAAGGGAGACAACATCAAAAGTACAAATATATTGAACAAAGTCGCGGTCTTGCATCTTTGTTGCTATACCCCCAACATTCCACAGTAAAAAGGACAATGTTCGTTTCTCCACACAAGGCCTATCCACCATATCTAGTTCCTCCCCTCCTGATACATCACCCATCCTATCATTCTTGTCATTGCTCTGCCTATTTCGGCCCTCAGCTTTATTATTTCTATCAGTGTCATTTTTATCAACATTTTTATTGGATTGCGATACAATGTTTATATTGTCATTTGTTACGGGCTGTAGTGCAAGGTCATATGCTATGTACTTATAGTTATCCAAGCCTTCAACACTGTCACAGTCCACCACTTTCCGTACCTCACGTGCAGAAAGACTGCCACAACTGAGCGATTCGTCGCTTTCGCTGTATACATCAACCATGCTGTCAGTATAACCACCCGGTGTTTCCACAAAACGTGATCCCCTACAATTACATCCTGAAATGTAGCCTAAATCAAAATCAACGTCCGATGGTTTGAAAGGCCGACCACACCACTATTTTCTTTCTATCAAATTACCCTCACAGTCTAGTATGAACTTCTTTCCGTCCACTAAGAGATAATCATAGATCATAGTAGCTCGTTTCCCCTGCTCTTTCAACTTTTTGAGGTGTGGAACAAGACTCTTTCTAACATCTCTAATCCTCTGAGTATAATCTTCGCCAATGAATACACCACTGTTATTTTCCTTAAGTTTCTGTTTGGCCTTAAGTATTGACACTTTCTGTTTGTATACAGTGCAGCAAGCTATAATTGGCGACTTCTTCTGAGCACTCAGGCGATGGACTCTATCAAATTTCACATCCTCTACCATATCCAACTGATCAATCAATAACTCCCTGATCCGTGCTTCACATTCTTCATTGCTTTCTCTCTCTACCATGCGGTCCATTCCATAGAACAAAAGATTGTTCCTTCTGGACCTTCCTTCCAAATCGTCATGAGCACGTTCCAACTTGTCCAATTTCAATTTCAGATCGTCATTTTCATTTAACAAGTCATCGTTTACACGCCTCAAATCAGTCATTTCATCTTTAAGGTCACGTACTTCATCCTTTAAAGCGCTGTATGCACCCTTCAGACTCCTCACATCTTCCTGCATCTCATCAAACTTGCCATTCATTGTCGTCAGCATCTCCATCACATCTTTGAGGGTTGGTTCATCCCCTGATGTCTGCTTCTTGTAGGCACCGTCACGTCCCTTGTCGACACTGCCGCTCTTGCTGGATGACCTCGTATCCAAAGGTCCAGGGTTCTTTTCCACATCACCACACTGGTGAATTAAATCTCCAAAGAACAGCAATGAAAGGAGCACACCTACCATTACACCGGTAGCACGATTTCGCAGTGTTAGCACCTGAATATGCATGGCAGCCTTCTTTTTTGCTCTCTTAGCCATGAATGAAATGTAAATAGCCGCAAAACTGCCACAGACACTTCGAAAATCCAACAAAACTGCAGGCATTGTGTTCAAAGTACACTTAAAAAGGTATTTGTAAAGTTTGGCGAATACAACCACACTGCGGCCGCTACATTCACAATAAACGTTGAGAGCTCATTACTTCAGATGTTTTCACCTACGCACCGGATGTGCGCCCCCTGTGCATATAAGAGAGAGAGAGAGAGAGAGAGAGAGAGAGAGAGAGAGAGAGAGAGAGAGAGAGAGAGAGAGAGAGAGAAGGGGGGGGGGGGTAGAAAGAAATGGTAGAAAAACTGACCTGACAATGTTGATCCATCACAGTAACAAAAACAGCAGTCATGCATGTCATTTGGCATGGGAAATTTCACCGTTAATTTTCCAAAGTATGCCTGACGGCGTTCATTTCTATTGATAAATTCGTAAGCAGTTTGCGCTAGGTCTAGTTGATCTACTTTGTCTTTGAACACATGCATTATAAGACAATTATTTAGACGCTCCTGCGTCATCGTTGCCCGAAGGTAGTCTATTTTTTTACCCGCTTTAGGGCTGAAAAACTGCGTTTAGCCGTTGCAATTATGGTTGGGATGGTGAAGTACAGTCTGAGAAGTTTATCCACTTCACTCAGCATCCGTCGCACAGCGTCAGAAGCTTTCAGTTCATCCGGCATTGCTTGGAAGATGGTGATCCTAGAGTAAGCCGCCTTCCTGGTGTCACCCAGTGCATGTGGGAGGAGTTCTAGCTGAGTTTTGAGTCTGTCCAAGTCGATGTCAGCGGAATATGTATCTTTGATTTCTTGAGGA
>CM072512.1:38438144-38508144 GCA_036898135.1 Oncomelania hupensis
ATGTATTTACACCCTTAGTTTCACCCTTACCAGAATGTGTAAATATCCACCCCGTTGCTAGTAACCCATACTAGGCGCTGAAACACGAACACGTTATCGGCCGCCGTTAAATTCTCCCAACTCCAACGGAAAGCCCCTGGCAGTCATTGGTGATAATAGATGGACATTTGAAAAGTACTGGTCAGTCCTGACCAACTTCCAAATTCAAATCTGATTGGCATGCGCGCTGAACAGCGCGGCATCCAGAATGTGGGTGCCCTCCTGATGCAGAGAACTGATCATTTGCAGAACGGTTCCTGTACGGGCCTCTGCGGGACTCAACCTCGCTGCGTGTCTCCCATATATCTGGTTGGCACTGTGACGCGAGAGACCGGGACTCACCCAGCCAAAAGGGACGCTTGACCGGTGCAACCCACGCTACTGCACACGGCCTCAACCCAGTGACCTACATGATTCATACACCGCTCGCCTCTGACTGACCATCGCAAGTCACCATCCAGTCTCCAGCGGCTCCAGCAGCCGACTAAACTGAAGATAAGTGTGCCCTCAGCGCACACCACAACTCTAGAACACTCTGGTTGCCCGTGCTTGGTCAACCAGCAATCTCGTGCCACCTGATGAAACCAGCCCATACTCACCCCTATTGACTTTACTTGGCTAGACCAGAATAACTCCAGAATACTCTGTACCTCCCTAGACCATTATTCGTGACCCAGTTGTAATCTAACCAACAACGGTTGGCCCACTTCTACATTATAAACTATTGATGCTCTATTATAAACACCCTGCTTTCCTTGCCTAAGTTTTCCACTACTTTATATCTCTCGTCTGTCCTTATAACTCTCCAGCACTCCTTAGCACTCCTAAGCATTACCCCCTGAATGTCATCGCACATCGGCCTATAGCAGGGAGGAGATACAGCGCGGGGAGTAATTGCTTACCCCACACCCCCACACCCCCTATATTCGTGACAAATGTGTGACAGGTTAAATAGTTGGGTTTACAAAGGACGCTTCAAATTATAATATAATTATTGTGAAGTGCATTTAGCATAGCCATATTGTAGCCAACCGACATGAACTAAGGAAGTCGTTTTCACTAGTTTAACTCCACTAATTAAATTTTTTTTAAATATTCAGAAAGAAACAATTGTAAACTAAAATTGTACGAGACTGTTCTCATATATTGTATTTCAATTTCATAGAATGATGCAGTTTTATCAGTGAATGATTCACTATTATGAAGTTTGTCTCAACAGACAAAAACGCTGTCCCACACACTCACACTAAAAAATAAAGCAATTATTCATATGGATTTGTTTATCAGTACGGCACATGTTAATATTGAATACAGCATAACAAAAAGGATGATAGCACTAACTTAATAATTACAAAAGTAAAAGAAAGCATAGAAAGCCACTATTTGAATTGTGCAGAACATTTTGTAACTGATGGATCAGTTTTAGACTCCTCAGACGCAGGAGCAAGTTTAGTTATAAATCGCTAGAATATCAGTAAATCAAATTATTTGATCCATTGTTATTCTATATTTCCAGCAGAGTTATATGCCATCTTGATAGTACTTAATTATTTAAGCAGTGTTCTATTCTAATGCTTTGGAATTGTTTTTCTGTGTAGATTCAAAAGTTATTCCTTATAACATAAAACATTGGAGCCGTAAGGTGAGAGATTACTTTTGTTTTCTTCCTAGAGCTCATCATGTCAGATGCCCTTGCAGATCACGAATGCACAATCAGCATAGTGGGTAGAGCAATCTCCAACCTCCGTTTTGCGGATGACATTGATGAATTGGCTGGAGAGGAACAAGAACTGGAACAGCTGGTGCAGAGGCTTGGCACCACCTTCGGAGCCAATGGAATGGACATAAGTGTAGATAAGACCAAAATCAATGATGAACAACAACACCAATGGCATCAACACCGACATCAAAGTCAAAGGCCAATCCCTCAACACAATGCATACCTTCAAATATTTACGAGCCATTAATTATATCAGACAATGGGTCCCGACAGGAAGTCCTCTACAGTATCGCATAAACAACTGCTGCCCTGACAAGTTTGAAGCCCACTTGGAAAGACAGGACAGTCTACACTCTAAGGTAAGGCTGCTGCGCTCCCTTGTCATCTTCATCTTCCTATGAGCTTGCAACTCATGGACCCTCACAGCAGACCTACAACGAAGAATACAAAGCATGGAGATGAGGTGCTACAGAAGACTTCTAGTCATTTCCTATACCCAGCACATCATCAACAACGAAGTCCGACAGACCCTCACACAAGCCATTGGAAAACACGATGACATCCTCACATTGGTGAAGAAACGGAAACTCCGATGATATGGCCACGTCACCAGAGCGTTAGGCCTTGCAAAGACTATCCTGCAAGGCACGGTGCAATGAGGCAGAAGAAGAGGGAGACCGAAAAAGAGGTGGGAGGACAACATTCGAGAATGGACTGGCTTGACACTGAGCGAAGCCATGAGGGTTGCTGAGGACAGCGAAAGATGGAGTACGCTGGTTAAACGATCACCTGTGGTGCCCTACCGACCTTCGAATTAGGGGATTGGATAGGATAGGATATCGTAAACTTCCAATTCAGTCCCAGAGATATATCGACATACCCAGTATATAAAGGGTGTGTACTATTTGTAATGTAAACGAGCTACGTGACGAATTTCACTATATATTTAATTGTACGCATCCCTTACTAAAAGACAGCAGGATTTCTCTTTTGCCACGATACCTTACATTTTACGGTAAATGTATTTAAATTCAATCAACTAATAAATTCGAAGTCAAAGAAAATACTGATGAGCCCGAGTCGTTATATTAGTATTGTGATGTTACTATTTAAGTAACTGATAGTGGTTCCGCTATTTATTTATTTACTTATTTATTTATCCTTCTGTTACGGTTCTACCTGGTCCGTGTCAAACCGCAATCATGCTTTTACGTGTGTGATCTCCCCTTTTGTGATGATATATGTACACAATTTCTTCGATTAATTGCCCTTTATTTGTGTGCTATAAATTTCTAAAGGTTTTGCTTTGAATGTTTGATACGAGGTTGTTGCATTAATTGTTTTTATTGAGTATTGCCGTTCAGATTATTTTGTTTATATAGTGTCTACCCATTCCCCCTCCCGCCTCCCCATTCCCTCTTATTTTTTTTTAAATTTAACATCTATTCACATCTGTGATATTAGACAACATATTAAATTAGAAACAGATGAACTTAAAACTAAAATAGAGGAATTAACATGAACAAAAATTAATATGACGACATTAATATATAAAAGAAATCTATTGTTATTGCTTAGTTATTATATAAATGGATAAGAAAGCAAGATGACAACATTTATGCTTATTTTAATCATCGCGGAAAATGTATGTACATGTAAAATTATATGAATTGAGAAATAGATTAATCTATGAATAATAAATATGTAATGATATATATAACTATTTAACCTAATTTTTCGAACATAAGCTGTTCTGATGAAACCTTCTTTTAATATATAGGCTATATAATCATTCCTTTTATTAGAACTCTCCCACCTTGCTGGATACATCAAGGCTGATTGAATTCCTCCTCTCCTTGTGTGTATGTGTTTGTAATTAAACCTTTAAAAAGAGAGGAAACTCGTGTTATTAACACTCCCACACAATCATAAAATTGCAGAAACATTGGCTTGCATTGTTTTTTAGTTTTCAGAAGAATGCTTCAAATGTTCTCCTCAACTGAAGAATGCTTCAGCTGTTCTCCTCAAATTATTACAAAGCGCAAATTACGTCTGTTGTTGACGTTTCTGTAACTGTAATTAACCATAAAAACGACGATATTCGTGTAACACGAACACTCCTGCACATGTGAATAACGACGAAAATAGCAGTTTACTTTGTTTTTATTAGTTTCTATTCAAGGATGCATGATCACCTTTTATCCTTACTAAATGCCAATTATGTGTAGTTGATATAAATAGAAAATAACAAAGTTTCTACATAACACATTCCCATTCAGTATCCATAAATAAAAATATTAATCAGATCGCTATATTTATCAAGTTACACAAAAAGCACTATAGTTTATTATCTATTATGAATTTCAACCAAGACGATTGTTCAACACGTGGTGCAATTAACACAAAAATGCGACAGTCGCAAAATACTCCCACAAACCCACATCACAAAATAACAAGAAGGAAAGTCATTCAAATGTATTTCCAGACACTCATAGCCGGGAAAAAAATGTCAAAAGTGTTCATTGTTTTTATAGCGGTGTTGTGACTCCGTTTTATCCTGGTTGGACCAAAGAGCATATCCGTAATAAGCTCTTTGGTTGGACTATCATCTGTGGTGCCCCATCGACCTTTGAGTTACGGGATAGGATAGGACAGGATAGGATAGGATCTGTATACCAAAACGCAACAAAATCGCTTAGGCCGTTTTTTGAGATATTGAGCAAAACCAGTTTAGCAACAATATGACTTCAGCTACCTTGATCTTTGCGATAAAGCAAATATGATGGCACTGCACGCGAAGCTGTGAAGAAATTATCTAGCCTGTAATTTCTTCATCTGATGCGAACTTGTGAACGCATAGATAATGAATATTCAGTGAGTGATCACGCTAGTGTTGCAGCATAAAGAGTGTTACTAAACAAATCATTGGTATAATCGAAGCACTCTCTGTTGTATAGTCAACAAAGCAAGACAGTTTCCCCTAGTGGAAAAGAAGAGAGCCACAGTGAATTGGATGAAGGCGTTCTAGTCCCAGCACTAACGGTAATTATTGTTTCGATTATACATCGGCAGTATTATTAATTCGATTTTAATTCCGACTTCGATTATCGTCAGTAATTCATACGTTTATTATGGTAGAAACTCGGAACTTAGTATGCGTTCATTTATATGGTTAAAGCCTTTGCCAGGCCGGCGATGTCCTTGTAGCGAGTTGCCGGAGATAAACCTATGTGGAGAGGTTGGTTCATCCTGGAGGAAGTTGATCCGCCTGCGTTCCGAGCATAGGAGATATTATTCCCTTCAAACCTAGTTTGGGAAGAAATCCGAAGGAGCTTACATCGACTCAACCCTGACCCCAGAGTCCGTCGAGTTGGATGTAAACGACGTAGTTGCTACTAGCGATAAAATGAGCATATCGTCTCAGTTATTTTACTACTAGGGTAGGCCTAGTCGTGCCATCCTTGTGTGTATCGATCACATGGCTAAATGCACGCGCGAATTATGACATAGCCACTTAACGTTTCTCCACTCTTTATGCACGCAACACTAGCGTGATCACTCACTGAATATTCATTATCTATACGTTCACACGTTCTCATCAGATGAAGGAATTACGGTTTGTTGGACTTAAGAACCACTAGATGGATTTTGACCACACTTAATAGAAACATTAATTTTGTTACAGAAGCAGGCCACTAAGCTAGGTAATGTTTCTATTAAGTGTGGTCAAAATCCATCTAGTGGTTTTTAAGTCCAACAAACCGTCAGACCGACCAATGGACAGACATTTGGCTCGTTCTGATTCCCGACTAAGTCAAAGTATTTTGATCTGGACATGCAAAAATAATTCCATAAATGTGTACATCAGTTCCAACAAGTTGTTTTTCTTCTTAATATGAATTTCAACTGTCTGTTTTAATATGGTGTAAATTAGGGCTTTTAAAAAATCCATGAAATAGGCTTATGTCGAGTTTCTATACAGAAAGTGTATCCATCATGTGTCCTTATTACAAAAATAAAAATAATAATAAAAACTTAATACAATGATAGAAACATTCATGGCACGCATGCAAACGTAGTGACAATAATCCGATGACTCCATTTCTATTTTAGTTTTTCCATTTGCTGCTGTCCGTCCACATTTCAAAATGATTGTTCGAATCAGTGGGACAAACGATAATCTAGAGGAATGAAGACTACTTGTAAATAACTTTTGTGTAGGATGAAAGTTTGAATCTAGGCTGTAGGAAATGTCCAATTGCTATAGACACTAGACCTTTGAGCAGCGTCTGGCAAACTTTAAAAAGATAGGGCAGGAAGATTCTAAAAAGCAAAAAAGAAGAAGAAGAAGAAGAAGAAGAAGAAGAAGAAGAAGAAGAAGAAGAAGAAGAAGAAGAAGAAGAAGAAGAAGAAGAAGAAGAAGAAGAAGAAGGAGGAGGAGGAGGAGGAGGAGTAGAAGAAGAAGAAGAAGACGAAGAAGACGAAGAAAGAAGAGAGAAGAAAGAAGAAAGAAGAAGAAGAAGAAGAAGAAGAAGAAGAAGAAGAAGAAGAAGAAGAAGAAGAAGAAGAAGAAGAAGAAGAAGAATGTTCGTCATTTGTAAGGCGCCTTAGCCTAAGGATCAAGGCGCGCAAGGGGTTGGGGGAATGGGAAGACAAGACAGACAAAACTCGACAAAAGATACATAATATACATATGTACAAAATACAGTTGAACAACTATGAAAAACACAAGCACGCACACCTGCTTACACTCTCTTGTAAATGATTAATTGAAATATTCCCTAAAAAGATATGTTTTCAACTGTGATTTAAAAGAGAAAATGGAGGAAGAATGTCTAATCTTGTATGGAAGGGAATTCCAGAGTTGAGGACCAAAGACCGGTAGAGAGCGGTAACCATGCGATTGTCTGTTAAAGCGGTTCTGTTTAAGAAGACGTGTGTCAGCAGATGATTGCAGAGCTCGAGAAGGGGTGTATATGTATAAAATATTAGAAGTATAAGCAGGAGCTGTGCCTGTAAAAACAGAGAAACGAAGGCAAGCTATCTTGTATTTTATGCGTTCAACAACTGGTAGCCAATGGAGTTCATTGGTCAATGCTCCTAGGGCTTGAAGCGTATAGGAAGCAGTGCTCCAAAGCATGAGAGCATGCTTTATGGCGACTTTATGGCATGCTTTATGCTTTGAGGCGACTATTACAGCATGCTTCTAGTAGCCTTCGACTAATGTGTATCGGGTGAAGAAGAAGAAGAAGAAGAAGAAGAAGAACAACAACAACAACAACAACAACAACAACAACAACGACAACAACAACAACAACAACAAGACAGACAGTCACAAAGAAAGAAAGGAAGTAAGAAAGAAAGAAGTGGAGGCGTTAAGATGAAGTCTATCAAATTCTGAGGTTGTAATGTTTGTAATCAAAATACAAGTAATTAACGTGCTATTTTTAAGGCCAAAATAACGATTATTAAGCATAATGACTAAAAATAATATGTTGTCGTATTTTTTTTAAAAGTATTATATAACGAGTTGTGTGAATGAAGATGTTTATAATTCTCTTATTCTATTGTTAAGTCTAAAAACATGTATCAATTTCACGGCCTCCGTCGTCGCTGCTATTGCCAATCATTTTTATCATCATGGTCATCGGCATCGTCATGCATCGACACTATCACAACTACCAAAGTCATTATATTCATCTCACTGTCACTTTTTGTGTATACTATTGCCTTGTCTCCCTTCTCATTTGTATCATCATCATCATCATCATCATCATCATCATCATCATCATCATCATCATCATCATCATCATCATCATCATCATCATCAACATCATCATCATCATCATCATCGTCATCATCATCATTATTATCATCAAAAAACAGCAGCAGCATTATTATCATCTGCTCCCCTTCCTCCTCCTATTTTTCTTCTTCTTCTTCCTCCTCCTCCTCCTCCTCCTCCTCATCCTCATCGTCGTCGTCGTCGTTTTTACCTGCAGTAGTCTGGTGTATCGTATCCTGTCTGCCGGCTCGCTACCTCGCTGCGAGTCGCCCGGATATTCCCAGTCCACATCCAAACCATCTAGGTTAAAACGTCTGCACAATACAGGGATATCACACTGAATTAATACAGAAAATTCCAGACAGTCCCTTTTGCTCTCTGCAGATCCCGGAGTAGCACGACTCTACATGCACTGAATGTAATAAAAACACAGCGGAAGGCTGAAGAAGAATGGTTGTGTCAAAGGGAATAATCAAATGTCACAAAGAAGTGGTCTTCAGCCTCTGTGAGGTATCTGCTATATCAGGGGAAATCCAGATACCATGGTGACTGGACAACGAACAGAATAGATCCGATCAGTTCTTTCATTTAAAGTCTATTCATTAAATACAATAATTTTAGGCATTCACTCATTGTAATTCACTTTATCAAACATGCGCATAAATACACAACAAATACACGTACAAATACACACACACATTCTTGTATAGGTCACAAATGGGGTAATTTTAGAATGTAGGAATCGGAAAGCACTTTTTTGACGGAAAGAACGCAAATTTCTTCTAGAAATGTAAGAATCTAAGACAAAATTGGCTCTTTCCGTCTCAAAAGTTGACCTAGTTCGTCTCCTATAGGCGACGAAATAGGTCGAATTTTGCTTCAAACTTTTCCGAAAATTGGCTGCATTTTCTCCGTCCCGGATAGTGCACTCCTGTGTACTTAAAACACTCTCATGCACTACAACTGCACTCCCATGCACTAAAAGAGCACTCCCGCGCACTTAGAAACAAATGGGGAACGCGCGACAAGAAAATTACCTCATTTGTCACTAAGAAAGACAAATTCTGTTTCCCATTCCTGCTGTTTTACACGTCCACCCACCCACTCACACACACACACACTCGACCGTGTAAAAACGCCGTTCTTGTGACTTTCATAAAACGTCACATACGTTGTTTTGACATGTTTTGAAATTTGTTCATTTTTTGAAGCTAACCCTAATCCAAACAAACCATTAGCTTAACCCTAAGCTTTACACAGCCCTAACCCTAACTAAACACTGTTTTGACGCCAAAATAACGGGGCCGTCATAAGAACATGGGTAGAGTGTAAAGAGTGTGTAACAATAACGGCTTTTCTACATCGCCACACACACACACACGTACACACACACGTACACACACACACATACTTGTATTGATGGCTAAATGGGGTACTTTTAGAATGTAGGAGTCGGAAAGCACTTTTTTGACGGAAAGAACGCAAATTTCTTCTAGAAATGTAAGAATCTAAGTCAAAATTGGCTCTTTCCGTCAAAAAAGTTGACCTAGTTCGTCTCCTAGGAGCGACGAAATAGGTCGATTTTTGCTTCAAAGTTTTCCGAAAATTGGCTGGATTTTCTCCGTCCCGGATAGTGCACTCCTGTGTACTTAAAACACTCTCATGCACTACAACTGCACTCCCAAGCACTAAAAGAGCACTCCCGCGCACTTAGAACAAAATGGGTTCATGAAACAAAATGAGGTCACAGCAAATAAACCCACTTTGTATTCAAAAAGACGGTTGTGGAACCCATTGTGTCCTCTTTACAGGTTCACACACACCCACACACGCACGCACACACACACACACACACACACACACACACTTCCCTATAAATTCATACTACATACTACAAATAAGGATAGTAGTACACGATTGTTCGCTCCTTCTGTCTTTGCTTAAATTACCCCATGTTTATTCAGTAGGCCTATTTCTCTCAACGGTGGAGGATAGGATTGGACGGGAGGGGTAGGGTGTGGAGTGGTAGGAGGAGGAGAAGAGAGAGAGAGAGGGGGTGGGGTGGGGTTGGAGGTGGGTAGAAAAGAGGGAATTATCCACATTTTCAAACTTCGTGTACTGTTTAAAAAAAAGTATTTTCTTTATTGGTACCAAATTCTCCGGTCCAGATTGTCTGAATGCAAGAAGGCAGACAAGTCATCTGGTTGCCAAAACAACACAATTATGAAAGTTCCTGTTTAACTCAATAGTTGTTTTAGACGGAAGTTTTCATGGTTCCATTTCGCATTCACTCTTTTTTCTCCGGATGTTTCGTTGCCGTAGAGTTAGGAAAAATAAAGTTTCCTGTTCCTGTTTCAGTTCATCGAGCGATCGTTATGCCAGTGTAAGAGGAAGATGCTTTTGTTCCTGTATTAGTTGTGTTTTTTTTTACACTCTTGTTACTCGCGGATGTTTGAATAATGCACACGTATAAAACTGTGGGTTGATTTTATATTATAAACACTCATGCTGTGTCTCACGCTTTTGTGCGGATGCTGGACCCTTTTAACACTGACTAACTAAATAACTAACTTCTAGGCGGATGTGGACGATCAGGAAACAAAATAGTCCTTATGTTCTTCAACTATTTTGTGTCGTGTGTGAAATCAATTGTTCTTATTCTCTTGTACGCGTGTGAAACAACAAACAAAAAACCCCTACACCACCCTGTTTTCTCTCAGTACACTTTCTGTCTAAAAGTGTCCATAGTCTGTCTTTCTTTCTCTCCCTCCCCCCTCCTTCTCTTCTTTTATCTCTCTCTTTCTGTCTCTTTCTGTCTGTTTCTGTCTGTCTGTCTGTCTGTCTCTCTCTCTCTCTCTCTCTCTCTCTCTCTCTCTCTCTCTCTCTCTATCTCTCCGCAAATGTAGACTACCCATCCAGTTTTATGGAGTCAAAAATAACATAGCTGGCCTTTCACACTTGTAGCGGTAACAAAGAGAACAGTAATTAGACCTAATTAACGGCGCGATTTCCGCGGATAATTGTACCTATCCCTCGAGTGTTTTGTTGGGGAGTGTAGCGAAGCACACAATATAAAAATAGCAGCTAAACTATAGTTACTAGGGCCATCAGAGGATAGGTCTTTTGTTTTAGCATTTAACCATAATTACCCTTGCGATAGATGTTATTTTTGAGGCTGTGTTTGATATTCGGAAATGTCCCGTTCTTATATAATGGAACGCACACATTAGTTCAATGACGACAATGATGATGATTTCCACTAGCAAGGCGCAGCATCGTCCAAGCTGGTGACAGGCTCAGACCGCATGGGGATAGAGATGCAGGGTGAGGGTGGGGGTGGAGAGAAAAAGAGAGAGGATTGGGATTATGATGGAGCGGAGGGTGGAGAGAAGGACAGAGGGGAGGGGAGAGTGGGGTTGGGGTATTGGGTGTACAGGAAAAAAACCGCCATCTACCGAAACGGATGTGCACTTATATGCATCTGAATTACATCTAGCAATTCCTATCCCTCATTCAAGTGATACAGCATAGCAGAGACTGGCCGAAACTTACGTCGCATCGCCACTACATACGCAGTGAATACGCAGTGTGATCCCTCATATGTTGTGGCAAAGAGTACCAGAGCAATCAACATAGCAAGTTAACTTATAACCAGCTTGATTAGTTGTCTTAATAATAGTGAATTATCTTACCTGAGAAAAGCTATAGCGTTGTTGGCGAAGTCGACCATGTTGTCTTCAGATGCGACAAGGGCAGAGAACTGCTCCCCGCCGGCCAGCCATCCTCCTACAGCTAGAAGCACTTTAAGACTGGGGTTTGCATCCTTAAGAGCCACCAAACGACGATACCTAAAACAAACATTATTAGCGAAGGTATCAGTAAGAGTGAGAAAAGGCGAATAGTGCGTTTGGAACAAAACAGTGAACTTTGGAGCGTAGAAACGACCGACTGACCAACTCACCGATAACCACACTGCTACTGAAGGATGGCCCATGATTTGAAGTACATGTACACCAAAGCTCAAAAAAATCGCTTCAGCCGTTTTTTGGCGCTATTATAGGCACAAAAATGAATCCAGTGACCTTGAACTTTTCGGTACAGTAGATATGATGGCACGAGAAGCAGGCCATTAAAATAGGTAATAATATTATGAAGTTTGATCAACATCCGTTTGATGGTCCTTGAGATAGGACTTCCAGTGGACCGACAAACAGACCGACCGATCGACATTTCGCTCGTTCTGATTCCCGAATGTTTAAAGGTATTTCCAGATAAGTGTAAAAAATAAAATAAAAATAAAAAGGGAAAACGTGACAGGCATATTAGTCTATAAAAGCTTACCTACAGGAGATCTAGCAATAACTTTCACAGCTCTTGTAACATTTGAATGCTGCAGAGCTTCATCTACAGATATTGTCGCTTTTCATTAAACAAAATGTAATTGTAGCTCTGAATAAGTTTGTACGATCTTTGGAAAGAATATGGAAGCAGCCGAGTAGCCACAGAGAAAAAAAATGATACAGGTAACTCATACAGTAACAATAAGGTTGGTTGTTTTATGTACGTCTTTTCCACCAAAGATGATAAAACAAAGTAACAATAAATAGTATATCACCAGGCATCTGTATCATAAGGCCATCAATTGCTCGAAATTAACTATCACAATCATTTCGTAGTCTTATGACAAGGCTGATGACATATCAACAGTAATACAAAGTATGACAAACATGAAAAAAACAAATAAGATAATAATAATAATAATAATAATAATAATAATAATAATAATAATAATAATAATAATAATAATAATAATAATAATAATAATAATAATAATAATAATAATAATAATAATAGCAGTTAGCGAAACCCTTCAAACACAACCCATAATTACCCACTAGTGTCCGAACACAATATATAATATCATAGTGATAATCACAAAGTACCTGACTGCTTTCTTATTAAATGTAGATGTCACACAAAACAAGAACCGAATGTCTTTTCATTTGATTTGATTTGATTTCTTGTTTATTTTCATTTGATTTGATTTCTTGTTTATAGGGGCCAGTGAACATTTAGCGGTCATAGCTGGACCACAGACCTTTTCAAGGAGTGTAATACCACCATCATAGTTTAAAGACAACTTACTGTATACCAGCATGATAGAAAGCACATGTTATCAAAGTGCGACATGTGCGACTAATTCATTGTTAAATAAATCATAAGAGAGACAGACATACAGACAGACAGAAACAGACAGACAGACAGAAACAGAGAGACAGACAGAAACAGAGACAGAGACAGAGAGAAAGAAAAAAAACAGAAACAGAGAAAGAGCACACATACAGTTGCAATGTTTGTTTGTTTTATATATATATATATATACAAATAACAACCAGGGTAGGAAGAAAGGCACGTCAGACTAACTTGGCCTAAGGGTTGCAGGTCAATCATGCAATACTTACATTTGAACATCGTTGAATTCTGTGGTTTCAATGCCTGTTCCTCTCAGGTTAGCAAAGGCGAAGACAATGTGAGTACAGAGAAAAGGATCCACGTCTTCGGGAAGAAACCTGCTAGGGTTAGGCCTGAACTGAGACCAATTTGTATAGTAACATACCCGAAAGTAGGCATGACACCCTGAAATAAGAAATACAATTGATCAATCGAAGCAATCGAAGCAATGGAGTAGATCTATATACTCTGAACTCTGAACACTCTGAAAGACAATGCAGATGCAAAGTAACGGAAAAGCTACATTCAAGGAAAGGACCTTCGGAATGAAAAGGTCACAGAAACGCACCGAAGTCAATTTACAGAGATTAAGATACATGCTGGGCATATTCTTCAAACATAAATTGTCCACGGTTTGTAAACATTTCCTTTGATAAATATGTTGTTCGAATGTCCTGTATTAATGTTGTTGTTGTTGATCTGGGTTACATTAGTATGGAAAAGTATGGCGGAACAGAAAATGTAACAATAATATCATCCACATGCTACTAAAATTAGTTGTGTTTATATAGGATCACCATTTGGAAAATTTTCTAATTTATATTTAACTATTTCCTGTTACATTGTTTAATAATGAAGTTATTTGTTTAAATGCGTGTGTGAACGCGACCGTGTGTGTTGTGTGTGCATGCGGATGTTTCTACATTCGCCATTATGTGAATAGACGGCCAATAAAACGCTGGACTGAACTCCTTAGACAAAATATGCCACCCACCAGGCTTAATCTTGTAACATTTCAGGGCACAATGGCTGCATGCCCAAACAATCCAGTTAAGTCAATAACAGATGTTGTTATTATTGTTATTATTATTATTATTATTATTATTATTATTATTATTATTATTATTATTATTATTATTATTATTATTATTATTATTATTAGATGCTATAGGCGCTTTATTTTTAAATCAGACTCAAAGCACAGCGATCTGTAACCAACATATACGCGCAAATGTTACAGACACTCCTACATACACAACAAACACATTTTCATTACTCAAACATGTGATGAAAAGGCAAGTAATTGTTATTGTTTTACATTTTAGATTGACCGTCTCCAATACCATTATTGAAGGGAGGGAGGAAACCGGAGTACCCAGAGAAAACCTTCGGTGACCCGAATAGTCTTGTACCTAAGCCACATAAGTTCGCCCCTTGCGGGAATCGAACCCTCGACCTTTGGCATGGGAAACCGGCGATTAACCCACTGAGCCGCAAGGCCACACCAGATCAGAAAACGTCGTGGAAGCATGGATTATCTAACTGGCCTGATCGCCATAGACAACCGGGTTTATCCCCTATCAGGAAGGCTAGAATGTCGGCTACAGTAGGTTAAAGTACCGATAAAATCGCTGTATGTCCAGACATTCAATTTGACTTAATCCAATTACGGACCAAAAAACCTCGCGGAGGTGTGGATTCAAGACAGCGTTTGACCGAGTCTGGCATGCAGCTCTGTGGGCAACCATGAGAGTGTACAACATCAGCCCTAAAATTATTGAAGTCATCAAAAGCCTGTATGACTAGGCTACCAGTGAAGTCCTCCACAACGGCGCCATCTGGAACTGGTTCAGAACAACAATCGGTGTGCGTCAAGGATGCCTACGCTCGCCAACACTCTTTAACATTTTTTTAGTGCGCATCATGTCAGATGCCCTTGCAGATCACGAAGGCACAGTCAGCATAGGGGGTAGAGCAGTCTCCAACCTCCGTTTTGCGGATGACAGTGATGGGTTGGCTGGAGAGGAAAAAGAACTTGAACAGCTGGTACAGAGGCTTGACACCACCCCCAGAACCTATGGAATGGAAATAAGTGCAGAGAAGACTAAACTGATGACCAACAACACCAATGGCATCAACTTGGACACCAAAGTCCAAGTCCAATCCATCAACACAGTGCATAGCTTGAAATATTTCCGAGCCATTGTATCAGACAATGGGTCTGGACAGGACGTCCTCTCCATGATTGCACAAACAACTGCTGCCCTGACAAAGTTGAAGACAATTTGGAAAGACAGGACCACCAGTCTACATTCCAAGATAAGGCTGCTGCGCTCCCAGGTCATCTCCATCTTCCTATACGCTTGCTAATCATGGACCCTCACAGCAGATCTACAACGAAGAATACAAAGCATGGAGATGAGGTGTTATAGAAGATTTCTGGGCATTTCCTATACCCAACACATCACCAACAACGAAGTCCGACAGACCATCACACAAGCCACTGGCCAACACGATAACCTGCTCACAGTGGTGAAGAAACGGAAACTCCGATGGTAATGCCATCAGGCCTTGCAAAGACCATCCTGCAAGGCACGGTGCAAGGAGTCAGAAGAAGAGGGAGACAGAAAAAGAGGTGGGAGGACAACATTCGAGAATGGACTGGCTTGACACTGAGTAAAGCCATGAGGGTTGTTGATGACAGAGAAAGATGGAGAAACGATCGTCTGTGACCTTCGAGTTACGGGATAGGATAGGGATAGGATAGTATATGCAATGTACAAATTAAAAAACAACAACTTTTCTTTAGCGCGCTCTCTCGTGGAACCACATCTTTACCCGTTCCGGTCCCAAAGAGCTGGATGGACTTGGTCGTGTAGTGTTTACGTCTTTCTTTCTGTATGCCCCTCATCTAAGTACTCATCGGTCCCATCCAAAGTTGTATGTAATAGGGGACTTTTGAGGCTTAACGTATGAAGTACGAAAACTGGCAATGTTCATATGAATTTACCAACAGGTGCGTGTCCTTGCAAAGATTCTCAAAATGCGCATCATGTTTGAATGACGTAAGGCATAGCATTTTCCGTTGTATAATAATATAATACATGTAGATACTATGTTGTTCGTAAGATTATTTGAAATGGGGGGTAGGGAGAGTGGGAGTAGGGAAGGAGTACGAGGGGGTAGGGGGAGTTAGTATGTGCATTTCGGTACATTCATTTTCTTAGTAATTGTTTTTTTTTTAAAATTCTTACCATTGTTAAGGTTTGTGTTTTTTCAAATCAATTTTATGTGAATTATTTTGTTTGTTCTAAACTTTTTTTTAAAATAATTTTACAATTTTGTTAAGGACTAGCTGTAAGACAGGTCCATAGGACCTAATGCAATTATCCAATTAAGAACTGTTGCAGAAACTTCATTTTGGTCGTCGTGGCGGCCGGGTCTTCTCTCTCTCTCTCTCTCTCTCTCTCTCTCTCACACACACACACACACGCACACGTGCGCGCGTACCCACACACCCCCCTCCCACACACACACCCAGTTTATTAGTTGTACGCGACGTTCGCCATTGTTACCTATTTCACTATTAATTAATATCAATCAAAAGCTGGAAAATGATTTAACAAAAGTCATAATTACTTCATGTCGGTTGGTAAACAGCCATATTCTTCTGTGTCGGGAATAAATGGATCGCTTTGCAGTTAGCAAGAAATATCAAACAGGTTTACGGTACACTAAAACTTAGCGCGCGCGCACACACACACAAGCACACACACACACACACACACACACACACACAGACCTTACAAAAGAGTTCTTGTAACTGCCACTAGTTGTAGTATTGATAAACAGTCAGTAATGACATTGAGAAAAGCAATGCAATAATGCTATTGTAACTGCCGCTATTTTTAATTAAGGTTGATGTCAATATGAATTCAATAACGACGAATATTATTCAACAAGCTGTTGCCTCAAGTTTAATTTAAGCTTGAGAATAACTATAAATGCATTCTGTGATGATAACAAATGAGTACGTCCATAGAATGTAGTAAATAACAGCTTACTAGTTGTTACGTTGAAACGCGCACGATAGTTCGTGTGAAACGCGTGCGATAGATCAGATCGTTTTATTTTGCAAAGCATGCAATAACAGAGTGTATTTACCTTTGATTTGATTTTGCGTTGTTTTTAGAAGAAGCTTTGTATAACGTTGATAATTTTAGTTGGTCGATATTATTTTAGAATCTTCTAGAGTTGGTTGTTTACTATCGATCGAAGCGTATGGATTATTCTAGTGGTAACTAAAGAAGCTTCAATCCCAAATAAGGTTGTATGAAGTGAGACAGTGATGACGAAGTTTGTTCTGATTGGTTGAGGTGTGTCACGCTGGGGTATTCTCACCCTTTCTGGAGTTTAGAGGGACTATATGTATATAGTGCCGCACTGTTTCAAAAGGTAGTTGATAGTTTGAGAATTGTAGAGTGAAAAAAACGTTTGAGCGATTGTATGCAGTTGTTGATGTTCGCTGAATAAAGTTGCAAAATCGCATACGACGACTCCTGCCTTGTTGATGATTGAACGGGTTGCGTGGATAAACGAACCTGAGTTACACCTATCAGGCAGGATTCAAGCATCGGGGCTGAATCAACTACTGATAGAAACAAAACCAACTCAGAGTGTAACACTAGTTATATTTAGGCCTATCGTATACCAGCAAGTTTTCTATCGCCTACGAATAGATCTATATACCATCAATTAAAGTTTGTGATATAATTATTATGTATTTTCAGTACCAAAAAGAGCAGGATTCTTCCCTGCGTTGTAAGAACATTCTATAATGAAATGAAAAGCTGAAAATAAGTAATTATTTTATAACATCAATTTCGGAAATTCCAGAAAGCTTCTTCTATTCATTTGTAGCAAAGAAGACAGCGTTTTTTCCTATTCGTGTTTTTTTTATAATGCAAGACTAATCTAAACACTGCGCTTTTAAACATTTTAGAATAACTGCAGGCTACAAAAGGAGAATATTTGGAACATCTGCTTGTTTGATAATACCAATTGCAATTTTTCCATAAGATTTGTTCAATAGGATTTACGGATTTTTACAAATGAAATGTATGCAGCAGCTCCTTCTCTTCTCACCCCCCCACCCCATAATACTCCCTCCTCACTACCACCCTTATATAGGTATAATAAACTACCCATTTCATTAAAAAGTTTCAAATCAATACATTCCAGGTTCTTCTGTTAATGTAAAATCCAATCTCTTTTGCTCAAATTCTTAGAAAATGTTTTAGAAATTTTCAACATTGCTGTTATCAAATAATTATTCATTCTCAACTTTACTATCAAGGTGTACAGCGCGTTCTGTCTTAAAGTCGAAGAATGTATTTTATTTAGACGTAAAGGGGTTTACTCTAAAATTCCCATTGTTATAACACAGGGGTAGATTTTAGGTGTGTGCACCCCCCTAGCGACCCAAAAAAAAAAAAAAAAACTAAAGAGGAGAAAAAACCTATTCACCACACTGTACTTCCAAATTTATTATTATTATTATTATTATTATTATTATTATTATTATTATTATTATTATTATTATTATTATTATTATTATTATTATTATTATTCAGATCTAGATCTACAGGTATTTTGTTTACATGGGTGAAGTCAGTTTTGAATAAAACCGATGTGAGTGGCTGTTTCTTGTTTTTATTTGCAGTAACTTTACCTGTCTTTTTATAAACCTTTACGCAAGATGTTCTGCTAATGTAAATTTTATCATCAGCGTTTGCAGAGTGTGTGGGTGTGTGTGGGGGGAAGAGGGGGGCTAAAAGAGGACTTTTAGCTAAAAACAGTATTGTTTTCAGTCCTCAAAATAATGCCCAGAATGCACCAGCTTGCCCAGATTTTACCCATTATTTCAAATTTTTCCGGGGAGGGAGGTGGGTGGGTGGGTGGGTGGGGGTTAGCATGCACCCGGACTCCCCTAGTTCACTCGCCTGCTTTGCAGGCTCGCGCTTGTGGCTTCGCCACTTCGCATTAATGGTTTCAGGGAAGAAGGCACACCTCCTCAACATTGGCAAAATCCGCTCCTGGAACATTAAACAATGATAATATTGGGCCTTCGTTGCTCAAACCAACCGCTACAGTTTGAATTTTCCAGTTCTTTTCCAACAGGGAGTGATTTCCCCTGTTTTAACGGTACATCAATACGCGCAACAATCTACAGGATTTTTTTAGCGCTAGAGCAGTAGCTAGCAATTGCTCTTAATAGGCAGAAAAACTACAAAATTTATTGAATTTATAAAAAAAAAATTTTAAAGGTTGTATTTTGTTGTTGTAAGCTTTCTTTTAGTGGGGCAATATTTACTTTGAATGCTAAACGGATCTTTTGAGGGGGTCGTGGCCAAAGAAGGCCCCTTTAAATAACGGGATATTTACAACCTGTAAACGTAGATATTATTATCCTATAAAGTAGCATATGTTTACATGTTAAGAAAACATGTTCCCCATATAATTAATTACAAAGACATACAAAGCATGGAGATGAGGTGCTACAGAAGACTTCTGGGCATTTCCTATACCCAGCAAATCACCAACAACGAAGTCCGACAGACCATCACACAAGCCATTGAACAACACGATGACCTGCTCACAGTGGTGAAAAAACGAAAACTCCGATGGTATGGCCACGTCACCAGATCAGCAGGTCTTGCAAAAACCATCCTGCAAGGCACAGTGCAAGGAGGTAGAAGAAGAGGGAGACCGAAAAAGAGGTGGGAGGACAACATTCGAGAATGGACTGGTTTGACACTGAGCGAAACAGTCAGGGTTGCTGAGGACAGGGAAAGATGGAGTACGCTGGTTAAACGATCAGCTGTGGTGCCCCTATGACCTACGAGTTACGGGATAGGATAGGATAAGATAGGATATAATTAATTAGATGTGCATATTTCGTATTTAATAAAATATAATGCCCTTGAAAAGACACATATGATTAATAAATGTTATAATATGATGATGCCGCCTCACATCCGAGTCATTGCCCCATAATGCATGTAAACAACAGTTTCAATTGCTCTCGTGACTCTCACTGGCTTTTCTAACTTTTCGTTCCGTGTGGTTTAGCCTTGACCAAAATGTACATTTAGTTTATTATTTCATTGTTAACGTTCAATTTACCGTGCGGCTATGTTTAACTGTTCCGCTTTCGTACGCAAAGGAAGACGATTTATATTAAAGTGTACCTGAGGTCAAGGTAAAAAATGCGCCAAATACACACATACACACAAACAAAACACACACCCACACCCACACCCACACCCACACCCACACACACACCCACACCCACACACACCCACACCCACACACACATTTTTATAAAAACGACATTCGGATGACTGTTGTGAAAAAACAGGGATTATTTTGACACACTTTTCATTTTCGTGACATTATTTTGACATTTTCAAATTTTTGAACCTATCCCTAACCCTTTCCCTAACCCTAACCCAAACCCTAACCCTTAACCTAACCCTAAGCCTAAAACAGCTGTAACTCTACTGGAACCCTTATTTGACGTCAAAATAGGGCAGCCTTCCCAAAAAGTCAATAGAAACCATGTGGAGTTCCATGAGTGTGTCACTGTAACGTCGTTTCTACATGCCCACACTTACGAAATTTCTACTCCGCGTTAAAAAATGAATATTTGCTGATATATGCATACATTGTGCATGTAGTGTGTGTGTGTGTGTGCGTGTGTGTGTGTGTGTGTGTGTGTGTGTCTGTGTGTGTCTGTGTGTGTATGTGTGTGTGTGAATGAGAGAGAGAGAGAGAGTAAACTTTGAATCTAAACTTCGTGTCCTACATCCATAAGGTAGTATGTGGGTGACGTACTGCCCTAAGAATACACACACACACATGCGCAAGAGCAAAATGCCTGCAATTACGTATACAGCGCAAATAATAACAGGGTATTGAAAACTTCTCATTTGAAACCATTGGAAGAAATATAGGGAAAAAATAACAATGAAAAATTGTCATTAAAATCCTTACCATAGCAGAGCAGCAAAACTGAGCACAGACTGACAGCGATGTTACCTTGCATTTCTGAAACAACAAATGATTTTTTTTTAATAAGTACTAATATTTACAATTACTCATTTCATTTTCGGATTTTACTGAGACCTCTGCTTGGTGAGCTGAGCACGATATAAAATACAAAGGACCAGACAGGAGGTATTAACAATAATTGTAGTTTGCTCAAGTCTGGATCGAGATGCACACTTGCTGCACAAAATGGTGCACTCAGGAACGCCATACACCAGCGAGCGACGGCAACCAGGCAACAAGAACTGGCGTTGGGAGGGTACTAGGGGAAAGGTGGGAGAAAATACTGCTGATCAGAGTAATGCGGCGTGGGTGCTGCAGTCGTTTCCAATGAAGAGAAGAAAAAGAAGAAGAAGATGAAGACGATGGCGATGTTGATGACGATGATGATGATAATGATAATCATGATGACCATCATGATGATTGGATTAGTAAATCGGGTGCTGCAATAGTTGTGGTGAACAATGTTACTAAACTTAGAACTAATTACAAATAATTAATACGTCCTCATTGCTGCTCATATTCAACTGCCCATAATCAAAATCAAAATAGATTCGCGTACAAAAATGTAAATTTAGAATCTGTGAAATTCAAGCATGCGTGGAATTGCCCAGAAAATAGATTGTTCATCATGCAATAGTTGCGTGCTATCAGGTAAGATACCAATTAGAAGGACAGGACAAAAACCTATAATCAACAGGATAATTAGTAATAATCCCGCCAATTCCTTTTCACTAATAATAACAAATTATTTTTAATATCTCTGTTTCCTTGGTCTCATTTTAACAAAACTTCAGCTCTAAGGATTATTCTTTAGGAATGATTTCAAACTTATGCAGCCGATAGTGCGCGTTTGATGACTCGTTTGGGAAGATTTGAAACTTGTATTTTTTAAGCGTAGTTGGATCTCATTATTGATATGATGATGATGGTCATTGTTGTCAGGGTGGCGACGTGGTGATCGTCCTTAACGCTCATGCAATAGGACGTTAAGCATCGTTTTCCGTTCCGTAGTAGTGCGTAGGATCTCATCTTTGATATGATGATGATAATCATTGTTGTCAGGGTGGCGACGTGGTGATCGTCCTTAACGCTGATGCAATAGGACGTTAAGCTTCGTTGTTCCTCGTAGTAGTGCGTGTCTTTGAACTTTTGTATTAGCCATTAGGGTGGCGAAGTAATGTAGCGGCTTGGGCACACGCTAGCAATGTTTTATATGAAGAAACGTCGGGAAGGGTTAGTACTTGGATGGGTGGTCATGCTTGGAAGGCAACCACCGAACGACACAAAAAGATTGAGACAAGCGCACGACACACCCCAGTCGACCCAGCTGTGAATCAGTTTAGAGCCGATGAAGGTACATGTAACTGTAGCGAAGGAGAGGAGATGCGAACCACCCCCAATAAGCTGGCCTAGAGAAAAGGAAGTTCCCAAGCGCTTTCCTCCCCCCAACGATCGAAAGTTACGGGGACACATTTACCACCTATTAGCCATTATGATACATGCTGATTCGCTATCTTCATCATTGACAGTAGTATGTAGATAACGTGAATTTTATATTTTTAGTAATATTTCTATTTTTCGAAGGTGAGTAATTTTTTTTAAAATAAATTATCTAGAGTTTTATTGGATAAAAATGTTGAAACCAATTAAATAATGAATAATGAATGCAGTAAGAGCGATTGGAGCTCACTTCAGTAATGTGTCCCAAGGTGTGAAGTTGTGTCAGGTGTATAGGAAAAAAAAAAGAAATTAAAAAAAATGTTCGCGAAGATTGAAGAGGTAGAAAGCATCGAGGACTTATAAAGGGGTATAGGTTCGGTGGACTTTCTCTCTGAAATTGGATTGTGTATTGTGCTGTAAAGATTACAGCTGCCTACGGGAGGCTGATAGCCTCGAAAACCTGGACACACGGGGTTGTCTCAGACAATGGAGAAAGGGCAAATCGTGAGACATCGGCGGTCAGCCGTACTTCCATTCCTGACCAAGACACGTTGGCAACCTCAGACAGATAGGCAGGCGTGCCTATCTGCCTGTCTACAACATCAACGGTTCGTCTAGGCCTACTTGTGTACAGACTCCCTACGTTACAGCATGTAACAAGTTTTTTGTGTTTATTTTGGCTCGGGACAAGAGATTGCCAGTCGACGATTACCTAATTATTTTTAGATTACCTAAATTCAAAACCTGAAACACGTAGTGTGAAAGAGTTGTGTAAATCATTATTATTTATTGAGAGCGTGGACCTTATATTTGTGTTCGTTTTTGCCTATGTTAGTGAGAATCTGTGAATTTGTGGGTGTGGTAGTTAACAGAGATACTTACATGCACATTTTATTTTGATCTAGGAGTCAGTTATAATATTATTTTGCATTCAGTTAGCTATTATAAACAAGCACCCATCCAAATATCCATACGTTACATAGTAATATCACTAGAAACAACTTTGCATCATCATCACCATCATCATCATCATCATCATCATCATCATCATCATCATCATCATCATCATCATCATCGTCATCCTCATCGTCATCATCATCATCATCTCATCATGTTTGGAATTCAAAAATACCTCCAAGCGTTGCGTTCGTTTTGTTTTATAATTGTTCTTCTTTTCTTTTCATGATCCTAATCCTCTACTTAACATGCCTACAAAATAAAAGTTTGAAAACATCCCCAAAGAATCATTCTTAGACAAAAACGCGCACTATAGTCTACAGAAGTTAGAAATCACTTCGTGTGATCACGTTTCTAAATTCTCAGCCACAGCGCAGCGAGCTGTTCAGCTTTCGCATTGTTACTGCGTGCTGTTCTGAGAAAAAAAAGTTTGTTTTAGGCAACCAATATCTCAAAAAGCAAAACAAAATTAAGGATGGCGTGGAACAGAGAAAGATGAAGTACGCTGGTTAAACGATTATCGGTGGTGCCCCAACGACCTTCGAGTTACGGGATAGGATAGGATAGGATAGGAACAAAAATAAATGTTACATGTTCTCTCTCTCTCTCTCTCTCGCTTCATCCAGGCACACACATCCACATACACCTACATGCACATATGAACATACACACTGGCCCTTGAACATCAGTTGCTTCATTCCAATGCAATAAAGTTAAAACACGAAAAAAAAGTAATAACCCACAACATTATATAAAACAGTCCACTCATTTCTGACAAATAGGACGGACAAAGGAACACGCACAAAGGATGACGGACACAGTGATTCCGGAATACCGCCCTAAACATTACATATCTAGCGGCGGTATCTTTTGTTCCTTCTTTTTCTTCTATAACAGCTAGCCCCATAGTAGGAAACTATACAATGATCGCCATGACTTTGGAACTTTGGAACTTTGTCCTTTTATTAGCAAAATCACATATAATTAAAGCATGAAACATGCCTCATAGCCCAGGGGGCATTTTAGCCAAAAAATGGGAAAAGGGGGGATGGGGAATTACATTAAAAAACAATGAACGGCACAAAAAAGCTGCTCCATAGGCATCACAATATAAACCTCTGAAATGTCAAACACCCGTTTAAAGTTTTATGTTGAGTCAACATGGAAAGAAAAATGTACAGCATTGCATGGTTCACAAAATAAGACAAAAGGGAATGCACAGTATATAAATAGTGACATAACTCAAACTGCAATAAAGCGGCTTAAATTTAGCAACCTGCTCTTTGATTCAATATTCATCCAAACAAGAAAATAGAAGTTTGACATAAAATTAAAAGAGAACTGTGCGTCACTACTGGAAAAGTGAAAAAATAATCCCTATAAAACGGCTCAAATCAGACAATCTGCGTTTAGATTTAGAGTTCAATAACTGATTTAACTTATAGGCATTCGGGTGATTCCTGAAGTATTGAGGTATTAAAGAAAGTCTGTTAACAACCAACACAGAATTTGTACATCTAAACAGATAATGAAATTCATCACCTAGTTCATCCAGATCACACAGAGTACACATTCTATCTTCTCTCTGAATATTCAAATATCTAAGTGATTGAATTGGCAGTTTGTGACAGCTGAGCCTAAATTTCAATAAGTTTCTTCTCGATAGAGGTGACAAGGAAACTAAATAATCTTCGAAACAGAACGTACTCTTAAAAATTCTATACGTAATACAAGCATTATGAGCGAATACATCCTGATGCCAGGTTTGCAAGAACTGGTCTCTCAAGCGTTGTTTGACCATGGTCTTAAAACAATTCAAAGAGTATTTACAGCCGTTTAACCAAATGAAAGACAGACCAAGATCATTCAGCAGAGAGCGAACAGTACATAGCCAGGATAGTTTGTAATCAGAATTAAAAAATAAATAAGAGCATAGTCGAAACATAAGTACTGACATTCTAGCAGAATCATTGCAACAATCAATACAAAATTTATACCAGAAACAGACTAGCCTGCATTTAGCATCTAAGGAAACAGGAAAACAGCCAACTTCACCTAAAACCATACAGGTCGGCGTACTAGTTTTAACATTAAGAATCAATTTCAAAAATTTTAGTTGTAATCGATTACATATTATCATTTTTTCATGGGCCCATACCTCGCAGTTATACAATAAAATCGGTTTTACACATTTATCAAAAAAATCTAACTGAATATCAAGCGGCAAATCCAGTTTTCTACATTTTTTTAAAAGCGCAAACATATCACAGCTGATACACTCATGGATCTGATATTTTTTTGAAATGTGCTATTATATTGAAAAGGGTACCCAAATATTTATATTCCCAAACAATTTCAAGAAGTACATTTTTAAACTTAAAAACAGGCAACCTTCTAACTTTACCACGGGAAAAAATCATCACTTTCGTTTTTGCAATATTTAAACACAATCCAAATTTTGTACAGTATAGATCTAAAGTATCTAAGGCCATCTGCATGTCTTCAGCAGACAGGGCCGGATCACTTACTCTTGGAGGGGGGGGTTCCAAAAATCTTTTAAGGGGTTAGGGGTGACAAAAACGTGTCCGCTCGAGGAACTTGAGTAGAATGAGGAACGTTTTACTTACCAACAGTGTCAACTAAATTAAGAGCTTTAAAAAAAACTCCATATATATTTTTTTTCTGACTGAGTGAGGTACATCGAATGGCCAGGGGGGGGGTTCCGGAACCCAGGAACCCCCCCCCCCCCCCAGATCCGGCCCTGGCAGACTCTGATAAAATGACAGTATCATCAGCATAGAGTAACAAAAACAAATGAAAATACTGTTCAACATCAGAAAAGCCGAAGCCATTCGCCAAATTCTGTGGCACTGATAACCCGTCGATATGTTCTGCAAGGAAAGACCTTAAATCATTCAAAAACAAAGAAAATAATACAGGTGACAGATTTTCTTCTTGCCTCACTCCAGCGTTACACGTAAAAAAGTAGATGACAGACCATCATGGGTTCTAACACATGACTTGGCTTTTTGATACATATCTTTAATCACTGTCAAAACTCTTCCAGTAATACCAGTACACTGGCTGCAAAGTCAACGTCCACGCTAATCCAAGGTCATGTGTCCGGATATTAGGATGTTTATTCCAAGTCATAATTAGTTTTAGCATCTGATCAATGTCTAATGAAATATTGGCGACTTAACGTACGGCCTAGATTTTCCTGTGACCGCCCATTAATTTTATTGTTAGGTAACATCTTTTTTGATGTCAAACAGTGCATAAATCCATCTCCTACTTCTATAATGATTTTATTAGTGTGAACAGCGGCCTAATTTCCCGAGCGAGTTAGATTTAGTCTAGAGTTTATAATTTGTTTGTATTACATTTACAATATGCGCCAGCTTGGTAATTATCCTGGAGCTAGATTAAGTGGAAACAGGACTGACACCTGTCCTTGAAATTCTGCATCGCTCTGAAACCCCTTTTCTTTAAACAGTACTGTGAGGGTCATAAATAGATTAAACCTGACGAAATTACCTTTTTAAAAAAAAAGACAGTTAAACAATTATTCATGGGTGGTGTATGTTTCAAATATACAATGTTTGTCTGGCCAACTTTTTACTGTGGACATTTTACACCTCGTTTGTATACCCCTTGGGGTCATGAGCAATCTTGCCACTGTAGATTGTTCAAACCTATAAAGGGAAAAGTGAAAGCCCCAGTTGAAAACCTGTCTTTCCTTTGTAGGCAAGACAGATTCACTGCGGCAACAGTACCCCCGTTGGAGTGCCGGGGGTTTTCAGTATAAATAGTATCCCCACTTTATGGAAATTTAGTGCTTTAAATTCCCACTGTCGCTGTCTTCCTCATTTACTCTTTCCCATTCCTGCTCTGTCCTATCCCTCTGCTATACTATCTTCTTCTTCGCTAGATCAATGACCTACCTTTTTTCTTGAAAACTCTTCCTGGACAAGACTCCTTGTTTGTGTATGAGGTCTGTTGGATCAGCTTGGGAGTGTTGGACGCTTTCTGCTGGGTGGTCACTAGGGCTTCCTATGATTGTATTATTTAGCAATATAGGCATTTTATATGTATATGTTTTGTTAATAATTTATAATGATGTTTGTATTCTATTTTGTTTTTGTAACCGGGGGTTCGAGTAGTTGGGGTAAAGCCTCAGCCGTCCCCTGCGTGGGATGTCTTTATTGTAAAGTGACTGGCCGGTGGAGGGCGTTCAATTTTCCCACTAGGGTTGTTTCAGCAGATCTTCTATGCGGATCGGGGGTGGTCCGGTCCTGATTTGGCTCGGAAGAGTCTGCTGGACCTAAAGCAACAATCAATCAATCAATTAAAAAAAAAACTCGTTTGTAGGTCCGAGCTCACTCTTACAGTCCCAAAGAACTGCAGTCTGTTCACTCTTCTCTACCATTTCAGTTGATTCTTTGTCACGAAAAAAGTTGGCTCAGTGGTGCAAGATGTGCACTCCAATGTCAGGCCATAATCTTGCAGCCTGTACAGGCAGGCAGTGGTCCAAAGCCTGTTAATGTCCTGAAGTTAAACAACAACAAACATTACTGTGACGACACGAGTTTGACGCACGCTAAGTTTATGTTGTGTCAGGTTGTACATAGTAGATAGTTTCATATCTCCGAGAGTGCGATGTGCGAAGTTTGAATCAGCGTTTCGGAATGCAAAGTGTAAGTCAGGAATTTGGGTTTTCACGTGCTCGATAGCTATTATAAGTTGAACGGAGCTCTGTGCTCTGAATTGTGGACTGGAAAGGAAGCGGTAGTACTGGCAGAGTCAAGGCGATACTGATTGTGACTAGATGACTGTAACAAGAGGCATAGTTTTACCCAGCACATTTTAAGCTTTTGCCTTGTTTAGTCAATGTAAACTTAGAAGGTTACTGTTAGTCTATAGCAGACGATGAAGGTATAACTGATGTGTATACACAGTTGTAGCTTGACGCGAGCGCCGTGTAGTGACATCATCGGAGCATATGTTAGACAAACCAGCTCAATGCCTATGTGAGCAGCACTCTTAGGTTCTCCCACATTTTGCTGGCTGCGGGCTATTTATAGCTTGCCTACACCCTCCCTTTCAGTGAAAGGAAAGGAAAGAAGAGCACCGGCGAAGCTATTTATAGCTAGCCTGGCTGAACTAGCTTCAAAACCTAAAAGCTTTGGTTGAGTCGGTGTATAGAGCGCTTCGATTTTACATCTAATCAGAATTTAGAGCCAATGAGAACACAGCTAGAGTAACTAGAACCAGTTCTGCCTGGCTTGGCAAAAGGAGGTAGAAGATTCATTCTGCATTCAAACTCTGAGCAGTACACAGTTACACGCTAGCAGAAATCTCTCTCCTGAGCAGACTTAGGAAGCAGGGCTTGTTGAAAATTCGAATTTAATCAAGTTAGCCACGGCCTGACATTGTCAAGAAGGTAAATGACCATACTTTTGTTTCATCGTGATGTATTTATATTATTGTTGAATTATGTTTGTGAAATTTGCTATGCTTAGAATTGTATTGTTAGTCCAACGTGGCCTGACCACGTGGCGCCATGTTGTATACCTGACGGAACCACTGTTGTTTAACATATATATATGCTTGCAGACCAGTGGCTGTACCAGAGAATGTGTATAATATTAATTCTTTCTCTATGTGTATAGTTAGCCATGAATTATATTTACTTATTTATAGGAAATTAGAGTGGAGATTCCAGTGGACTACGGACTTAGCAGAATGTTTGTCGCTTATATATAGAGATGTGGAGCTAATCACTGAGGGCTACTTCGGCCTTCAGTGAGACGCTCTGCACACACCTATTATAGAGGGTTGTGCAGAATTTCGTCTCATATGTTACAGACGAGCAGGCATTGTATCGTGAGCCCAACAAGGCGAAAGACAAGAACAAGTCGTCGCTGAACGTTGGTCTGCAGAGGCCTCTAAAGCACTGAGCTATGAGATCCCACCAGTCTAGCCGCAAGAAGCAGAATCCACCCCAACAGCTTACCAAGGAAGCACCCACGACACAGTTCGTCGAAAAAACAGATAAGTGCAGATCTAAGCCGTGCACCAAATCTGTATCACAGGACCACAGTAGTCCACTTTTTTAGAACTCTGACCATTAGGGCAGAAAGTATCCAGTGCCTGATGAAGATACAGTAGCTGCCTAGAACTCTCAAAAGCGAATCAGTCCAAGAAACAATTGAACTTTTAAGTTAGTATCGTACTGCGAAGATCGTGTATAGAGTAGAGGAAATAAATGTGTGATATTTACTGTTATCAAGTGGCTGGAATACTTATGTTTCATAGCCGTGAAAGCTAGTGTAACAGTGATCTTTTACCATTTTTGTATCTATCTCTGTACCCCCAGCCTAAACACAGACCGAGCTAAAAAAATAAATGTATTAAGTTAAGTCACAGGGAGATTACTAGCGATCCTCATAGACTAAAGACGAGTGGGTAATAGCATTCCATTGTGCAGAGCCCAGCAACAATAAAACCCCACCGTCACAATGACTATTGGAGAGACTGCAACTTCCACTATCATAGGATAAGTGTAGGGTTCGTTTCTAAGGGCTGTGTTTTGTGTTTGAAACCACCCAAAGTCTTGTGCCTTAAAATGGACAAAAATGACCAATGAGTTGTGACAATTATTATAGAAAAGCAACTTTATAGTAATTGAGGAGGACTTTTGCTGCCACAGTGCTGTGTGATTTCTGTGTAGAGTGACGTCTTAAGGGTGTGTGCTCTTTGTTTAGAGACCTCCCAAGACCTAACATTTCGCAAGTGTTAGGGTGTCCTAGTAAATCATAATAAGACAGTAACGAACCATCTATTATCCACAGATCGTATTGTGTTGTGTTGTGTTGTGTTGTGGTGTTGGGTGTATCTGTGCTTCACAGGCCGGGAAACTGAAAGTGAGTTGATATGATGCCCAGTATTCCAATTCCTTAGTGGCTATACACTCCGAGCATGCTTACGTGAATGAATGATGATGGATGAGGGGGAAAGGGATATATTTTGATAAATAGCATTTTTTATATGATTTTTTTTATGAAGATGTTAAAAGGAATAATGTTGTTGATGTTGTTGCCAAAATGAGGTCATGAGTGACGATGTATTATAGCATGAGAGAGGGGAGATCATATGAGAGAATGAGAGGAGAGATAGAAATTAGGTCAAGGGTGACGGTACTTGTGTTATATACATTATGACATGGTAGGGGGGGGGGGGGGGTGATGAATATGAGAGGAAGGGTGATGAATATGAGAGGAAGGGTGATCAGGATTATTGATTAGAAATTAGATTATAAAATCCATTTGTACTTGTGTAAATAAACATGTTCATGGAACGTTAATATAAATTGTAGAAAAATTATGAAATGTTATGATGCATAAATAAACAGGTCAAGATGGCGGACGGCGGAAGGAGTTATTTCCCATGTATTGTTTACATGTTGAGGTAGTTTTCTAAAACAGTTTAATAATATTTGTTTACCAGATTGGGTCTTCAATTGCCACTACAATTCCTACTTCGATTTCTATACCTACAAAGTTATCGACTACTATTTCTGCTACTCGTAGTTTGCTGCTACTTCTTCGTTTGCTCTACTTGCCTGGGTTCCACTGCTTCTACTTCTGTTCTCCGACTTCACACTTCATACGTCGTTCTTCATACTTCGTTCTACATACTTCGTTCTTCGTACTTCTTACCCCGTTACACCTTTACTTCCACCAGCAGGAGGAGGCAACACGACGTGCTTGGGGGAACACTTCTACTTGGGTCGCAGTGTACAGGGCTTTACATACACCATCAATCATACGTATACTACAGCACTTAAACATATATAAACAGTGGCTTTTTCTTCTGCAGTCTGCATTTGGTTTATTGTGTTGGTGAATTTTCTTGAAGTAGTATGGTCATACAATTTAATTAAACCTGTGTTGGAGATTGGACAGCTAATCTGTGCATAAAGTACTTACTTTTGACTAAATACATTTCTTCTAAGCTTGATTTTGTACACTTAAGCCATTAGTTGTGTTTTGCATCTTAATTTGATAGTTTTATTGTATATTGATTGTGTTCGTTTCTTGTGTACAGTGTCAGGGGTTAGGGACTAGCCAAGGGAGGTAATTGTTTGTTAATTGTTGGGGTTGTGGGTCCGGATAAGGGTTGAGGTTGGGTTAGATTCCCCATTTTCCTGTGCCTGTGTGCGTTGAATAAAAGAGTATAACTGTGCATCTGGCATTTGTGTTAGTTTTTTTTTAGTTTGAGTGTGTATCCCTCCACTCGTTGTATGAGCTGAAGTCACTAGCCCATTCGGGTGACGTAACAATTACCATGAGACACAGAGCTCCTACTCCTTGCTTGCCAGGGTACAAAAACCACTAGTACTTCTATAAACAGACAATGAAAAATGCCCACTTCTATGTTGTCCATTACGGGATTCGAATCTGGGTCATCGGTGTGCTAGGAGAACGCTCTACCACATGAGCTACGAAAATGGGACAGAGTTTTAGAAGAAAAAGAAGAAGTGGAGGAGGAAGAAGAAGAAGAAGAAGAAGAAGAAGAAGAAGATCATCATCAACAACAACAACATCAAGATAATGATGGTGATGATGATGATTATAATGATGATGAAAATGATAAGGATGATGATAATGATAACGACGATGATCATGATGATGATGATTATCGAAATGTGTATATGTTTGCAATAAAATTGTATGTTTTACTAAATATTCTCAGATTAGAGCTGGGTACCGTGGGTCAAAGTCGTACCGGTATTTCCGCGGTATTTTTAGGTCGTATCGGTATTTCGTCCGGTATACCGCGATTTTAAGTGTTACAATCAAATGGGATAACGCACTGACAGTAGTGACCGAAGCAAAAGAAAGATTGTCATACACTTTTAAACAGTTTCAAATAACCACATTTCCATAAAAACTGAAGCTTTATTATTGCTTGAACGCCTTCAAAACAAATTATGATAAATCACTGTTTAGAACATCAGCAAACTTGAAACCACAAAATCAAAATGAAACATAAACATTCAACGGGAAGGGTCTTTAAGAACTTTAAAAGAGTTCAGAAGGATTGGTAACTGGTACCATGCTCAAACACGTGGATAAGCTGCTGTTCTTATAAGTTCTCCTTCAAGAACAGCTGCCTATCCACGTGTCTGGGCTTTAAGTTCGCTCTCTGGGCGGACAAGATGTCGCCCACTGTCGCGTTATGTGTTGTCAAGATTTCCCAGTAAACCGGACCTTAGACACCCGCACCGGTATACCGTACCGTCGCGTTTCCGAACTTGAATACAGTTACGTATCGGTAAAACCGCCCAGCCCTATCTCAGATCAACAAACAAACCCGAATTGAGGGTAAACCGTCAACGTGTCAAACTTACTTGCGCGATGAGGACAAAACAATTTTGTTTTAACTGTAAATTTGATTTCATGTGGTTTTTCTGTTTGTATCGTTTAGGATGCAAAACAGTTGATAAGACTATACAACAACAACAACAACAACAACAACAACAACAACAACAACAACAACAAAGCAGCCATCTAAACATAAACGTTTAATTGTTCGTTCAGAAGCAATGCAAAAAAAATCCTCTCTCTTTGAAATCTTTGACTCAAGTAAAAGTTTCATTTAAAGAAAAAAAAGATGAAGCATCATATTCATAATGAAACTCGGATCATTTAAAACTGTACAAGACACTTAGAGCTCAAGCCACCTCAATCTTTAACATTGGATTGGGTGTTGTTTTCTTTCTTCTCCAAGAAATCCGCTATTCATAGCTAGCTTGTGATCAGCAATTGCGAGAGACAGACAGACAGACAGAAAGGCAGAGACAGAGAGGCAGAGACAGAGAGAGAGAAAGAGAGAGAGAGAGAGAGAGAGAGAGAGAGAGAGAGAGAGAGAGAGAGAGAGAGAGAGAGAGAGAGAGAGAAAGGCAGAGAGGCAGATACAGAGGAGAATCTGATTGTTTAAAATGGTACAAGAGGTTATACTACTAGAGGAAACCGTACTTGAATACAACAAAAGAGATTGATTGTTTCTTAGAGACGATGAGTGTGCCAAAAAACACTTTTTTTCTTGAGGTCTTTGTCCCTTTCATAGCTTCTTTGAAAAAAGGATATATAAATCTAGTTCCTAAAATAGAAACGTGAGTGTCGCTCTCCTGGTTTTTGTCTTTAATGCCAGAAGAGTTTTTCTTCGTTTACCCGGGCATTCTGGAGCATAGAATTACGCGATAATGCGTAGATGAGTTTCTTATTCTTTCTCCTAATGACTTCTTTCTGTCTTATTTTTTCTTTCTTCCTTACATAGATAATTGTTCTTGTTCTTCTTGTTCTTTCTTCTATCAGTTTACATTTTTATGTGATGTTGTTTTGTTTTATCGCATATAGATTATGCCATTTTGTTTGTGTGAATGGTTATATTTCAACAGTAAAGTTAGTTTTATGCCCATCTTTTATAACATTTTAAAGTGTTAGCGGTATAGTCTGATTTTGAATAGTTTTGTGTGGTCCTGATTCGGCTCCTGGCAGTGCTCTGGACTCTCTAAGCATTGATTATCTAAATCTCAAACCTTCTTCTTCTTCCCTCTCATTCATTCTTCAGTTTCCCCCTTGTTTTAATTTTTGTAATTCTTTTATAAGCGTGATGATACCAACACGCATTAGTGTTATTTTAAAATCTATTGCAATTAGTTTATAGTTAATTGTATCAGCAAGTATTCCATTAGAGAGAGAAATTTTGAATAAAACGAGAGCAGCATAATAACCAATTTCAATATGAAATGTATTCCGTGTGCCTTGTATTTTATTTTACCAAAAAGGGTATATGAATCTAAATCTGAATCTGAAACAAAGGTAAATACAAAATTTTACTCGAATAAGTATGTCTTACCTGTACGTAGAACTGGCTTATTAAAAACTCCAAACAAGAAACAAAAATCCTTTTTTCCTTGAGTTGAATGACACAACAATCTAACAAGAATGAACAGACAAAAACAACTAAAATAAGTTTTAATGTGTTAGTAGTGTATGTCGCTAATCCCTCTTTTATACTGGATTTACATACCTCAGAATTCTTCCGTCTAACCCCATGATGGCGGAACGGCGGGAGGCAAATGACCTTACGCCCTAAAGATAAAGGCAATCGTTATATTAGACTTCAATTCATTTCAGTTCATTTCAATTCAATTTAAATCAAGTCAAGACAAGTCAATTCAACAAAATCTTGCAAGGGATTATAACAAGCATAAAATATAGCTCCAAGAAAAAAAATGCTTTAAAGTCCAAAGGATCGCATTATGGTAACAATTCATAACTGTTCTCATCTGAAGTGTTTCGAGTGTTTCATATTTCCGAAGACCGACGGCTTTTTCAGTGTTGTTGATGCAGCTGCGTGTGAGAGGGAGAGAGAGGTAGGTGGTTCTGGTGCTTTTATGTGTGAGATAAAGCATTGTAATGTGGTTTATTGGAATAATGAGAGTGATGTGTTTGAGAGCGGTGGATTGTTTTGTATTATTAATATATATATGATTTTCAAATGTGATTCTTCGCCTGCTGTAATTCCTTTTGGAATATCCGAGATGTGTTTTATTGCGTTTGTGTGGTGTGGTTTGGTGCGGTGTGGTGTGATGTGATGTGTTGTGTTGTGTTGTGTCGCGTGGCGTTGTATTGTATTGTATTGTATTGTATTGTATTGTATTGTATTGTATTGTATTGTGTGCGTTGCCTTGTATTGTATTGGTGGAATTGATAAAAGGAAGAAGGATAAGGTTGAAGTGGTAGGAGGAAAAAAGGGAGGAAGAAAAAGAAGAAGAACAAGAAGAACAAGAAGAACAAGAACAAACAAGAAGAACAAGAACAAGAAGAACAAGAAGAACAAGAACAAGATGAAGAACAAGAAGGAGAACAAGAAGAAGAAGAAGCGTGAAGGAGGAAGAGGACCACGAGGGAAGAGAAGAGTAGAAAAAAGTTGCTAATTCGGATTTGGGATTCGACAGACAAATTGTATCATGTTATGGCAGAACCACCCAGTTGAGTTATACAGAAGTTTAACCGAAAACACCTGAAGCAGTACACAAAGAACATTTAAACACAAGAAAGATAATCCCCTATTGAAATTAATACAGACCCTCTCCCAACCATCTACACCCCCTTCTCCTCTCCCTCCCCCCTCTCCCCAAAACCAAAACAAAACCAAAACAAACACACAATCTACTAGAAAACAAAGAAAGGCCCAACACCTTTGTACGATCCTGTTTAAAAAGGCGTTGTTCAAACAAAGAGGATTAAGATCTCACGCAGCGAAACTATTTTATTCTCACAGTTAATTGCTTGGCCACTAAACCTTGTTCAGTCATCTTTTCTTTTCAAACATATGAGTGGCAATCACCCACAGTAGGAACTCCCAAAGCCCAGTTGCTTTAAACTGCTAAAGAGTTCAACCGGCCTGAAGCAGATGTATCATAACTTTTAAAAAGCCCCAATACGAAGGCTTGGTTTACTTTCGGCAAAATCGGGTTTACCCTAAAATTTGCATTGTTATTAAAATGAACAATGATAAAGTGGTGCGTTCGTTGTTCCAACCAACCGCTAAAGTTAAAATTTTCCACTTCGGTTCTGACCAGGAGTGATTTTCGCTGTTTTAACGGCACATGTATACCACAGCCTGTGACCTTTGACCCTATTTCTGAGTGAGCCACGCGGCTTGCACAATGCGTCCTTTGGTGTCTGGGATAGGATAGGGCCTATTTTATCGACCTAAAATAAAAACCCTTACGAGCATTTTTTTAACGGGTTCTGTCTCGCTTTGGTACTGCTATTTTTAGTTCCACAATGTTGGTTGGCTAGTCAACGGCTGTTGCTATTATTAAGAACGAAAACTACGGAATGTATTCCTTTTAACAAAAAAAAAATGAATACACTTTCGAAAGAGCTTTGTTGTTGTTGTTGTTGTTGTTGTAAGCTTCGTTTTTCAGTGTGGCAAAACTCAATGTAAATGTTACAAAAGATCTGTCGAAGGGGCGTGGTCAGGGGTCTTTTTAAGCATTGCACTGAACACAACTTAATACGGTGATAAAAGAACACTACCAACACGTGTTTTCAAATAAACTCACATGCGCCCCATAAAATGTTCATGCTTTCCATCTACAATGACCAGATACCACATTTCCATTTTTTCCAACATTACATCTTTATTTCATACACATATGGTTTAAAGAGGCCCATTTTGGACATGCCCCTTCGACCGATCCATTTAGTATTCACTGTGAGTGTCGCCCCACTGAAAAAATTAAGCTTACAACAACAAATAACTCTTTCGAATGATTGATTGATTTATTGTTGCTTTAGGTCCAGCGGACTCTTCCGAGCCAAATCAGGACCGGACAACCCCCGATCCGCATAAAATATCTGCCGAAACAACCCCAGTGGGAAAATTGAATGCCCTCCACCGGCCAGTCACTTTACAATAAAGACATCCCACGCGGGGGACGGCTGAGGGTTGACCTCAACTACGCGAACACCCCGGTTACAAAAACAAAATAGAATACAAACATCATTATAAATCATCAACCAAACACATACATATAAAATGCCTATAGTGCTAAATAGTACATTCATAGGAAGCCCTAGTGACCACCCGGCAGAAAGCGTCCAACACTCCCAAGCTGATCCAACAGACCTCATACACAAACAAGGAGTCTTGTCCAGGAAGAGTTTTCAAGAAAAAAAGGTAGGTCATTGATCTAGCGAAGAAGAAGATAGTATAGCAGAGTGAAGGACAGAGCAGGAATAGAAAAGAGTAAATGAGGAAGACAGCGACAGTGGGAATTTAAAGCACTAAATTTCCATAAAGTGGGGATACTATTTATACTGAAAACCCCCGGCACTCCAACGGGGGTACTGTTGTCGCAGTGAAGCGTCTTGCCTATAAAGGAAAGACAGGTTTTCAACTGTGGCTTTCACTGTTCCCTTTATAGGTTTGAACAATCTACAGTGGCAAGATAACTCTTTCGAAAGTAGTTAGATAGATAGATAGATAGATAGATAGATAGATAGATAGATAGATAGATAGATAGATAGATAGATAGATAGATAGATAGATAGATAGATAGATAGATAGATAGATAGATAGATAGATAGATAGATAGATAGATAGATAGATAGATAGATAGATAGATAGATAGATAGATAGATAGATAGATAGATAGATAGATAGATAGATAGATAGATAGATAGATAGATAGATAGATAGATAGATAGATAGATAGATAGATAGATAGATAGATAGATAGATAGATAGATAGATAGATAGATAGATAGATAGATAGATAGATAGATAGATAGATAGATAGATAGATAGATAGATAGATAGATAGATAGATAGATAGATAGATAGATAGATAGATAGATAGATAGATAGATAGATAGATAGATAGATAGATAGATAGATAGATAGATAGATAGATAGATAGATAGATAGATAGATAGATAGATAGATAGATAGATAGATAGATAGATAGATAGATAGATTACATTACATTACATTACATTACATGATTTTTGCTTTAGGTCCAGCGGACTCTTCCGTGCCAAATCAGGACCGGAGATAGACAGATAGCTAGATATATAAATAGATAGGTAGACAGATAGATAGATAGATAGATAGATAGATTGATAGATAGATAGATAGATAGATAGATAGATAGATAGATAGATAGATAGATAGATAGATAGATAGATAGATAGATAGATAGATAGATAGATAGATAGATAGATAGATAGATAGATAGATAGATAGATAGATAGATAGATAGATAGATAGATAGATAGATAGATAGATAGATAGATAGATAGATAGATAGATAGATAGATAGATAGATAGATAGATAGATAGATAGATAGATAGATAGATAGATAGATAGATAGATAGATAGATAGATAGAGGCCGGTAAGAGAAAGAACCCGTTAAAACAGTTGCTGGCAAGGCGTTTCGTTTTAGGTTGATAAAAGAGACCCAACCTTACCCCACACACACCAAAGACGCACACACTCGGCCGCGGGGTTCACTCAGTAATGGGGTCAAAGGTCACACAGCTGTACCGTTAAAAAACAGGGGAAAGAACTCTCAGTCAGATCCAATTTGAAAATTCCCACTTTAGCGGTTGGTCTGGGCAACGAGAGCCTTCTTTATCATTATCTAATGTAATAACAATGCGACTTTTACCAACTTGTCGCCAGAAGTAAACCAAGCCTTTCAATTGGGGACTTTTAGGTAAAGCGTAGGAGACAACGATTGAGTTTGAACACGACCATATCCATGGGACAAGATAGTTTACTCGCGTGAGCTGTCGTCGAGCTCGTTTACATCCGAGGTTCCCGGTTGAAATGTAGGTAGTTATCAATGAATTATCATGTTTTTTTTTCCAGAATCAGTAACGCTGTTAGTAGATCTTGATGTTAGCACATAACAGAGCTGATTTAAAAACAAAAATTAGGGTTGTTGTTCTGTACAGAGAGTGGCAATATGCGTACATTCCAATTTAGGAAAACATTTTTGGTCATTCTTAAAAGACTTGGAACTTTTACGAAGACAAGTAAACAGGTTGAAGGGGGTAAAACGCCAGATTAAAAGAAGACTTCTGGGCATTTCCTATACTCAACACATCACCAACGACGAAGTCCGACAGACCATCACACAAGCCATTGGACAACACGATGACCTACTCACAGTGGTGAAGAAACGCAAACTCCGATGGTATGGCCACGTCACCAGATCATCAGGCCTTGCAAAGACTATTCTGCAAGGCACAGTGCAAGGAGGTAGAAGAAGAGGGAGACCGAAAAATAGGTGGGAGGACAACATTCGAGAATGGACTGGTTTGACACTGAGCTAAGCCATCAGGGCTGCTGAGGACAGAGAAAGATAGAGTATGCTGGTTAAACGGCATCAGGACATTTCCCCCCTGGACATTTCCCCCCTCCCCCCCGCCATCTCCCCCCTGCCTTTCCCCCCCTGGATATTTCCCCCCCCCCCCCCCAGTATTTTTCACACCAGGATTTCCCCCCCCCCCTGGATATTTATCCCTGGTCGGTATTACACAGTTTGAAGTATTCTCTCTCAATAAACCAATTGATCTATTCTAACAACTGAAAGATAGAATTGTATTACACTGTTTGAAGTAGTCACTCTCAATAAACCAATTGATCTATTCTCACAACTGAAAGACAGAAATTTCAGTATTCTCAATTATTTAACATAAAACCATCGTCAGTTATGATGGATTACGAGAAAGCAGCAATGAATTCGATTTGCGAGATATTTGAAGACGTTCAACTACAAGGCTGCTTTTATCATCTGTCACAATGCATCTACAGGAAAGTTCAGCTTCTTGGATTTCAACAAAAATATCAAAAAAATACAGAATTCTCATTGTCGATCAGGATGATAACCTAAATCTGTGAGGTGGTACTATTACGTTATCAGATTTATTTGACAACTTGAAGTAATATCGTTGTAGTTAATTTAGCATATATATAGTTTAAAACTTTATTGATTACTATACCATTTAATGGGACACTTAATTTATCGTATATTTGAGGAGCATATACATTTTATGAGTCTTGTCTGCCAAGATTGGCATTACTATTGTGGTTTTTAAATTGAGCAACAGGGGGGAAATATCCAGGGGGGAAAAGGCAGGGGGGAGATGGCGGGGGGGGGGGGGGGAATGTCTGGGGGGGGGAAAGTCCTAGACTCGGTAAAACGATCATCTGTGGTGCCCCTACGACCTCCGGGTTACGGGACAGGATAGGATAGGATAGAAAAGATTCTCTATACGTGTATTTTGCGAAAACGCTTCGTCAGGAGTAATAGGTCAACTCCGCACTTTTTAGTTCTAAGGCTTTTAATCGCCTTCGTCGTGGCTTCACTTGCGCAGTAACTACCGATTTTTCCCCGAGAAAGCGATCCGCAGTTCACCCATACAGTTTTTAACTCTTTAAGAAAATATTTGAGTAAGGAACAATTAGGGACCGCATCAGCTTAATTTGTAGGTCCATTATTTGTCGCATTGTTTTGGGCCACACATTGCGAGGTTTAAAGTTAAGCCTAGCTTGCAGTTGCACTCTGTATTTGTAGCCTGTTAAAACTTTAATCGTACTATTTAATCGTAAATTTTTAACCAAAAAAATATATGAACTCTTTTAGGTAATGTGCAAGGTCGGCGACCCCTTGTACGCTACCATCACTTAGCACTGTGTCTTTGCTAAGCCAAAATCTGGTGAAATCATACTAATGAAAAATGAAACAATTATTATAAAAAAAAATAATTGAACAGACATTTTATAATTAATACCACTTTGTCAAATATATTTTACATTTTTTAAAAAGTATTATATAACTAGAAAATACATCCTATAGCGAACCCATATTTTAAAATAGATTTAGAAACGAAAATGGGTCAATGGTGTAGGACATTCCCCACTCTGCCAGATCTTGTATAGATAATGGTGAGGGCGTCAATCATTGCTTAATAAAGCCCATGCCACACGAGCGTCAAATCTACTGGACTTGACGCGAATCGGAGCAATTTTTGACTTCGAAGTCGGAATTTCATTTTGACTTGAATCGCGCAGTGCCACACGAAAGTCGCACATCGAGTCAAACTTGAGGGTTATTGGTCTTGAAGTTTTGCTTTACGTGTGTTGTGATCACGTGATTCGTATTCTGCTTCTCATTGACCAAAAGGTCCGAATCACACAATCGAGACTCGCGGAATTAGAACATGTTGAAAGTCGGCAATCGGAGCCAATTCAAAGAATCTGGATTCGCGATGCACAGAGTGCCACACGACAATCACGGAATTTTGTCGTGATTTCATGAATTGGATTCAAGATTTGACGCTCGTGTGGCATGACCACGGCTTGCAGCAATTCCGCGGGTTTGTCCACTCCCGCTGACTTCCCTTTCTTTAGCGATTGCACTGCTGCCGATTTCTTCCTCCCCTATGTTCTGGGGAAAGGCTAGAACTGATGGGTCTCCGTTCGGTGTGTGATTGTAAAGGTCAGAACAGTACTCTGTCCATCTATCCAAGACTTCTTGTTCTTCTGTAAGGCATATACCAGACTTGCTTTTGGATCGTGGATAACTTGGGCTGTTTGAAACTTGTCAGCCGCTTCACAGTCTGATAGGCCTTCTTGCTGTTGTTATTATTCAGACTGTTCTCTATTTCCTGGCATTGATCTTCTATCCAGTTTTCCTTTGCTGTGCGCATGCCTTTTCGGATATTATTGTTTATTTTTTCGGTAAGCATCAGCTCCATGTGAGTTGTTTTTTTCTTTTTCATCTTTTTTCGTTTATCATACAGGTCCAAAAGTTCAGGTGTGATACGTGGTTTCTCCTTTGGGCGGTGCTTGCCAAGGATCTCAGTGGCGGCATCTGTCGGCCAACCCAGCACGATCCTCCTGAAAATTAATACTCAACAGGTGGAAACCCCAAGCTGAACAAATCATAGCTGAAGAACAAGCAGAATTCAGGGCAGGGCGAAGTACCACTGAAAAGATTTTCAACCTCAGAATAATCTGCGAGAAATACCTACAGCACCAACAACATCTATATCTTGTTTTTGTAGACTTCAAGAAAGCGTTTGACCGAACTGAAATGCAGTTCTGTGAGTAACCATGAGAGTGTACAACATCAACCCTAAAATTATTGAAGTCGTCAAAAGCCTGTATAAGGGGGTAGAGCAATCTCCAACCTCCGTTTTGCGGATGACATTGATAGATTGGCTGGAGAGGAATAAGATCTTGAAAAGCTTGTACAGAGGCTTGACACCACCGCCAGAGCCTATGGAATGGAAAGAAGTTCAGAGAAGACCAAAATGATGACCAACAACACCAAAGGCTTTACCATGGACATCAAAGTCCAAGGCCAATCCCTCAACACAGTGCATAACTTCAAATATTTATGAGCCAATGTATCAGACAATGGGTCCCGACAGGAAATTTTCTCAACACAGTTGAAGGCCATTTGGAAAGACAAGACCATCAGTCTACATTCCAAGGTAAGGCTGCTGCGCTCCCTTGTCATCTCCATCTTCCTATATGCTTGCGAAACATGGACTCTCACAGCAGATCTACAACGAAGAATACAAAACATGGAGATGAGGTGCTACAAAAGACTTCTGGGCATTTCATATACCCAGCACATCACCAACAACGAAGTCCGACAGACCATCACACAAGCCATTGGACAACACGATGACATGCTCACAGTGATGAAGAAACGGAAACTCCGAAGGTATGGTCATGTCACCAGAGCATCAAGCCTTGCAAAACCCATATTGCAAGGCGTAGTGAAAAGAGGCTGAAGAAGAGGGAGACAGAGAAAGAGGTGAGAGGACAAAATTCGAGAATGAACTGGTTTGGCACTGAACGAAGCCATGAGGGTTGCTGAGAACAGAGAAAGTTTGAGTACGCTGGATAAACGATCATCTGTGGTGCCCCAACGACCTTTGATTTACGGGATAGGATAGGCCAGGATATAAAAGAAATGCTTTATTACAGCAGACAATAGTTTATGATATTCAAGAGAAATAGTGCGCGATCATAACGCCGCTAGTAAATATTATATATTTAAAAAAATCTACTTCTGCACAATTGTTGTGATGCCTACACACGTATGGTATAAGTTTCGGATTTTACGAAAAATGTGTATAATCTGTACATTAAGCCACATCTGCCCAGTGATTGTATATTTCCATTAATCATGCAGTTCAACAAATGCAGATTATAGCATAATTTTACTGGTGGCTGTGCATTTCCACACAGATTCATGGTATGTCAGGGTAAGGGAAGGGGTAGGGAAGTAATTAGACGAGTGAACAATAGATAGGCTCTAGCTTATCTCTATCATTTATATCTGATCTCATAATGCATGAGGTCACTTAGTGGCAAAGTGATGAGGACAACACCTACCTGAAGACATTGGTAGGTTTAGACTAGGATCTAACCCCTTTCCCAATCCACCCTTCGGTGCGTCATAGGAAATCTCGTGGTGAGTCTTCAGTCTCTCTTGTTCCCCACCCGACAACCACCCATCCCTTTCACTTTCTCATTCCTCCAGCCGAGGGAGCCGTTGGACTGTGATAAATGCTTTTCTAACCCCAACTTCCCCTAACCCCTATAGGCAAAGACCACAGTCCACACGTCCAGACCGACCAGTATTGTATTGTACCCCCCCCCCCACCCTTACCCGCTCTCTTAAATCCCCCACCCTATCCCCACCCTCACCCCACCCCACCATCCTTTTAACTTCCCAGTAATCCTTCTGTCCTGTTTTGAAGCCTACCCAGAAAAATACTAAGTGTAGCAGTATGTATCTCATTGATCTCTCTATACTGCGTCTCGATCACCGAGTAATTAGCAGTAGGTCTTTACAATCCCTCTCATTGGAATATCTAGTAGCAGTCTAGACGTTTCGTTTCAGCAGGCCGGGAGCAGCTTACTACAAACCCAGAACGTGAACACAACACAGCGCAGAGCCCGGTTAGTCCATAGAAAAAGAGAGGGAGAGGGAGAGTAGAGAGAGAGAGAGAGAGCGGGAAAGAGAGAGAGAGAGAGAGAGAGAGAGAGAGAGAGAGAGAGAGAGAGAGAGGGAGGCTTGTCTGTCAACCCCTCGCGACCTGCATTGTCACACGGTTAACAACCAAATAACCAATCCGAACAGGGCACCAGATTGAAGCATGGCCATGATGATGTCATTTGCACGCGCGTCGACAGTGTTAAAGGCAGTGCACTTTCACTTGTACCTGTATAGTTGTCTTAACGCTCCGGTGTCGTGTGGCTATAATCTACAACCTTTGTATCGCACCTTTACACTTTTACTGACTCGCTTCAGAGAACTTTGCGCTCCCGGAGACTGAGCTGAACAACTTTGGACCACTACTACATCTGCAGTGACTTTGACAACTAATCTGGGCTGCGTGATATCTTGTTTTTTAACAGTCGTTACAGTCTTTAACACACAACGAACGTGAACAACCTTCAACAGTCACAATTGGGAAACTAAATCAATTGTTCACTTCAACGAGTGGTTTAGCTTCTGTTTGCCAACTGTTTCAACTTTGCTAAAGACAACACCAGAAGCCGAACATGCTTCCAGGTAGTCAGAGCGCCAACGCCAAGCTGTGCGACAACAGCAGTCGGAGCGGAAGCAAAAGCAGTTTGAACAGCCACAACGGCAACAAACTGTCCCCCTCAAAGTCTAAAGGGGGCTCTAGTGGGAGCAAGACCCTCGGGGAGAAATCCCGATACCGTGTGGTAGTGATGGGCGCCGCCGGCGTAGGCAAATCAGCCATCATATCTCAGGTATGTTGAGACTCATTTTATCATTGCTCTTGTTCTCGTTGTTCTTCTACTTTGTCCCTGTATTACTTTTCTCAAAACAATTGTCTCGGGCTTCCAAGCAAACTCCGAGGCTCCTTTGTATTAGAAAATACAAAAACAAAGAGTCGCGTGTCATTGACCCTTTAATTATGTTATATTGTGATTTTCATATTTTCACTCTTTTGTTAATCTCAAGTTACAAATTATTTCAACATGTGCATGGCTTCACATCATTTGTTTGATTAAATTCGCTGTGTCCGTACTTTTGAAATATTAGCAGTTGTGCAAAATGACATTATGTAATATATCTTTTTAGGCATAAAAGGTAGTTGTTCTAATCGATAATGCATGTAAATTTAACCTTTTGCACTTAACAATACCTTAGTCCGCAATTTATCTGTGTTACAGGTCGTGTTATTTAATTCGTTTTATCACAGTTAGAGTAAAGTTTCAGCTTGCAAAATAGAGATGATGTGATACTTCCAGTGCAAGCGTCAGTCACAGTAATCGATAACATCAGTAATGATTCTACTTAACGGTGCCTTAACCCGCATTTTCTCTTGTGTGTTACAGTTCCTGTACGACAACTTCAAGAACGAGTACCAGCAGACGGTGGAGGAACTGCATCAGGGCGATTATGACTACAACGGGGTCAAGCTGACCTTGGACATCCTGGATACGGCGGGGGCCTACAATTTCCCCGCCATGCGGCAGTTGGCCATCTCCAACGGCGACGCCTTCATCCTGGTTTACTCCGTGGACGACGAAGCGTCGTTCGAGGCTGTGGAGGAACTGAGAGAACAGATCCTGAAGGAGAAGTTAGAAAAGAACGGCGATGATGACGACCAGCCCGACGTGCCCATCGTCATCGTGGCCAACAAGGTGGACGTGGGCGATGAGAAACGCGCGTTGGGCCGCGTGACGGCCGAATCCCTCGTGTGTGTGGAGTGGGGCAACGGTTACGTAGAGGCCTCCGCCAAGGACAACGTCAACATCGTGGGCATCTTCAAGGAGATCTTGCGCCAATCCAAGGTCCAGTATGCCCTGTCGCCGGCCGTTCGTCGCCGACGACAGTCCGCGTCCTCTGCCAATACCAGCCAGAAAACCAAGAAGTCTGCGCGCCAATCGCGGTCAGAAAGATCCAGCTGCTCTTAAAGTCTTAAACTGTAAAAAAAAAAAAAAAAAAAAAACAAACTATGTGACATGCTAAATGTGTGAGGTAGTGAGGTGGTCGGTGATGAACTAACATTTCAATATGGAATAAAGAGTCCCTAAACAAGGTCCATCACACTCTTGAACCACGCACACCTAACACTTCGTTCTTCTGCGCTGGTCGCATGGAGAGAAAACGTTCCGACCACCTTATGCGGAGCTCAATAAAAACATTCCAGTCTTTCACATCGTGATAAGGTCTGCGAATGAATGTGTGTACGACTGCTAACAGACTGCTGTTAGATGAGATGAGCTAAAATCTTCCAAAAGCTAAACAAAACATTGTATTGCCTTTCACCGCATCGAGTCAAAATGAACCTGAAACCAGAAACATTTAAGATTATTGTTTACATCATCGCATTAATGACACTGACTTGGCCTACGCGATCTTGTACAATTTCAATATTGAACTATTGAAATATTTCTTCAACAGTTTGAACTGTTGTGTGACGAGAGCTTGCAATGCTGAGTAGTTCTGTAAGTTATGATGTTTTCAATGCAAAAAATGTTATTTGTCGCAATGAAATGCCTCGCTATACTTGCCTTTTGCCTGATATATTGAGATCAGTTGTTGAACTATTTATTGCTGATCTCATATAATTGATAATTACTATCGTCATCATCATCGTTATCGTCATCATCGTCGTTATCGTCATCATCATCATCGTCGTCGTAATATTCGTCGTCATCTTTATTATCATCATCTTCATCGTCACCTTCATCATTCACCTTCATCTTTATCATAGTTGATTGTAGATGAAATGGACGATACACATTTTTCAATCGAGGTTATACAATCCTGCCAAAATATTGGAGCTTTGTTTCTGAATACCTTAATGATATTATTGCATATCTTGAACAACTCATTTTGTAATGTAATATATTGCTTGTATATTGATTCTATTTTATACAAAAGATATGAACCAATGATAAATATTATCCTGAAATATATAGTTTGTTTTATTCTGTTTGTGCTTCTTTCATTTTTTTTTTCGGGCTTTCTGTTATTGCTGCGTTTCTTATCTGAATATAGTATCTCTCTTCTCATCTCTGTTTTTCCGTCTGTCTCTTTCTCTCCTCATCTCTCTCTCTCTCTCTCTCTCTCTCTCTCTCTCTCTCTCTCTCTCTCTCTCTCTCTCTCTCTCACTGTCTCTGTCATTGTCTCTGTCTCCCTGTCTGTCTGCATGTTTCTCTCTGTCTCCCTCTCTTTCTCTCTCTCTCTCTCTCTCTCTCTCTCTCTCTCTCTCTCTCTCTCTCTCAAGATAATCTATAAGTCTTATAATATAAATACAGATATTACAACTACTGAGAAATACAAGGAACTCCAAATACTACCACTTCAAAAACAATTTATATTTAATACAGCTATCCTTATGTTCAAAATCACACACGGAGAAACACCTGCATACCTTGATATCTTTTTTACTAAGCCAGTTGATGGGCATAGACTTTTTAATTATAAACTACCACTCCCTCGCATTGATTTATACAAAAACAGCCTATCATTTAATGGAGCTGCTGTATGGAACTCTCTCCCTCTGGAGTGTAAACATTGCGACACGATATTTTCTTTCAAAAATAATCTATATAAGCATCTGGAAAATTAATTATAAAAGTGATATATTTTAATATGATAACAGATTTTCAAGTAAATATTTTTTTTAAATATTAATTATTATATATTTATTTATTTATTTATCTATTTATTCTTGTTGTTGTTATTGTTATTTTTTTTCATTAAAATATTCTTGTTATAATAATAGTGATGATAATGGTGGTGATGGTGGTGTTAGTAGTAATAATAGTACTCCTATTATTATTGTAGTTGTTATTATTCATATAATTGCAATTGTTATTGTTATTATTATTATTATTATTATTATTATTATTATTATTATTATTATTATTATTATTATTATTATTATTATTATTATTATTATTATCTTGATTTCTTTTAAAAATTATTATTCCAAGGGTAGGGGATAGTGAGGGGTGGTTGCCTACAATTATTTAAAAATAATGATGAAGATGGTGTGATTGTGTGTGCATGTGTGTGTGTGATTTCTATGATTTCCAAGTTAATGTTAAAGTTATTTACTGTATTAATTTGTTAAGGGACAGATTGGAAGATTAGACTTATTAATTAGTCTAAAATCTTTATCCCTAATAAAAAAGTTTCAAAGTTTCAAAGTTTTCTCTCTCTTTTCTTCTTTTTCCTTTTTCTTCGCTTCTTTTCTCATCCATTTGGCATCTCTTTAATTCTTTTAATTTTGCTTCTTCTTCTGTTCGTGTTTACGTTATAGAAGGAAGTGAACAAAAGCATACATGCAAACCCATGCTAACACTCGTGGTAGTGCCATGCACAGTCTTGGATTGAAGCGCTCGCGTATGTACATTTACATATACATATGCACATTCACTAGCACGCACAAAAACACGCACGCTCGCGCACACATACACACACAAACTCTCTCACATACACCAGCGCGCGCACAAACATAGACTTACATACAGGACAAACACATAAACATCCACACGCGTAGACGCACACATAATACATGTAGACATAAGAAAACTTGCGTGTGCGTCCAGATATACAGGAATCCGCGCAACCACACAAACAAGCATTTAAGGAGGACTTGATTGCGCAACACTCAGACATACGCACGCAATGTTGCACGTAGACACACACCCCACCACTCCCCCCCCCACACACACGCAAACACATACACACACACAGAAAGAGAGAGAGAGAGAGAGAGAGAGAGAGAGAGAGAGAGAGAGAGAGAGATTCAGATTCAAATTAGGATTCAATATTTTATTGCCAGAAAAAAAATATTTTAGCCTTAAGTCGCTAATCTTACAGTCAGTCCCTTCTTTCAGTCAGTGCACACGCACATTTTGTTTAATCATAAACTCGCACTCACGCACAGACGAACATAGATTCAACTTTTAAAATAAAATTTAAATAACTAACTTCTCAGCAAGGTAACTAACTGTACTTAATACAGAACTGTTAACAAGAACCATTTAATTTCATTTAACATGGAGAGAGAAAAAAAGACAGTCAGAGAGGGGAGATAGAAAGAGAGACAGAGATAGACAGACAGAGACAGAGTCTGAGAAAGACAAAGAGAGAGAGAGAGAGAGAGAGAGAGAGAGAGAGAGAGAGAGAGAGAGAGAGAGAGAGAGAGAGAGAGAGGTGTTAATTATCATAATAACAGTAAGTTTACTAAACAAAACAAAACGCGAGAACACTTCCGTGGGTCGGTGTCAACCAAACAAACAAATGAGGTGCAAGTCCTTATAAGCCAAACAAACAAACAAAATTAAAGCACAAGAAAATATAAGCAGTGCATGCAAGTTGCTTTAAACATAAGCTTTTTACTACACTTGATGATGGGTGTTGTCAATGATGCTGACGACAACGACGACGACGACGATGACGCTGATGATGATAATGATGATGATGATGATGATGATGATGATGATGATGATGATGATGATGATGATGATGATGATGATGATGATGATGACGATGATGATGATGATGTTGATGCTGTAATATTGTGGTGATGGACGGAGTGGAAAAACACAGGAAAGAGAATAGATATAAATAGCAGCATTAAGATGGTAAATACAGAAGAAAATGGGCCCGAACATGCAGGAAATAGAAAAAGGGAAGTAGAGTGAGAATGAAGAGATGAGAGAGAGAGGAAGAAGAAGAAGAAGAAGAAGAAGAAGAAGAAGAAGAAGAAGAAGAAGAAGAAGAAGAAGAAGAAGAAGAAGAAGAAGAAGAAGAAGAGGAAGAAGAAGAAGAAGAAGAAGAAGAAGAAGAAGAAGAAGAAGAAGAAGAAGAAGAAGAAGAAGAAGAAGAAGAAGAAGAAGAAGAAGAAGAAGAAGAAGAAGAAGAAGAAGAAGAAGAAGAAGAAGAAGAAGAAGAAGAAGAAGAAGAAGAGCAAACATAAGACGAAGTTTATGAGAGAGAGAGAAAGAGACTGAGAAAAGAAAGACAGACAGACAGAGAGACAGATAACAGATAACAGATAACAGAACTTTATTTCGCCAGGTGACAAGCACGAGGAATACACTTTGATGTTGGCACACATATTTATACAAAACACAATAACAAAGCCAACCACACCTACGCGCAACCATCCATTTGCTGACACACTCATACAAGACTAGGAATAATACTGACTGGAATATAGTAGTAACAAAATGATCAAATCAAATATAGAATAATACACACACATCCACACACACGTGCGTTATCTCTCGCTCTCTCAATTCTCTTCTCTTATCTTACACACTCTACATACATCTATAAGTTTTCTCTCTATCACTTCCTCTACTCACTCTCTCTCTCTGTCTCTCTCTTCCTCTCTTTCTTTCTGTCTTTCTTTCACACACTTCTCCCCCCCTCCCTCCCTCCCTCTCTCTCTCTCTCTCACTCTCTCTCTCTCTCTCTCTCTCTCTCTCTCTCTCTTATGCATAAGTCACTGAGATAGTCCGGGATCATCGGGTGCCAGACAAGGAGTTGAGGTTTGTCACTGCTTGTGGAAAAAAACTGTTCTTGAAGCGGCAGGTACGGGTCTTCATAGTTCTGAGCCTTTTGCCAGAAGGAAGCAGCTCGAAGAGGTGGTATCCGGGGTGGGAGGCATCATCCACTATCTTTCTGGCTCTGCTCATCAGGCGTTTGGTATAGATGGAGGCCAGAGAGGGGAGATCGGTGTCAATGATCTTGCTGGCAGTGGAGACAATATGGTCTAGTTTTTCTTTCTGTTGTTGGGATGCACCCCCATACCACACACAGATGGAAAATGTTAGAACACTTTCTACCACAGAGCGGTAGAACTGGGTGAGGATTTCCTTCCTCAGGCCAAATTTTTTCAGCTGCCTAAGAAAGTACATCCTCTGCTGTGCTCGCTTGATGATGGAGTCGGTATTGAGATCCCAGGTGATGTCGCAGGAAATGAGTGAGCCCAGAAACTTGAATGACTCAACTGTCTCGATGGGCTGGCCGTTGATGAAGAGGGGGTCAATGGGAGTGGCGTTCCGACGAAAGTCGATCACCATCTCTTTGGTCTTGGAGGCGTTCAACTCGAGACTGTTGTAATTGCACCATGACACCAGCAGGTCGACTTCCTGCCTGTAGGCTGACTCATCTCCATTGGATATGATGCCCTCAACGGTGGTGTCATCGGCAAACTTTACGAGTTGAACTGACTCGTGATGGGAGGTGCAGTCGTTGGTGTACAAGCAGTATAGAAAAGGAGACAGGACACACCCCTGGGGTGCGCCTGTGCTCAGGGTCAGGAACTGCGAGATGTTGCTGCCTATTTTCACTGACTGGGGGCGGTTGAGGAGGAAGCTCAGAATCCAGAAAGAGATGGAGGGGGAGAGGTTGAAGAGCTGAAGCTTGTCGAACAGGGTCTGGGGGACGATGGTGTTGAAAGCAGACGAGTAGTCTACAAAGAGGAGGCGGGCGTAGCGATTAGGGGTTTCTAGCTGCTGGAGGATGAAGTGAAGGGCCAGGGCGACGGCATCGTCGACAGACCGGTTAGCTTGGTAAGCAAACTGGCACGGGTCCAGTTTGCCCTTGGTAGCGGACTGGAGGTGCTTGAGTACCAGGCGCTCCAGCACTTTCATCACCAACGAGGTCAGGGCCACAGGGCGGTAGTCATTGAGGGAGCTAATTTGGGGTTTCTTGGGAACAGGTACGATGGTGGAGGTCTTGAAACAGCGGGGGACAGTGGACAAGAGAAGGAAGGAGTTGAAAATCTGGGTAAAAACTGGAGCCAGTTGGGAGGAGCAGTGTTTGAGAGTGGGGGCTGATACTCCGTCAGGACCACCTGCCTTTCTGCTGTTCTGCCTCTTGAAGAGAGACTCCACCTCCGACTCTGTGATGGTGAAAGGTGGAGGTTGGTGGGAAGCAGAATCAGGAGGGGAGACTGTGACAGGGATGGTGTTCTGTCTGTCGAATCTGGCATAGAACTCGTTCAGCTTATCTGGGAGCTGCTTGTCGTCAGCGTCAGCTTGGCGTCCTTTCTTCTTGTAGTCAGTGATGGTTTGCAGACCTTGCCAAACTGCCCTGATGTTGTTGGACTGAAAGTGGGCCTCTAGCTTTTTCTTATAATCCCACTTTGCACGTCTGATGGCCTTTTCTAACTCATATTTGGCCCTTTTGTAGCTGATCTTGTCGCCGCTTCTATGAGCTTCTTCCTTTGCTCTCAGGCTTGACTTGAGGCTGTTGTTGAACCATGGCTTGTCATTTGGCCAAGATCTGACTTCTTTTGTTGGAATGCAGCCTTGTTCACAGAAACTAATGTAGGAAGTTACCACATCAGCTTGCTCATGGATGTCAGCACAGGAGGTGGTCAGTGCCTGCCAGTCCGTACAGTCAAAACACGCCTGTAGTTCCTGGATAGAGTCTTGATTCCAGCGCTTGACAGTACGGACCTGTGGTTTGCCTGACTTTAGTTTCTGGCGGTAGGCGGGAAGAAGGAACACCATCACGTGATCAGATCGGCCGAGTGGGGGGCTGACAGAGACAGAGACAGAAACAGACAGAGTGACAGACAGATGGATAGATAGATAGACAGACAGACTGTTAGTGAGTGAAGAGTGACGCACCTCTCTCTTGTTTTCTTGATTCTCACCCATCCACGTACATTACTGCCATTAGCGTCAGTACCCTTACTCTCATCACAGCGCATGAATTTAACCAAGAAGAATGGACCCTCTGCATGAATTTTGTGGATCACCGATAGCGCAATAGTACGTATCATCACAGACTATACCTGTTGTATCATATATAAGTACTTCTGCGCTACCCGTCCGCTATCTGGAATCCACAACATTTTTTTTTTGCCGAGAGTCCATTCTTCTTGGTTAATGCGCATGTTCTCTCCTTCGGCATTGTGTTTCATCGAGTGATCGACCTAGTCTCAGCAATAGGTCCATCTCATCTCATCTCTCTCTCTATCTATCTTCTTCGTCTTCTTCTCCTCCTCCTCTTCCTCCCATCATCTCTCTCTCTCCCTCTCTTTCGCTTTTGCTCTCGTTTTTGTACTACTCTCTCTCTCTCTCTCTCTCTCTCTCTCTCTCTCTCTCTCTCTCTCTCTCTCGCTCTCTCTCTCTCTCTCTCATCTTCTTCTTTCTCTCCGTCTCTGTCTCTTCCTCTCTCTCCTTTAGCAGCAGCCAGACTTTCACTCGTGCACGCTACGAGGGGCAGCTTACTACAAACAGAACGTGGCAGCAAGACAGGATCTGAGAGAGAGAGGGGGGCTGTCGACCTTTCCCGACCTGCATTGTCACCCCTGCTCTCGACCAATCAGAACCCGGCGCCAGAATCCTGGAACTGATGTCAACTGCACGCGCGAGGCGTATAAAGACCGCGCACTTTCACTGGTAAGATCACATTTTTACTGACTCACCTCAGCTACTGAGCTAGAAAAAAACAGCAATTTCTCTACTGTTCTCTACTGGTGTAAAACACCTGAATTGTGATATCTGTCTTAAAATCTATACGGTGGCAACATTCTTCAAATTTGAACAACCTTCTCCAGCCATAATTGGGAAACTAAATCAGTTCTTCGCTTCAACAAGTGCTTTGGCATCTTTTTGCCAGCGTTTCCAACTGTGTCAACACCACCGCCACCACTTTCGAAAACAGCAAAAACCGAGCATGCTGCCTGAAAGTCAGAGTGCTAACGCCAAGCTGTGCGACAACCGCGACCGGAGCGGAAGCAAAAGCAGTTTGAACAGCGACACCGGCAAAAAACTGTCCCCTTCAAAGTCTAAGGTGGACCCCAGTGGGGGCAAGACCCCCAGAGAGAAATCCCGATACCGTGTGGTGGTGATGGGCGCTGCCGGTGTGGGCAAATCAGCCATCATATCTCAGGTATGTTGTATAATATTACATTGTTATATTTTACTTTAAAAAATGTATTTGAGGAATGAAAATAATTGTATAATGCTTTAGTCATTACGTTTGAAATGTTTATATAATTTAAACTTAAGCAAATCACAATTTTAAATTTTGTATTCTTTACACGAACAGCATGAAATTAAGAAATATTTTAATGTACAGTAGTTAATGCAGAATACTGTCACTTGTTCTCGTTACTTAATGTAATGATCCAACGTTTAAAATGTCTTAGGTCGCTGATGTTACAAACTAGTATACACATCATTATTTCATTCGTTTTATCACAGTTCGAGTAAAGTTTCAGCATGCAAAATAGAGATAATATGATTCTTCCCGTACAAGCGGCAGTCACAGTAATCGATAACGTCAGTAATGAGTCTACATAACGACCCCTTAACCAGTATTTTTTCTTGTGTGTTACAGTTCCTGTACGACAACTTCAAGAACGAGTACCAGCAGACGGTGGAGGAACTGCACCAGGGCGAATACGACTACAATGGGGTTAAGCTGACCTTGGACATCCTGGATACGGCAGGGGCCTACAATTTCCCCGCCATGCGGCAGTTGGCCATCTCTAACGGCGACGCCTTCATCCTGGTTTACTCCGTGGACGACGAAGCGTCGTTCGAGGCTGTGGAGGAACTGAGAGAACAGATCATGAAGGAGAAGTTAGAAATCAACGGCGATGATGATGACGACCAGCCCGACGTGCCCATCGTCATCGTGGCCAACAAGGTGGACGTGGGCGATGAGAAACGCACGCTGGGCCGCGTGACGGCCGAGTCCATCGTGTGTTGTGAGTGGGGCAACGGCTACGTGGAGGCCTCGGCCAAGGACAACGTCAACATCGTAGGCATCTTCAAGGAGATCTTGCGTCAATCTAAGATCCAGTACGCCCTGTCGCCGGCCGTACGCCGTCGCCGACAGTCCACACCCGCCGCCATCACTAGCCAGAAAAACAAAAAGTCCACGCGGCAGACCAGGGAAGAGAGATCCAGCTGTTCTTAAATCAAACGTTCAGAAAACGCCTTTCAAATGTGGTAAACGTGACCTGTTAATCTCCTAAAAGGGAGGTGGAACAACGAACATTCAAGAGGGCAGATGGCCATCGCATCTAACTGTATATAAACACATCAATTCAAGCTTTCTGACCACAAACACTTGATGTAGTAGTCCTTTGCCGGACGAACGAAGAGAAAATGTGTCACTCCTATAGAGATTGATAAAAAAACCACTTTGAAGTCTTTCATTTTGTAATAACGTCTGTGTGTGAATGTGTTTACGACTGCTAACAGACTGCTGATGACTGACATATGCTGAAATCCATAAAAGCTGAACTCAAAACTTGTTTCGCCTTTTTCCTCTATGGAGAAGAAACAAAATAAGTCTTATCCAAAAACATTTCAGATTATTATCATGACATTATTTATATTGACTTTGCCTATATTTTCATAATCATACAGAATATGTGCATACTTTCTTAAAACAATGACGATGACTTAAATAGCATGATGTTTTTACTTTTTGTATAGATCTGCTTATTGCTAATAAAACGTTAGTTGTTTTCTCCGAGTGCTTAATGGTGTATTACATAGCTAGTATTTAAAATGATTTCTATGCTGAACACGGCATACAAACACATATACGTGTTTGAAAGAATTTCATATTATTGGCTTTGTTCTGAAGGATTTTGCCTGCTGTTATTGTTTCTTAATGCCTTTCGTGTTAGATCTATTGGTTTTGTTTAATAGGATGTCAGAGACTTTAATGCTTATTGTAACAAAGTATTATTGCTGATCTCAAGTAAAATGGAATGTATAAATAAAGGATCATCATCATGATCATCATGGTCATCATTATTATCATCATAACCATCATGATGATGATCATCATCATCATCATTATCATCTTCATCATCATCGTCATCATGTTCAACAAGAGCATCATCACGCTCATCATGAGTATCTTCTTCATCAGCTTTATGACTGATTATAAATGGAACTGATTCTCTTTGAAAGAAATTCATGATTCGCTTCAATAATAATACACTGTCCTGCCAAATTTCGTAACAGAAAAACAGCAACATTATAATATTATTATTTTAATGCTTACGTAATTAATAGGTTTATTCTGTGTTTCATTCTTGGTTTTGTAATTATCAAGACGGAAGGGTTGGCAATGCTGATACAGCTTGGTAAACCATCTACTTAGGCTAGTTTATGTAATTAATGTTAAGGCTACTTACATGTATCTTTTGCTAATTGTTTATTTGAGTTCTCTGCTTTTCGTTGTTTTTAATATGCCCAAATTGCTTCGGAGCTGTTTCATTGTCTAGACTGTTTATTAGGACAATTATATAAATTGTTGCTAGTATTGGCTAGGGGAATGACTTGTCAAAGTCAGCAAGATTGTCTTGAACAAACAGCTGTATAAGTAAACGTTGTGTTCTTTTTAAGCGCTCAATTTTCAACGTTATCGCTTTATTGCAGACGATGATCGTGCAAAACTTAAATGCATGGTTCTGATCGATGTGTACGTGTCGTGTTTCAAAAAACTGAATGTGTCGTCCATTTCAAAATGAACAAAATGAATGCAAGTAATATTAGAAACTGTGCGCGATTGAGGAATAGAAAACTAGATAAACAGATTTTATATATGAAGATGCTATAGCCGTTTACATGAATACTGAATGATATTATTGTTGTGTAAACATTGATCTCGTTTGTACAGAATACATATCTTAAACAACGCATCCGTGTGATGTAATAATATATCGCTGGTATGACGAGGCTTTTTTGATAAAAAAAGAAAATGATACATTCGTGAATAAAAAGAAATGAAAAAATGATTCTCTGGTCTTCGCCTCTAGTCGTGTTTCTTCTTCTTCTTCTTCTTCTTCTTCTTCTTCTTCTTCTTCTTCTTCTTCTTCTTCTTCTTCTTCTTCTTCTTCTTCTTAACATCTTCTCTCTTCTCACTTTCTCTATTATCTCACCTATATATTTTTTTTTCTTCGTCCGTCTTTTATAATAATTATATTCTGTTGTTGTTGTTTCCTCTCTAAAAGGAGATATGATGTAAAATGTCATATATATGTATGAAGGCCTGTGCACACACACACACATTCAAGTATCTGAGCGCTCTTACGCACACAGGCATTCACATTCACACACACACACACACGCACAGCCGCACGCACACACTCACACAGGCACTCACGCACATATATACAAGCGCGTTCGCCTGCACGAACTCGTGCATTCACACACAGAAGAACGGAGACGGAAAAAGCGAAAGGGAAGGGGGAGAGAGAGAGAGAGGGGGGGAGGGAGAGAGAGAGGGAGTGAGAGAGAAAGTGGGAGGGATAGTGAGGAGGTGGAAGGAGAGAGCTAACGGGATCGAGGAGGGACTGAGCAGGCTTTAAACAGTATATAAGACATAGTCGTCAGGTCACGTAACATCAGAGTCTCCTCTCTGAAAATCCTTACGGGAAGAGAGGGGACTATAAACTGATAAACATAACATAAACAAACGTCACGTAACTTTGCAAGACTGGTGGTCGATTTCAAACAACTGGAAACTCGATAAACCTTGCGTTGTTCGGTTGAAACCAAAGATCATCATCATCGTCATCATCATCATCATCATCATCATCATCATCATCATCATCATCATCATCATCATCATCATCATCGTCGTCGTCGTCGTCATCATCATCATCATCATCATCATCATCATCATCATCATCGTCAACATCATCATCATTACCGAATTAGTATGGTCAGATACATTGGTCACTAGAGGTGAATGTTGAATATGGGTTCAAATTTGTTTGGATGGTGTGAACGAGTCACATTTAAAAGTAGGAATGGGAAATTTCCGGAAATACGTTCTATGTACCAAAATAATTTAATGTAAATTGAAAACAAATTTACAATGTAACCCTCGCCAACTACGACTTCCCCTGCCTTCAATTCTCAGTCCCCATACCCCCACCAAAATAAATTTAAAATGTTATAATCATTTACTTTGGTTTGCCCGTAAATAATATGAACACAACGCTCATCAATATGGCCATAGGGCAAAGCTTACGATAACTACACGCGTTTTCCGATGCTTTTTCCGTTCCATGTTTTGTAATTCCTCTTCATTAACATCCGGCGTGCAGTTTGGTGTGCAATTGCGCTTGAGCAGTTTGGCGTGCAATTGTGCTTGGGCAGTTTGGCGTGTAAGTTTTGACCAATGCAATTGCGTGTGCATTTACGCTTGCGCAATTTGGTGTGCAAGTTTTGGACCAATCATCTATTAGATGGGCATGCAATTGCGCGTAAATTTTCGCGTGCATTTGACGCTTTCCGCGTTCCATAAACTACAACGAACGCTAACACATACCCTTCCTCTCCTTACAACCATTCCCCAAGTTTTGTAAACACAGCGAGAAACCACTTTTTTTTTCTTCTTCGATATTGCATGCCATCGATCTCTCTATACCCCTGTCTCGTCTCGTGCTACTACTCGTGTCTTAGCATGGATTCTTCAATATACTTCCAGGGTCTCAGCAACAGGTACTCTCTCTCTCTCTCTCTCTCTCTCTCTCTCTCTGTAATTTCTAGCAGCAGTGTCAAGTTATTCTACGAAGAGCAGCTGCTACAAAGCGAACAGAATAACAGAAACAGAGGACGAAAGATTCAGAGAGAGAGAGAGAGAGAGAGAGAGAGAGAGAGAGAGAGAGAGAGAGAGAGAGAATGGCTGTTGACCTTTCGCGACCTGCGCTGTCACCCATGTCTCGACCAATCGGAAGGCGGCACCAGCTGAAGCATGGACAAGTCAGTTGCACACGCACGGATTATCTATTATAGCAGTGCACTTTCGCTGGTAGCTTCAAACTTTCACTGACACTCCGCGACAATAGCTTGCCTTGTGACAGAACTGAAAACTTCATACTACATCTGATACTACAATGACTGTAAAATAAACTAATATTTGGGCTGCGATATTTAGTCTTCAGACTATGCTACATCGAGGTGTTTTTCAAACCTGAACAGTGTTCAATAGCCATCACTAGAAAACTAAATCAGTTCTTCACTCTAACGAGTGGTTTGGCATCATTTTGCCAGCTGTTTCAACTTTGCCAAAAACACCGCCACCAATTCCGACAACAACAACAACAACAACAAAAACGATCGACAACAACAAACGACCATGCTGCCAGAAAGTCAGAGTGCCAACGGCCAGCTGTGTGACAACCGCAGTCGGAGCGGAAGCAAAAGCAGTTTGAACAGCGACAACGGCAACAAACTGTCTTCCACAAAGTCTAAGTGGGGTTCAAATGAGGGCAGGACTCTCAGGGAGAAATCCCGATACCGTTTGGTGGTGATGGGCGCCGCCGGCGTAGGCAAATCAGCAATCATATCTCAGGTATGTTGTGTTTCAAATCAACAGTTTTAGTTAATGCGTTTTGAACAATAGCATTTAAATTATAAATGTATTAACGCAATGGCTGAGCTTAAAATTGCTAATTAAATTTAGATAGTTTTGCCATTAAAATTATAATTGTCGAATCTGAAGTTAAAATTTCTCATAGTTTATATCGCGTCCAAAAACAAAGTCTAGAATTTACGGCATTTGTTGTTTAGTCGTCAGTTTGTCGATCTCAAGTTTAAGTTCAGTAAATAACTATCTGCTAAAAAACATTTGTGTAAAACAATCGCTTTGGCACAGAATGCCACAGATACTTGGTACTTATCTTACGGCACAAGTGAAGGTCATAATATGTTTTCGAATATATCAGTACCTTTAACATCAGTAATGTGAACTACTTAACACTGTTCTAACTTGCCATTACTGGATTGTGCGTTACAGTTCCTGTACGACAACTTCAAGATCGAGTACCAGCAGACGTTGGAGGAACTGCACCAGGGCGATTATGAATACAACGGGATCAAGCTGACCTTGGACATCCTGGACACGGCTGGAGCCTACAATTTCCCCGCCATGCGGCAGTTGGCCATCTCCAACGGCGACGCCTTCATCCTGGTCTACTCTGTGCACGACGAAGCGTCGTTCGAGGCAGTGAAGGAACTGAGAGAACAGATCCTGAAGGAGAATGCGGAAGAAAACGACGATGATGATGACCATCCCGACGTGCCCATCGTCATCGTGGCCAACAAGGTGGATGTGGGCGATGAGAAACGCACCCTGAGCCGCGTGACGGCCGAGTCCATCGTGTGTTGTGAGTGGGGCAACGGCTACGTGGAGGCCTCGGCCAAGGACAACGTCAACATCGTGGGCATCTTCAAGGAGATCTTGCGTCAATCTAAGATCCAGTATGCTCTGTCCCCGGCCGTACGCCGTCGTAGACAGTCCACGCCGTCCCGGCCATCGCCAGTCAGAAAAACAATAAGTCCACGCACCAATCGCGGTCAGAAAGATCCAGCTGTACTGAAATAAAAAAAATTTACAAGACTTATTTTTCAAAACTTGTGATGTGGTAAAGCACTAAAGGAACAATCAAGAAAACAGATGGCCATCATAGCTTTCTGCATCTATCACAACCACGTCATACTTTTGGAACTCTGTCCCTGCCTGATGGACGTAGAGAAAACGGGACATTACGTCTGCCTTCTACAGAGCTGAATATAAACACTCTAGTCTTTCACATTGTAACGTTTGTGTGTGATGTAAGCTGCGTTCGACTGCAAACAGATTGTTGTAAGTGATATGTGCTAAAATGTAGTTTTTTTAACCCACTGAACTGATTTCCTTGTATGGTGTGAAAGAGAAAAAAAAACTCGCCGCCAGAAGTAATTGAGAGTATTATTTATTTAATAACATGAACTTCGCTTATGAATCTGTACTGAAAAAAGTGTAGTTCGTAAAATGTGTTTATGAAACAATAATTGAAACGTTTTGACACTTAGATTGTACTATTATATGATTTTGTATATTGTTTATATATGCCTGCTGGTTTTAAAAATTGTAACTACTATGATATGATTTTGTATATGGTTTATATGTGTCGTGGATTGTAATACATGCGTGCCGTGTTATATAAGCTCGTGCAGTGTGGAGTAGTTAGACCTTGAAATGCATTCAATACTGAAGTAAGACAGACTTGTGTTACTGACGGTTTATAAAAATACCTTATTGCCTTCTGCCTGCACAACATTTTGCGGCCAGTTGCAGTGATAGTTATTACTGTTGATCTCATGTGAGGATTAATGAAATAATTCATCCTCATCTTCATCATTACCATCGTCATCAACCTCATCATCATCATCATCGATTCCATTGCCATTACTAACCTGTTAGCAACTAATCGCGAATGTTTATGAATGTTACAAGCTCAAGGTCGAATTCAGTATCGTATTTACGCAATCCTGCCAATTTGTTTGCATATAAAATGGAATTGTTTAAACATTAACAGACTTTACCTATTTATAATCTCTTGGTTTCTTCCATTCATTCGTCCTTTCTTTTGTCGACTTTCGTTCTGTCATTCTTTCTCTATTCCTTTCATTCTTTCAATCACTTTCTTTGTATTTCTTTCTTTCTTAGTTTCTTTCTATGTTCAATTGTTTTTATCTTTCTTTGAGTTTTTTTAAAATATTTTTGTTCTGTCTGTCTTCTTTTTGTTTCATTTATTATTTCTGCCATTTGTTTAATTCTTTTCATTTCTCTTCTTTTCTTCTTTTTTTTCTTTTGTTCTTTCTGTCTTTATTATCATTCTAATGTGTATTTATCAAACCTCTGTTAGCTATTTCAGGTAACCTGAGGATTCTTAACAAGAGCTTTTGGTTAATAACTGAATGTGTCTTAGCAAAGCAACCACCCTACCCCACCCCCATTTAAATCTTTTGATAATCTTAGCTCTTTTAAAGAGAGTTCCTTTACTGAAGAATCCGACGTTTCAAGGGAGAAATCAATTTGTAAAACAGTCAAAGTAAGCTATGAAAACAGTTCGTTGGAGAAAATCTTTGGCTTTTTAATGTGACTGACTTTCCCGCGGGAAAGTCCCTTTTATTCGGATCCAGATGGCCTACAGACTTTTAAGCGCTTTTTCTTCATTGGAGATGTTGATTCCTTTTTTTTAATTTTTCTTTAGCTGAGATACTCCGATCCTAGTCTATCGCGAAGCTTCGGTTTATCGATCCATCTTGAGCGCGAGAATAATGGCAAGACGTACAAAGGGATTTTTCGCGCTGGCACTGTGATTCATTCTTCTATAATTCCTTTGAGCCGCCTCTGTGACTTGCTGGGTTTTCCTGAATTAAAAGAGTGAGATTCACTGTTCGGTTTCTGACGATAATGGCCAAACTCGAAAATATGTTTGGCATCAATGTAGAATCGACGGGGCATTAAAAAGAAGAAAAACAAAAGAAGGCAAGCCATTCCAAAATATTTCCAAAAACTCAACACATATAACCCAAAAATAAGCATTGTCAAAAGTGTACATTTTCTTGGCGGATGTTATCATAACGAAGCAAAAAGAAAAAACATTCAATGACACAGCTGATGCTATCTGAGATAGCAAAACAATATCAAAATCGGACCAGCCAGTGTTTAGATACAGCGCAAGAAATGTGTTTTACGAACTGGTGAAGTACACTGACATCGACCTTTGAAAAAGTACAAATACCAATGATCTAACATGGTTAGCAGTAGCAGTATCCGCAAAATAAATATGATGAATTTTGATTAAATTATTTCTTGAAATAAGGCGAAAGATGTGTTTTGTACACAAATAAAGTGAAGTTCGGAGCCAAAGACCGACAACCGGTCCGATCCTGAAGGATGGCCCATGATACTTCAGCCGTTTTTTGAACAAAACATACTTAAGCAGCAAACTATTTGCCCTTCAAGGCGGTGAAGCATGTTGATAGTAAACCGGATTGCCGTCTACTAGTGACACGACAATCTCTGCAGGTCACTGCCACTATCCTATCCTATCCTATCCTATCCCGTAACTCGGAGGTCGTAGGGGCACAACAGATGATCGTTTAACCAGCATACTCCACCTTTCCCTTTCCTCAGAAACCCTGACTGCCTGGCCCAGTGTCAAACCAGTCCATTCTCGAATGCCGTCTCTCCACCTCTTTTTTGGTCTTCCTCCTCCTGCACCTCCCTGCACCGCGCCCTGCAGGATGGTCTTTGCAAGGCTGCAGTGCCACTAACCTGCATAAAATACTTGCAGACAATGTAGTCCTGCTCACCATCAAAAGCAGCAGACGAATGGTCAGGCGGGGAGAACATATGTCGCGTCGCCTTGCCACACCAAGGGATTCTGCACAGCAGGAGTCACCCAAGGCTAGAGTAACCAACAAATGGAAGGTAGACAATCTCTACCAAGCGTGAACATTCGCCTGCCATTCCGCCACAACTTCCACAGCTCAAATCGAAACGCGTCCTCGTGGTTTCCAAGTTTAAACAGGTATGTCTGGAACCGCCACTGACTACACCCAATCAGTCTCAATTCGCAGACCTAATAGTGAATAACTGCCTTCAACAGTTATCACGGTGCTGCATCATCCTGTTCCCGAACGTTGTGCACCACGTGTAGCCGAGCGGACTATTTGACTCCCGCCTCTCGGCCACCAACCTTGAGAACACGGCACGACCCGAACTGCTAATTTGTATTTATTCCTCGCAAGAGTGACATAAAAATATTTGCCCTGCAAGGCGGTGAAGCATGCTGATATTAAACTGGATTGACGGCTACTAGTGACAAGACACTCTTTGCAGGCCACTGCCACTCACCTGCTTAAAATGCCTGCCGACAATGTAGTCCTGCTCACCACCAAAAGCAGAAGACGAATGGTCAGGCGGGGAGAACATATGTCGTGTCGCCTTGTCCTGCATAACCCAATGGCCACACCAAAGGATTCTGCACAGCAGGAGCCACCCAAGGCTAAGCTAACCAACAAATGGAAGATAGACAATCTCTCCCAAATGTGAACAGTCGCCTCCCATTCCGCCAAAAAATAATAATAATAATAATAATAATAATAATAATAATAATAATAATAATAATAATAATAATAATAACAAGAACACCAACAACAACAACAATAATAATAATAATAATAATAATAATAATAATAATAATAATAATAATAATAATAATAATAATAATAATAATAATAATAATAATAATAATAATAATTTAAATCATGTACAAATTAAGCTTGAGTCTCGAAAGGAAGCTCCAAGCGAGTTACATTAAGAGAATATTCAAACATTTAAGTCAAAAGGTGGCATGCAATTAATTATGCAACACATCACACATAATCAAGCATGCAAAATTACACAAATAAAGAAAATCATCAAACAGATAATGATGATATGTTCATTGTTCATTTTGTTTTGTTTTTAAAACGATGCATGCATGATATTTCACTTGATACTTATTGATACTTCTTCGTTTAAAAACAAAAACTTTTGCCAAGGAACTGCAAGTCTGAAAGCTTTAAAAAAAGTTTAAAGACTATATAGCCTACATTACAAGACTGACCGGGAAGAGCATAAATGGAGAAATCGAAAACAATTTCATTATTGAAAGTTGCGAGTGACTGATTAAATATTACATAATAAAAGATGTACTCTTTAAGACCAAGTTAAAATAGGTTCATACAGAATACTAGCTTTTTATATGAGTGCCACATGATTTAACTGTTTTGATCTCTTTTGTATATTCCATGGATATTTGTTTAAAACAACTGATGATGTGAGGTAACAAACTGCTAGTAATTTTTTTTTCTAAAAGAACTTAAAGATAGATCAAATTTTTAAAAAAGCAGAAATATATTTTTTGCGCTTCTCTACCAGTGTCTCTGTTTCTTTCTCTATCTCTGTGTGTCTGTCTGTGTGCCTGTTAATCTGTGTCTCTCTCTCTTTCCCCCCCCCTCTCTCTCTCTCTCTCTCTTTCTCTCTCTCTTCCTTTCGCCTTTTTCCGTCTTCTCCTTTATAATAATGAGAAACAAACAGGATCATAAGGCACAAGAAGGGTAATTTGGACAAAAACAAGACACATTGAACCCCACAAAACGACATTTTCGAACTTTATAAGCTCTTCAGCATGTGGACACAGCACAAAAGTTTCTTTTTATTTTATTTGAACAGTGTTGTTTTGTTCTGGTTTTGTCCAGATGAGCATCCTTTTGGGTTACCTCCTTACTTGTTCCTCATTATTGTAAATTTTGAATGTAACATTTATCTGTTTTATTTCCTTTGTCTTCTCCTCTCCTCTCCTTTTTATTTTCATGTGAATGCATTGCTCAGTATTCGATTGTGATTTATAGATTTAAGCTTACTTGTATAACAATTTCCTGTAGTTATAATTGAATAACTTTAAATATTATTTATCAAATTAAGCCCATACACAGTTCAAAACATTTCTTCTACTTCTCCAGTAATCTCCAAAATCCATTTGTTAACTGGTCGTCGCCTATATGCACTCCGTTTATCGTACACACCTTTTTTAAAAATTCCCTTTTTTCCTTCCTTTTTTCTTCTACTTCTTCTTCTTTCTTTTCTTCTTCTACTTCTACTACTACTAATACTACTACTACTACTACTACTACTTCTTCTTCTTCTTCTTCTTCCTTTTCTTCTTCTACTACTACTACTACTTCTTCTTCTTCTTTTCTACTTCTTCCTTTTCTTCTACTCTTACTACTACTACTACTATTTCTTCTTCTTCTTCCTTTTCTTCTTCTACTACTACTACTACTACTACTACTACTACTACTACTACTTCTTCTTCTTCTTCTTCTTCTTCCTTTTCTTCTTCTACTACTACTACTACTTTTTCTTCTTCTTCTTCTACTTTTTCCTTTTCTTCTACTACTACTACTACTACTACTACTACTACTACTACTACTACTACTACTACTTCTTCTTCTTCTACTTCTACTTCTTCTTCTTCCTTTTCTTCTTCTACTCCTACTCCTACTACTTCTTCTTTCTTCTTCTTCTTCTTCCTTTTCTTCTACTACTACTACTACTACTACTACTACTACTACTACTACTGCTTCTTCTTCTTCTTCTACTTCTACTATTACTACTTCTTCTTCTTCTTCCTTTTCTTCTTCTACTTCTACTACTACTACTACTTCTTCTTCTTCTTCCTCCTTCTTTTCTTCTTCTATTTCTACTACTACTACTACTTCTTCTTCTTCTCCTCCTTCTTCTTCTTCTTCTTCTTCTTCTTCTTCTTCTTCTTCTTTTTCTACTACTACTACTTCTTCTTCTTCTTCTTCTTCCTTTTCTTCTTCTACTTCTACTACTACTACTATTTCTTCTTTCTTTTCTTCTTCTACTTCTACTACTACTACTACTACTACTACTACTACTACTACTACTACTACTACTACTACTACTACTTCTTCTTCTTCTTCTTCTTCTTCTTCTTCTATTACTTCTTCTTCTTCTTCCTTTTCTTTTTCTACTTCCACTACTTCTTCTTCTTCCTTTTCTTCTTCTACTTCTAACTCCTCCTCTTCCTCCTTTGTTGTTGTTGTTTTGTTCATGTAATTTCAGGATCAATTTATTTGATGGTTACCGAAGTGTACTGGTATTTCAGTTAAACAGAGCCTTTGCCCTCCCAATTATTTATCTTTTTCTTGATCTTCATCTTTATCTTTTTCTTCTCCTTCTTCTTCCAACAAGCTCCAAAATTAATTCGCTGATAGCAGCCAATATGTATTGAGAGTTCACGTCTTCGATGCTGTTCTTTAGTTGTTGCTTTCCCCTCAACGTTCTTCTTCTCCTTCTTCTCCATCTCTATCTTTTTCTTCTCCTGCTTCTTCTTCTTCTTTTAAAAATTGGATGACTGCTGAAAATTGTTGTTCTTGTTGTTGTGTTTGCTTGCGTGCGTGCAGGAATGTGTGTGCGTGCGTGCCTGGGTATATATGTGTATGAGTAAGCGTGTGCACGCGCGTGCGTGTATGTGTATGTATGTATGTATATTAGTGAGTGCGCGCGCGTATGCGTGAGTGTGTGTGTGTGTGTATATGAGTGTGCGCGAGTGTTTATGTGTGCACACGAGAGTATGGTGTTGTGGCAAAAGTGAAATTTGAAGATATAAATAAATGACGGAATAACTGGTCAGGCAATATTCACACCATTAAATGCACTGCTTTATCTTTGGGTCTCTTTATCGGAATAGTGATAAAGGTCCTGCTGCTGCTTTTCCCGCAGCACTTGCCCTTGAACTTCCCGTTCGTCTTATCCACCTAGGTAAACATGCCATACGACATAATATAATGGATTACTAAAATGTCTACCCAGCAGACAGAAACGTTCAGACCTGTAATGGGCTCATGGGACTGATTACTAAAATGTTTATCAAACGGACAGAATTGCATGTATTCACACATGTAATGGATTCCGTCATACTTGAATAGCTTCATATCATAAGTCTACCTTTCCGTTCTGTTTTGAAATGCTTGTTTAAAAAACCCACATACGCTCAGGTCCTCCAAGGCAAACTCTCAAATTATGGGTGAGAAAATGGGGTTCAGCGGATTGATAACATGTTTTCAAACAGCAAGAATCATTCTGTTTTTTTGTTTGTAGGGTAATCTATATAATACCGTACTCCATCTAACAGCATTGCGTTGGTCTTGTTTTTTTTTCTCCCCATGTTTGTGTGAAAAGCCCAGCAGTTATGCGCTGATCCTGCCAAATAAAACGACTCACATGAATGAATTATTCACAATGTTTTGAAACCGAAAATATCATTTAAGGATTAAACTGTAATACATTAGTAGCCTACTTTAAACAGAGATTTGTTGGTCTTGTGGGAGTCTTCTGTTTTTCCCATATTTTTCCACATACCCACACCAAATTAGGTATGTTTTGGCTTATACTGCAGATTGCAAAAGAAATATCATGAAAGTTCACTACGAGGTTATAATAACAAATCGTCACTTCCTTTGAGAATTCGATGTTCTTCTTACTAAAGCAGAAATAATAACAACAGCCACAGGAAGAAGAGCAGCAACACGAATGTAAGTTCATGGAGCTTTACAAAAAGATGTGACGAGGAGGACCCGCTGTAGTATGAAGCGCCATTTGTAAATTAAATGGTTATTGTCATTATATCTATAGAACATACATTTTACCTGTATAAAAGATATGGTATAATTATAAAATGAATTATATACCTATAAAATACATTCTATAGCAATACAACACTTTTTATAGCTATAAAGCAACATTTTTATAGCTACATACTACATTTTACGATATACAAGAGATCATACACGAATCGTCACGCCGTTTGTAAATATTAAACACAAAAAAACTATTTTATTTATAAACAAAACATTTTATAAGTAACCAATTCATTTTATCTATAAACAAAACATTTTATAAGTAACCAATTCATTTTACCTATAAACAAGTCATTGTATCTATAAACAAGTCATTTTATAGCAAAAACGATCTATAAAACTTCCTTTTATCTGTAAACACTTCATTTTATAGCAACAACGAGCACTTATATCTATAGAATACATTTTATAACACGTACAATGAATTGTACCTGTGGAATGCATTCGCGACAATTATTTTCCAGTCGGCGCCTTACAATAATTTTATACTAACTTTCTCATTGTATAACTGCTTCTCTCCCTTCGATTATTTTTATTTTGTAACGATCTAAGCGACCCAAAGTTGCAAAGATGGCTGACTTTTTTTTTAGTTTTTTTTTTAAAATTACAATTTACGTCCCCAGACTCATTAAGCGTATAGGGGACGAATGGTTAATAGGTACATTCAACCAATTCAACGAAAAAAGCCCCCCCCCCCCTCCCTCCTCCTGCACGTAGCGCTGGGCTCTCGCCTTTTCATGTGGAAGTGACGTTGCATAAGCTAAATTTAGATAGCTACGGCGCGTGTAGGGAATTCCCGCGAAGCTGGTTTGCCTTCGTGCTTATCGATAGTTTTTCAAGACGACCAAAAAACAATTGGAACAGTCGAGACTGACAATGATGTCGCTGATGTTTTATCAGCATTTCACTAGTATGGTCCTCGCCAATTTATATAGTACACTAGTATGGTCCTTGCCATTTTTTGTAGTAGACTTTAATTGTCTTTACCATGTTGAGTCGCTTAGAAGTTTACAAGTAGTCTACACGAGGATGGAGTTGCTTCCCTGGGATCAGCAATTCGAAAGTCAATATAAAATTAATGTCATGCGCCGAATGTAAAATAATGCTCCGAATGCATTCTACAGGTAAAATGCATTGTATATATTATAACATTTATTTTATAGATATAAAAGCTCTTTGTTGTTATAAAATGAATTGTTTACCTATAAAATGAATTGTTTATGTATAAAATGTAGTGTTTAGAGATAAAATGAAGTGTTTAGAGATAAAATAGTTTTTCGGAATAATATTTACAAACGGCGTGATGATCGCGTATGATTTCTCTTGTATATTGTAAAATGTAGTCTGTAGTTATAACAATGTTGTTTTTAGCTATAAAAAGTTTTGTATTCCTATTGAATGTATTTTATAGACATAGAATTCATTTTATAAGTATACAATATCTTTTATACAGGTAAAATGTATGTTCTATAGATATAATGACAATACTGATTTAATTTGCAAATGGCGCCTCATACTGTAGGGCTGTACTGTACATATAAAGGACAAAAGGATAAACACTATTTTATTGCCAAGTGAACACACAAGGAATGCATTTGGTAAATGCTGCAGCACCACACACAAAAGCACATATCATATAAAGCATGATGAACAAGTTGACAGCCCAAACGCAATTAAAAAAAATAAAAGGAGATTAAACTATAAAAAGAGAAACTGTACAAAATGATAAATAAACTACTCAAAATAATACAAGGGCCACTTGGACATATGGGTCTCTCTTTAAATCAGAAACACGAATTCAATTTATTAGTTCATCATATTTTATTGCACTCATTTCTGCATCAATAACAAAAATGATTTTAGACATCAGTCGCTTAAAATTCGAGTAAATTCAATTTAACTGGACATACCCCTCATTTACAAAATCAAAACTTTAGAAACCAAAAATCTATAGAGTCAGTATCGGGTGTGGCCACCGTTTGCATCAATGCAATGGACCGTATCAGGTTATGGAGGATGTTTCCTGGGATGACCAACCAC
>CM072512.1:38513144-38560644 GCA_036898135.1 Oncomelania hupensis
ACGAAATGCCATTGAATAGGGAACCGAACTAGCTCTGTTGGCAGAGCATCTAGATTTATACGCTCATGTGAGAGAGAAGGACTGAACAGAACTTATTTTTGTCCCCTTACCCATGTAACTCTTCCTATTTTCTTTTTTGTCATTATTTTACTGAGCGCACTGAGTCTGCTACCATAGCATGGAGACACCGCACTATACATAATTATGTTCAACAATCACATTCCAGTGCAGCAGCAAAACGAATCAACGTGCTTGATTGGTGGTTGCTCAACTCAGTAGGAAGAGTAGAAACATAAGCCCTAGCTCGTAGGCGATGCGGATTCGCTATACGAAATCTAGCTAGCTGTTTGTTGTTTTCCTTGACCTAATAAGGAGAAAACATACTGCTTAGTTGAGACTCGCGGAGGCTTACGTTCGCCTCTTAATACTGGGTGGAGAGGTGAACATAAGCTTTCACGAGTCTCAGCTACGCAGTGTGAGTTTTGTTTGTTTGTATGTAGATTATAGTCACACGACACTTTCGCATATAGGTGACTACTGGACCGATTTATACTGACACCAGCGGGCCAGTTGTTGGTAAAGGGGAAAATAATATGATCACACGTTGACCAATCCGGGATTCGAACCAGCGACCTTTCGGTTACTAGCAAGACCCTCTTACCAACTGAGCTACCCGGTCCCTCATAGTGTGAGTTAGGAGCTGCATCCAAGATATTATGAGTGAAAGTTGTTCGGGTTCTAGTGTTTCAAATCGATGAAACGCTTCCTTCATTAGTTCATCGTTCTTACTACTCTCTGTCTTTGTCTCTCTCTGTCTTAAGGCCCCGTCAGACCTACCGAATAAATCTTAAAATTTGTTTCATGCGATGAATCTCAGGACTGTTCGCACGAAGCAACCTGTCTCACTCAAAATTAATTCCACACAACAGAGGCGGAAATTCGGTTTCGCTGCGGCTCGCTCATTCAGAAAGTCTGCTTTCTTTCCTTGTTCACGCTCATGCAATAGGACGTTAAGCATCGTTTTTCGTTCGTTCAAAAAATCAATACAGAGCCAGACCAAATGGTCTGGTAAATATGTATGATGAGGGCTTTTTAGCCCAATTTTATTGTCCTTAACGCTCATGCAATAGGACGTTAAGCATCGTTTTTCGTTCGTTCATGTCGTGCTCTCCCAAGTTGCTACGTGTATGTAGTAAAAGCTCGAGTTTGCCATAGCTAGCAACATTTAGTAGCTGATGAGGAGGAAACTTCTGTCGATAATGGGTACGGTCATGGATCGGGATTAGAGAGACTCGGGGCTTCTTCAGTCCTTTGATCCGATGACAACCGTTGTGTTGTCGTGTCTGCAATTTTCTTCAATCGCAATGTCAAGGACAGTTCGTTATGATTGGTCCGGACTTAGGATTTCATAGCAGTAACTAGGACCCGCTCTATCCTGTGAATCTACGATGGAATAGAGTCATTTCAGAGAGAGAGAGTGAGAGAGAAAGAAAGAGAGAGAGAGAGAGAGAGAGAGAGAGAGAGAGAGAGAGAGAGAGAGAGAGAGAAATTAGGAAGGGGGGGGGAGAGAGAGACAGACTAGGAGAGACAGACAAATGAGAAACACAGACAGAGGAGGTTTTAACGCTCCTACTGCAGAACTGGAAAGCCTACTTAAAACACACACACTTACACACACGCGCGCGCATACCCACACACACACACATACATACATACATACACAACATGAAATCTGAACACATAAGAGGTTGAACACCAAAGATAATGAACATACAAGAGAATTAAAATAATGAGATATCGTCATTGATAAAGATGGCATTTGACAACAGATGGCCTCAATTGCTGTTTTATTGCACAACGTTTATTGCACAATACAAAGAGGAGTAGGGACATCAACACAGGCCTTGCGCGAGAGACTTAATTTAAAATATCGCATATAAACACTCGTCATTGATTTGTATGAGACGTGAAAACGTATTACCAGTATCGCAATTAAAGTGAGACTGACGCCTTTTTGTCTTCAAACTTTTGTTTGCATTAGATAGAATGATCATAGAAGAGTTTTATTAATCCACATCACTGCGGTGAAAGAAGCTCTCCGATAAGAGTATTTAAAACAAACAAGCTTGTAGCTCATAGCTGGCCGTCTCGTCGTCGAAACATTTAGCCGATCATGATCAACGATGGTAATATGATCATAGAACAGTTTTGTTGATCCACATCATTGCGGCCAAAGCTGTCCGATCAAGGGTATTTAGAAACAAGCTTGCAGTTGGTTTCTGGCCGTCGTCGAAAAGTACAGCCGAAACACCCGATGGCGGCTGTGCAGATGCTTTGATGGGATAGTGACACCATAATTATATGTTTTCTTTCCTTGGCTTACTTAGCGTGCGGCATAGGTTGTAGCTTATGCAGTCAGTGGTATAATAATTTTGAACTAGTAAAGACCTGTGTGTCTAATTGTAAATGTCTCTAGCTTCTACTACGGCGTTTTGTTACTAGGACAGCCAAGTCATGTGCTGCCGATGATAGCATACGATCTTTCAGAACGCTCTGACACATCGTTTAGATTCAAATCACAATGTGTGCATGAGACTAGTAACAAAAGTAAGCCCCGGTTAAGCTCAGCTACGCGCGAAACGGGGATTCAGTGGTCGCCATATTTCAGACACCTACACAAAATTAATGTACGATAGTACTCCTTCGGATGAGAGTGTAAACCGAGGTCTGGGCTGTGCACGCACGCATTCCATCGCATGGACTTTAAAGATCCCGAGGCTCGTGTCCTAGGGGGGTGAGTACCGCCTACCCAAATGCACCCAGCACGCTCTTAAGGTCTCTTCTCCCCATCTCCGGTCGTCCAGAACTGTGGTCAGTCGTCTGGGCGTTAGACTATGCGCCCAACTGCTGCAAGTGGGCGCCCCGGGCGGCTTGAGTTAGATCCTGTATCGGCCAGCGCCTTGAGCAGCTCTAGAGCTATAAAAGCGTTATATTAGAACGATTGCATAAAAACGAATACATTAAAAAAAAGAAATAAAATCAAATAGACGTCACTTTGCGTGAAAGTTAGACAATTCTTTTTGTGTAATTCTGCTTTCGCAGTTTCATCTGGGGTTCAAAATCACTCTGAAGGGTTACAATTATACTTAACTTGCTATCCAATAATACGAACTCTGGTAAGAGCATTAAAAGAGCGCAGGGCATTACAAAACAAGAAGACTATGCCATTCATTTTGTTTTGACCTTTACATTAACGATCACTCTTAAAATTAATATATAAAAGAATCAACTGCATTGCATTGAAAATGCTTAAAACTACTATTGCTAGAATGAATGAACGTGAAGGTTTAACATCTACCTCACCATTAGCGATATGGCAGACGGGGACCACCATCCTATGGAAAGATGGGTAGGACCTAAATCAACACTGAACCACCAGAGCAATCATACTGCTAAAATGGACAGTGAAAAATTGACACTTTTTATTTCGCCTACCACGGGATTCAAACCTGGGTCATTGGTGTGCCAGGCGAATGAGGGTTGTTGCAACAAAACCACACACTGTGTCTTTGAACGGTATAGACGAGTTCATCACTATTTTAAATCTGTCCACATGCAAACACGCAGTCTCGAACTATTTCTCTCTCTCTCTCTCTCTCTCTCTCTCTCTCTCTCTCTCTCTCTCTCTCTCTCTCTCTCTCTCTCTCTCGCGTTGTTTGTATTTTACTTTTTTTTCTCATTGTTTTAAATTGCTATAGACATTTAGACAGCTAATATATTGTGCAAAGTTTACTGTTGGGTGCATGTATCTGTTTCTCGTTAGTTAGTTCATTCATTTATTTATTTATTACTTGTTTTTCATTTTCGATGTTATTGTATTTCTTGTCTCTTATACTATAATTATATGTTTGTTTTCTTTTCAATGTTGGCACCCCATGGGGGTGCCGGGAGTTTCAGTATAATAATATCCCACTTTCTGGAAATTTAGTGCTTTAAATTCCCACTGTCGCTGTCTTTCTCCTTTGTTCTTTCTCATTTCTACTCTGTTCTATCAATCTACTATACTATCTTCTTCTTCGCTAGACCAGTCACCTACCCTTTTTCTTGAAAACTCTTCCGGGATCGGGACAAAACTCCTCAATACAAAAAACACTTCCCCGCGTGTTCAATTCGTCGGTGTTTCTGTTGGGCTGAAAATCAACTGATTGCCAACATTATGAGACGATGCCCGGCTAAGTCTTCAAGAAGTACATCTTTACCACAGATACATTTTCAAACCTGCTTATTCACTTTGACTGTTCACAATTACGAGGATTAAGATAATCTCAGATAAGTTCAGGATTAAACACCAGTAAATTAGACTAAGTACCAGATTTACTCAATGAAGGTTACACATGGATTATAATTATTGGCAATCAGCAAGAATACGTTAAACTACAGTAATGACATGTCAGATATACTAGCCTCCACAGAATTGTGAGCAAAGAAAATTAATCTGGATTTAAAAACTATTTGCTACCTTGATTCAGATGACATTTTACCATTGCGAGGATGATAGTTTGAATACAAATGGCTTTACATCTACATTGTCTTTGTAATTGCATGGAATACATGGAAAAAGAAGGAATCGGCAAGAATAAGCTAACTAATGGGCTGCCAAATATACTAGCCTCTATGCAAATTGCGACTAATGAAAATTAGCCTAATCTGGATGTAAAATCCAGGTATTGGCTTGATTAAGTGAATGTGGTGAATGCTACTGCCGGATTAACTGGCCTTTATTGCCTGTACATGTAGAATGATGCTGTTTATTGGCTTACCCAAACATACGCACACACACACACATATATACCGTAGATACATGCACACACACAAAAGCTCCCCCTATGATCCTCCCCCCTCACACACATACAGGCAAGCGCGCACGCACACACACACACCTGGTTGCAAACGAAACAGATAGTATGACCTACAATAGTCACCTTTGTGTTGCAACCCGTCAGTTTCGTAAACGTAAGACCATTGTGTGGCGGAAATTCAACCCATAGTTGCACGATTACTATAGTAATAGAATTTGTAACCAATAGGTAATTCCTAGGCTTACTCATAAACATAGACTTTAAATGCGATATGAAGGTAGAAAAACAAAATGTCTGCCTGCGATAATAACAAGCCGTAACGAGAAGAAACAAAATGTGTGTACAGTGCAAGGAGTAGGTAGTCTCAATTAAAGATAGGGAATTGGAGTTACTGAGAGCATGTTTTGGACATAATCCCCTAGTTCCTATATCCTGGATACACTGTCTCCTTAAACGATTGGTCCGCACATCTTTGATAATATTACCTCTTTAAAGGTTAAACGGTTACTGAGAGCAAGTTTTGGACATAATCCCATAGTCCCTATATTCTGGATACACTGTTTCCTTAAAGGATTGCTCCGCAAATCTTTGATTACATTCTTTAAAGGATTGGTCCGCACATACTTGATAATATTACCTCTGTAAATTCTGCTGCCTATGTTTTTACTATGCCCTCCTTATATGTACTTCATTACACCGTGGGTTAAATTTTCGATGTTGCCTTGGAATCCGATTGTCTGGTGCCAAAGAAATCTCTTTTCTAAATGAGTATTTGTCATTCAGATACCCACCACTGAACTCACGATTCCCAGGGATGATGCTCGTGAATTCCATTTTCTCTCAGTTCACAAACAACGATTGCGTCACGTGATTTGTTAAGCTTTTTTTTTTCTAGAACAATGAAATATTAGCGTCAGTATCTATGCAGGTTTTACTTCTTTTGCCTTTTTTTTCTTTTTCCCAGCCACAATGACAATCGATGAAATTTCATCATACTTTGTTTTTTGCAATACTGCCACGGCTATTGCGGTTTTAAGAACAATAGAACGGAGTCCCATTTCCTTTAGTCGGGTTTCAAAAGATATGACTTGTCAACTGCTCTCGAAAGGTCTTAAAAACATTTCCATAAAAATGGCACTAAAATAGAACCCGTTTAAACGCTTTCGCTGGAAAACTCTATAAACAGCCTTAGTTATAAATGTAGTAAATAGTATTGTTATTAAGAAAGACCAGCTGTCAGCAGAAAATATACATTATTTGTGTCTTAATTAACAAGTTTAATTAAAACTTAGGCTATACGAAGAATATGTGCTCTCAAAATATTTAGACGCAAGGAATAATATTTCAGTTTTATATAGATAAATTATTTCTTACGACTAAAAATACATAAATACATATATAAATCATGCATATATTAGTTATCGACAAATATGTATCACAAAAACATAAATACGATAGCATATTGTGACGCTAAACTTTATATATATAAATTTTGTTCTGACAAAACAAAGTATATATATACAGATAAAGAACTACAATCAGCGGCTGTAAGCTTAATCATTATATGCTAAATAAGAAAGCTAACCTGTTTTGTTGTTGCATATTTTACATATGTCAGTAAGTGAACCCAAGCATTATCACTAAAGAAAAATTACCATATTTAAATTTAAAATGTTGTCCAATTACTGCAATATGTAAATAATCCAACAACAAAACAAAGTTGGCAGTCTTATTTAGCAAATAATAATGACACCTGCTGATTCTTGTCATTTAACTCTATAGGTTAAATGTAACATTGGTTGCATCTATACATTTGGGTGGTCAGTAGTTAGTCTCGTAGTGAGTTTTGGAAATGTGTATTCTATTTCGAAAATGTTGCTTGTGAAGTTCTCATTTGGGACATTCTAAATGCTGTAAGATCTTTTGTGTGTTACTCATTTATTGTGTATCGTTTATTGTCTATTCTTTACCTAAGTGATTCAGACATTAAAAATTTGACGAAAAAAATTTATGAGCACATTTAAATACCTTCCTATAAAATATAATCAACTTACTAACTCGAAAAACTCATAACTCTCTCTCTCTCCCTCTCTCCTCTCTCTCTCTCTCTCTCTCTCTCTCTCTCTCTCTCTCTCTCACTCCCACAGGCCTATGATTATACAAATGGGCTCCTTAAAAAACCATTAAAAATGATATAATTTTTTTTAAACAGAAGAATAAAATAATTTTGGATAGCTTTAAGCAAACTGAAAAAGTTAGTAACTTCATGGGGTTTTTTTTACATTTCTACTGGTAGAAAAAAATCAGGATCATCGCACCTAAACAGATTACGAACCAGTGATTAGTTGAACCATTGTCAAAATCGCAGGTTCAAAGGTGTTAAACAATACAGTTATCTTTGAATTAAAGGGTACCAAGGTCTAATATTTCAGCGTCACATATTCTTTTCAAGTCCTATTGAGTGTTGCCACCCCGGAAAAATAAACATTAAGTAAACACTTTGTGTCTCAAAAATACGGTTTTCGAATAAATCTATGTATAGTCATTTGTTCCTGTGCCTCCTACTAACAGTCTTAAGGTTGAATTTTAAATAAGTAGAAGATGCCTGAAATTCAAAGCTTTTCCGTTGGGTTTAAGATCGAATGATCCATTATGCATTATGCAGTAGTTTATAAGGCTCCAGTTCTAAGGCTCTATTGTCGGTGAAATTGGGATTACCCAGAAATTCGCCCAATCATAAAGTGGGCTTTCGTTGCTCAAACCAACCGCTACAGTTGGGATTTTCCATCTCAGTTCTGACAGGGAGTGATGTCCCCGGTTTTAACCGTACCTAAGTACCATAGCCGTGAGACCTTTTGACCCTATTTCTGAATGAACCACGCAGCTTGAAGAGTACGTCTGTGGTGTCTGGTGAAGAGCAGGGTCTATGTTATCAACCCAAAACGAAACACCTTACCAAATATTTTTTTCACGGGTTCTGTCTCTTGCCTGTCTTTGGTCGATGCTATTTTTAGCTCAAACATGTTGGCTCGCCGTTGCCTTGAATAGGCACAAAAACTACGGATGAATTACATTACATGATTACTGCTTTAGGTCCAGCGGACTCTTCCGAGCCAAATCAGGACCATAAAAAAAACTACGGAATAATTTCATTAAAAATTAACTATACATTTGAAATTGTTAATTTTTGTTGTAAGCTTATTTTTTGCAGTGTGGCCGTGGCAACACTCACTGTCAATTTTAAAAGGATCTTTACAGGGGTTGTGGTCAACCTGTGTCCCTTTAATGTGACCTATCCTATCCTATCCTGTCCCGTAACCCGGAGGTCGTAGGGGCACCACAGATGATCGTTTAACCAGCATACTCCATCTTTCTCTGTCCTCAGCAGCCCTGATGGCTTCGCTCAGTGGCAAACCAGTCCATTCTCGAATGTTGTCCTCCCACCTCTTTTCGGATAGCTGTATGTGACAACAATACAAAGTGACAACAATACAATGTTAATGTGACAACAATACAATTTCGTAAGTCAACTCAGAGTCACACACACTCACACACACAAAATAATCATCCTTGATACTGTGCCCGCGCCGTGCATTTAGGATCACGATCAATCTTAAAGCTAATGGAATCCAAGGATCAGCTTTATTCAGCTTTGGTTATATTCCGTGACAATCAGTTTCACTGGAACTTTGCATTGTCACGTCATTAGCAGATTATATAAAGGCACTCTTTGCTCCAATCGTGCCTTTGAGCTTTGAATATTCGGCTTCTTTTCCATGGTAATTTTAATTAACCACCATAATATTGGCATAGTAATTATGCAGCGCTGCTATTTGTTATTAGTAACCTTGATCCTGGTAAATAAACACATCAATTTGATGTATGAATTTATTAATTTTATATTTATAAATTGCAGTAAAAGTTTTCACTGTTTTTATGTAAGCTATGTCTAGAGCTATGTTTAGGCCGGGCCTACATTATTTTTATATTAAATCCAATCAAGTCTAGAGTCATTCCGCGCGCTCCACCGTGCATTGCAACTATGGTGAAGAAAATTTGTTGCTGACATATTCAATTTCCTATGGGGGATTCAAGCATATGTGCGCTTGGAAATGGAAATATATTTATACTGTAGCGTTTGTTCAAAAATATGAAAGTGAAAACAAAAAATCTTAAAGCATCGTGATCTAAAGTTCTTAAAGTATTGAAATTATTTTAAATCTGATGAATATATTAAGATTTTTTTTAAAGTAAATTTCAAATTTAACATTAAAAATATATGCACATATTAAAAATGAAAATAAAATCAGATATTGAATGATGCTGCAGCGTCTTTTATTTTCTCTCTCTCTCTCTCTCTCTCTCTCTCTCTCTCTCTCTCTCTCTCTCTCTCTCTCTCTCTCTCTCTCTTTCTTTCTCTCTCTCTCTCTCTCTCTCTCTCTCACTCTCTCTCTCTCTTTCTCTCTCTCTGTGTTGCTACTTATCAGTGACATTGTTGGATTCTCTCGGGTCTGGCAAAAGATATGTTGTGATCTAGAAGTGTAACGATAATTATGAATAATACATACTGCATTCACATTGAATACTCTACATGTAATCAGTATCCCACACTGCACTGATTGTAATAGGTACTGTACTGCATACATAATCCACTCTACATTGTACAAGCTTATGTAATCTGTACTGCATTTTCTATGTATTCTGCTCTGTATTTCATATGTACTTCATACTGAATGTTGTATGTACTTGCACAGACCCAAAAATGTTTCTGACGCGTTTGAACCCCTTTAAAGTTAGCAGACACTCTCTATAACGACGTACTGAGAACACGTTTCCGGGTTAGGGTAAAAAAAATAAACCACTGCGTTTCTTTGTATCCTTAACCTCAAAATAAACATGCAGCCTAGTTGGACTATAGTATCCTGGCCACCTGAAAGAAATGTATAACAAGTTATATAGAGTCGCTTTTTTTCCTTTGTCATTTCCTTTTCTTCCACTCTCATCACGCGACCAAAATAAACTTGCGTGTTCTATTCTCGTGCTACAGCCGACCAAAAGGAAAATGAGATGCTGCCATTTTTAGCCACAACAACAGAAAGGGACGATTAATAATAAACGGTCTTTGATAATAGTAACAATAATACGATAACAATTATACACGCCACGACTATAATAAGTACGCATGAATAAAGTTACGACTTTGCCATTTCTTTTCAAATTTATTAAGTACACTAGTGGTTTTGTACCCTGGCCAGGGTACACAGGTTGCTGTTTAAAATGTAGACAGAGAGACAACCGTTGTCTGCGAGTTTCATTTGGACGATTTTGCCTTGGCTTCTAAAAGTATCTTCATTTATTATTTTATTTTTAAGTTTTTGGAAAAAAAATTAGGGTTGGTGCAAAATGTACAGGGTCGGTCAGGTGACCGTAAACGGACAATTTTTTTTTCTTTGGCCTAAGTGCTGCACATAGGAAATAAAAAAGTACATGTTGATGTTCGACTCGAGCAATGCATTGAACTATTTTAATTTAAAATGATAATTGCAATGTACTGCAGAACAGAGTCAAACATTAGAAATGCACTGAAATTATTGCAATAGTTTACTTGCAGGGGTCGAATGATGAAGCACTGCAAAACAGAGTAGATTAAAAGGTACATGTTGATGTTCGACTCGAGCAATGCATTGAACTATTTTAATTTAAAATGATAATTGCAATGTACTGCAGAACGGAGTATAGGTGCATGTTTGAGTAATGCACTAAAATATTTTATTTTATTTTAGTATTTATGTTAGGCAACGTATTTTTAAATGTTATACCTTTATTTAAAAATATTAGGCATGATATTTATTGCAATGTACTTACACTTACAGCCGACGCTGTTGTCAAATGTCGTCTGCAAAGTTATATGTGACGTCACGTTTGGCGCTTGAATGGGATTCTTGCAAGATTGTTTGCGAATGAATTTTTTTGCGCATATAAGTATGGATGAAAAAGAAAGTGAACAGGTAACCTTCAGCTGTAAGATTGGTGACATGAGTGCAAAATTGTTTTGATTGGAAATAAAACAAAATTTGCGGTATTACGGAACGGCACGTTCTTGACACGGGTTGAATCGGAAGCGCGCGGAATGAGGCTATTGCAGTTTGTGGACATTTTGTTTATTTATTTATCTCAGAAACGGTTAAACGTTCGGTAAGGGAATGTCGGCTATAACGATTTCGCGGGTTTTGAGCGCACAGCAGGCCGATCCGCAGCGCCCAGAACCTGCCCAGATCAGCGTCCATACCGGACAAACTTACAGTAGAGGCGAAGAAGGACTTCCGGCTAAGCAATTTATATATATAGATAATACACTTAGGGTAGAAAATCTTTATTAAATCCCGATTGCAATGCACATGCAGTCATATACAATACAAAACATGCAATGCAGTGCAGTACAATACATCTTTATTGTCCAACTATCACATTATACATAAAAGCGGAAAATTGCCTTTGGCATTGAGCGCGAACGTTGCACAAAATAGTAATGAACAAAAATAAAAATGTCCATGCGTACCATAGTCATATCATATGGTTCAGCTGGAAATATCCTCACTCTCCTTCTTTCTCTCTCTCTCTCTCTCTCTCTCTCTCTCTCTCTTTTTTTTTCTCTCTCTCGCCTTTATCCATTATGACACATCCATACACATCCACATGTGTTCATACACACTAAATAATTCCCCAATACAATGTATAAGTAAATACATAATAAATACACACAATAATAACATAATGATAAACATGTTTAAATTAACTTGCGCATACACACTCATATACATAATGAATACATAGAATAATTATACGTATATCCATATATACATTAATGCAGAATAATAACATGCATTCGATTGAATACACTCATGTACATGTACAAACATGTCCTCAACCCACCAAATGCCGCATGCATTATAAAGACATTAACTCATTAAAAGTGAAAAGTATGACTAGAATATCTAAAAGAGTGAATAAAGTCATCAAAATAAATATAAACGTTAAGATTTCAGTTCAACACACAAACCGTCTTCGCTGACTAGGCAACAGAGTTAGCGATTGTTGAGGATTGAGATTCCACTAGGGATTGATTGATTGATTTATTTATTGTTGCTTTAGGTCCAGCGGACTCTTCCGAGCCAAATCAGGACCGGACAACCCCCGATCCGCATAAAAGATCTGTTGAAACAACCCCAGTGGAAAAATTGAATGCCCTCCACCGGCCAGTCACTTTACAATAAAGACATCCCACGCGGGGGACGGCTGAGGGTTGACCTCAACTACGCGAACACCCGGTTACAAAAACAAAATAGAATACAAACATCATTATAAATCATCAACAAAACACATACATATAAAATGCCTATATTGCTAACTAATACAATCATAGGAAGCCCTAGTGACCACCCGGCAGAAAGCGTCCAACACTCCCAAGCTGATCCAACAGACCTCATACACAAACAAGGAGTCTTGTCCAGGAAGAGTTTTCAAGAAAAAAGGTAGGTCATTGATCTAGCGAAGAAGAAGATAGTATAGCAGAGTGATAGGACAGAGCAGGAATGGGAAAGAGTAAATGAGGAAGACAGCGACAGTGGGAATTTAAAGCACTAAATTTCCATAAAGTGGGGATGCTATTTATACTGAAAACCCCCGGCACTCCAACGGGGGTATTGTTGCCGCAGTGAATTTGTCTTGCCTACAAAGGAAAGACAGGTTTTCAACTGTGGCTTTCACTTTTCCCTTTATAGGTTAGAACAATCTACAGTGGCAAGATTGCTCATGACCCCAAGGGGTATCCACTAGGGATGAAGAGTTCTTGTGTAAATGTTTCCAAGCAAACGGCATCCGAAGCCTTCGATTTGACGGCAAGTACTGAAAACAATGATTCAGGCGATAGGAGGTGTCGTCCATGATGCGATTTGGCTTTTTCCTAGTAGCTGCGGTGTACAGTTCACTCAGCTGTTTCTGTGGATGCCAGTCATTTTGCTCACCATGTTTACAATCATATTCAAGGGTGATTTCTCCCTAACGGTGAGCAGACCAAACCACATTATGATGTTGAAGGTGAGAATGCTTTCTACCAGGCTGCGGTACACCGACCCAAGGACATGACTACTGACACCAAAGGCTCTGAGTTCTCTAAGCAAATATATACGCTGATGGGCATTGTTTACAGACCGCATCTGCGATATCCTGGAATGATAATGTATCATCAATGTGCCAAGCTATTTAAAATTGCTGACCTGTTTTACCGTCTCATTATAATTACCTAATAATGATAGTTGTGTTGCATGAGGTTCTTCTATTGTCAAAAATAAGTTCTTTTGTTTTTTTCAAATGTTGAGATTGAGAAGGCTGTCTTTAAACCCAAGTATTCAGAGTTTCTATCTGGAGAAAGTACAGAGCTAGAGAATCTTCGCCCCTGAATCGGGCGACCAGCGCCATGTTATCAGCAAACTTGATAAGTGTCAGACATGAGTTCGAACAGGAAATTTCATTCGTATAAACAGGAAACAAAATTCGGTGTCAAAACACAATTTTGTTAACGATAATTTCTTTTGAGAGTACGCAACTCACTCACGCGCTGCGGACGATCGCGTGGAAGCTCCCTGACCCACAGAGCAATAGTATGATTTGAGCCTAAGTCCAAAAGTCGCTTTAGTAGTACATTTAGTTGTGCTTGAATAGTATTGAATGCTGAAAAAAATCAATGAAAAGTAGGCGAGCAAGTGCGCCGTTATGGCCTAAATAATTTACAACTAGATTCAGAAGAGTGAGACATGCGTCTTCAACATCATTTTAGCTTTGTATGCAAAATGGAGGAGATCCATGCGATCACAGCACCCATCAACTAATTACATACTATTCTTTTGACGCATTTTGCAAAAAAAGGGGTCAAGGCCACAGTCAGAAATTCGTTGATTTCACGAGCATTTTGTTTCCTTGGATCGGAAATTTTACCAAGACCTCGGAAAAAAATGACAGCGAAAGAACAGTTAAAACATGCATGCAAAAACGTGTTATACTCGTTGTTTTTTTTATCAGTAGTACATTCAGCCCCGATGCTTGAATCCTGATAAGTATAACTCAGATTCGTTTATCCACGCAACCTGATCACTCAGCAACAAGGCTGGAGTCGTCGTGTGAAGTTTTCCAACTTTATTCAGCGTACATCAACAACTGCATACAATCGCTCAATCGCTTTTTCCACTTGTTCCTCTCAACTCTCCACTCTGCGGTACTTAGTCTTTAATAATAATACAGTACATTTGTATCGCGCGGTACCTCGCAAACGGTAAGGAAAGCGAGTCTTTCTATACGCTAGAGAACGTTCGAACATTCCAGAGTTACGCAATTACAACCAATCAAAATAAACTTCGTCATCCGAACTATGCACTGTCTTACGTCATATAACTTCGAAGAATCTCTCAGCTACCAGTAGATCTATCTAGACGCTTCGATCGATAGTAAACAATCTACCCTAGAAAATTCTACAATAATATCGAGCAACGAAAATCATCAACATTGTACAAAGCTTCCTCCAACTACAACACAAAACCAAATACACTCTGTTATTGCCTACTGGATACAATAGACCCATGGCTTATTATTAGCAGAATGTTTAACGGTTTTTTTTTATTGGACGGGATTGTTCTCACAAAACTGAATGTAGGCAGTTACTGTCTCAGCAAGTTCATAGTTTGGTCAGTCTGCATAATTTCTCTTATGTCAAGTTCTAGAAATAGGCCTATATTTCAGAACTTAATATGCAGACGTTTTATATGAACTTTATTTATTTTGAATACTTATGTATACTGTTGTTTTTATTTTTGCGTTCACTCGGTATTTATTAATTAAGTTTTAAAATATATATATTATTCCATTGTGTTCAATTAACTTAAAATGGAAAATCCACTTTATTTGAATACAATCATCTAAACATTTAACCACGCACATTACACGCACAGAGACACACACACCAAGCGAGCGAGCGAGCGAGAGAGAGAGAATCTACGGTTTAATACTGCGCAAAATAAACTTAAAGTATCGACGCAGTAGATTAATATTCTACAATCCAGGAAGTAAGTCGCCTATTGTATATCACAGACGACCTTTTGAAAGGTCGGACTCGAAGATTAGATTCATGGTTCGCAAATATTATATTAGACATTAGAAAAACCAAACCGACAAATTGTTACACGGTTGTTGTTTTCTTATCAGTTGTTGATTCAGCCCCGATGCTTGAATCTTGATAAGTGTAACTCAGATTCGTTTATCCACGCAACCTGTTCACTCAGCTACAAGGCAGGAGTCGTCATATGAAGTTTTCCAACTTTATTCAGCATACATCAACAACTGCACACAAGATCGCTCAATCACTTTTACACTCTCTCTCTCTCTCTCTTTGTAACTGTAGATTATAGTCACACGACACCGAAGCGTATAGGCGACTACTGGTCACATTATTCTGACACCAGCTGAAGGTAAGGGGAAAATAATATGGTAACACATTGGCCAATCCGGGATTCGAACCAGGTACCTTTCGGTTACTAGTAAGACGCTCTACCAACTGAGCTACCCGGCCCCACTCTCTCTCTCTTTGCTTATATAAATTAACGTCCCCGGACACAATGCGTATAGGGGACAAACTACTCTCTCTCTTTCAACCAGTGTGTTACTTATATAGTCTCTGTATATTCTAGAGAAAGTTCGAACATTCCAGCGTGACGCAGTTACAGCCAATCAGAATAGAATTCGTCACCGGAACTATGCACTGCCTTACGTCATATAACTTTATTTAGGTTAGAAGAATCTCGTAGCTATCATTAGATCTATCTACATGCTTCAATCGATAGTAAACAAGTAATTCTAGAAAATTCTCCAATAAATCGACCAACGAAAATTATCAACATTATACAAAGCTTCTTCTAACAGCAACGCAAAATCAAATCAAAGGTAAATACACTCTGCTATTGCACGTTTTGCAAAACGAAACGATCGGATCTATCGTGCGCGTCTCAAACGTAACACAAATATATAAACAAATTATCATCTCTTAGCGTGAATGAGACAGTTTATAAATTAGCCCGTTCTTCAGAAACCAGACATTGATAAGGGAGGCAGACGGTGGCGCCTGTGTCTCTTTATCACGCGGGGCATTGCGGTCAGACAGCTGCAAACACTAGAGTGACCGGAAGGAGTTATCTCCCTTTTGTTTTTTTAATCTTTCTCCGTTACAGATAAAACACGCTTAGTCTTGCATTTCCCGCAATAGCATAATACCACGATGATGAAATCTAAGAGACATAAAAACAATAGTATACATTATATCAAAAGGTATTCATACTCGCAAGATAATCATATTGTATGATTACTAGTCTTTCGATGAAATTGCTGGAAAATATTAAAACAGGATGACCAAAATCAGCAGGGAAAAATCATTTGTTAGATTATACTGTCCGCATATTGAATGAAGCCGTTTTAAATAGTAGCTACACAATCAAGAATCTCGCTTCGTTGTTGCAAGATCTTTGTTACTTGAATAAATAATGAGAATGAAGAACACTGCATTTGACATGACCACAGACACAGCACAGACCAAAATTAACAATAAAAGGTTGTTTTTGATGAAAATGTAAGATTAGCCGACACATTCAAGAAAACAGTATTAATTCAACGTTATTAATAATAACATAATAAATTATCTGTACGACGATGCCTAGACAAGAAAAGGGGACAATTCCACACCCACATAAAAGGCAATTTGAACAGTCTAGAACAAATAGTTAAGGATCCTTCCATGCATCAAACACCCCTCTCTTCCCCTCTCTCCTACCCGCCTCCCCTCCGCCCCCCCCTATCCCCCCCCCCGCCCGCCCAAAAAAAGGCTGCATTATTGGCTATTTTTGACAGTCTTGTTTAACTAAATTGTCAGGTTAACGTTACCACAGCGGCAGAAAATGAACACTCCTGTCCTTCTTTTAGTCATTGTTTCAAGCAACAACAGCAAGACGGCAGACATTTTTGTGGACCGGCGCTTTAGGAGTTTTGATCACCACCACCACCACCACCACCACCATCATCATCATCATCATCATCATCATCATCATCATCATCATCATCATCATCATCATCATCATCATCATCATCATCATCATCGTGTTCGTCGTCGTTGTCGTAATCATCGTTATCATTACCATCGTCATTGTCGTCCTCCTTTTCATCAGCGTCATCATCGTCTTAACCGGTTGGTTGGTTGGTTGTTTTATTAACGTCTTTTTTCATCAAGATAATAAAGACCATACATACAGATTCACGCATTTAAACAGACATACATGAACACATAAATACACACAGATACTATTACTACCTCTCTAACATAACAATAACAATGTCAGTTAAATAAAACGAGCGACTGGAGAAGTAATTAGAGCTTTTGCCAATCCCACACTCAATTCATTGCTAATGTTTTTAACTGATGTTATAGTATTTACTTCAAGGGGCAAAAGTCTTAACCATTACCCTTATTATCGTCGTCATTGTCTCCTCCTCCTCCTCATAATCATCATCAACATCATCATCAATATCATTTCCTTAATTATAAACAATAGCAATTCTACTCCACTACAAACTACTTCAACCACCACTACCACAACAATGTCAGCATCAGCCTTGTCCGCTATTTTATTAAAACTAGTGCTTTTCTTGTATTCTTTTTGTTTGTTTGTTTGTTTTAAAGTTTATAATATGGGAGGTTTGTATGTGTGTTTGTGTGAGTAAGTGTGTGTGTGTGTTCGTGTTTGTGTGTGTGTGATATTTTAATGTCATAAGGGAATTGTTTTAAGATAATTTAACGAATGCAAAACCTGGAAAGATGTTTACCGATTTAACGAGATCAAAAATACACGTGCAGAGAGAGACGACATCTTGCAACACCCGAACAAACTGCATTGAAACTTAATCCTCAAAGGCCGACAACCTCACAACGACTTCCGCTCGGTTATCGTTCCTGATTCATCGTCAGCGCTCAATCATTATGGAAACTACGCGCGCGTGCGTAATCGAGCGCTTCCTGGTCATGTCAAAGAGTTATCTCACAGAGGACATCTTTCCCATTCCTCAACCCCGACCCTTTCGCCCCTTTCTTCATTACCGCCAAGGTCACAAGGACCCCTGATGCCCCACTCTACACAGACTCTCTCCGTTCCTTGTTTGTTTTAATAGCAGTATAAAATTAGGCTTGTATTTTCTTGCAACATGTTCCAGAAAAATCTGAACTAAAGGTCGCGAATGCGGTTAACAAAAATATTATTTTTAAAACGAAGTGTGTCAGCAACAGAGTATCATTGATAATAAGGTTAATGGCCCTAATTTTATAGTAATTTACTCGGGTGGCACAATTTCACGAGAACAATCCATAAAACAATGTCGCGGATCATGAAATGGGGTTTACGACAGAATTAAGTGACTTATCTTCAATATTAGCCCCACCCCACCCCCTTCTCTCTCTCTCTCTCTCTCTCTCTCTCTCTCTCTCTCTCTCTCTCTCTCTCTCTCTCTCTCCGTCTCTGTATAGTAAACTGTGTACTTTGTAATAACTATGTGGTGTCGTTGTAATGAATAAATGAGGACAAGAAATTCTCAAAAACAACATGGGCAGATGCAAGATTACTGGGTATTTCCACAATGTCTTCTTCATCGCAAATACTTGGCTCTTCAATCGAATTGTTCGCTTCGAAGATTTAATGAATATTTGTTTTGGTTTAAGATGTTGTTGTTTTTTTCTTTCAAACCGTGATAAATGTCCCCAGTTTTTGAAATGTGTTCAACAAAGGAATGAATCATCTGACTCCGTTTACTCTATTCCCTCATCCTCCTCCTCCTCCCCTCCACCACTCCTCCGTTTCCATTCACGCATCCACACCGAGGCAACGAATTCCAGTCACCTCTACCCATCCACCCTTTTCTGCAAAGGATCATTTTTTTTAACGTCTCAAGTAAAAAGCACTTCGGTCGCGGCCAAAATACACTTGTACGTACCTAAGACTCGCCAGCCTCTTTTAATTATTAGTAGTACAGTTCTTATAGTATACTATCAGTAGCTCTAGACCTAGCTCTACGCACTGCTTGCTTTTGCCTTATTGATACTTATCGTACTATCACGACGGATTTGCACAGGAAGCAATCACAGTATTGCGAGCGTTGGAGCCGCGTGGTCTAAGGCGGGACTAACTTGCCTTGTCCACAGACTATAAACAAATGGCGCCTCACTGGTGTGGGATCGATCCCGCCTGTGGGCGTTATGTTTATGAATATTATTTACTTTCCACTCGGGCAACGTCTCGGGTGTTTTCTCCTTGTATTCCGGTTCGCCCCAACACCCCTCCCTCCCCCCTTCTTCCTCTCCCAGCAAACTTTCAAAAACAAAACTAATATTAGGTTAGCTGGGTTTTGTCGCGCCATAGGCTGCCTACTATTTAAAAAAAATAGTCAAAACATAAAAAACATTTTGTATCAAGTCATCCCTATCAGTCGGTGAAGCAAAAATTGTCATAAAAATGCAAAAAAGTGTATAAATCCCAGTCCCGTAACCAAGAAATAGTTTACTGTCCAAGAGCAGATGGCTTCGCTCAGTGTCAAAGTCATTCTCGATGTATTCCAACCTCTTTTTCGGTCTCCTCTTCTACTCTGCACTGTGACCTTCAGAATGGTGGCCTTGATGTTGTGCCATCGTCTCCACCAGTCAGTTTTCAATGTCTGTAGCTTGGCTGACTTCTATTTTTCGACGTTTAAATTTAAGAACATCTTCTGTAGCACCTCATCTCTTGTATTCTTCGTTGGAGATCTGCTGTGAGGGTCCATGCTTCGCAAGCATATAGACAGATTGAGATGACAAGGAGCGCAGCAGTTTTACCAAGGTAGATGATGGTCCTGTCAAATGGTTTCTTGTGAACAAGCAGGAATGGGAGCTGGAGGACATTGTTTGACCCTTCCAGATAACTATTATACTGAAAAAAATCTTTATTCGATGGTCTCTCTTCAGGGAATAAAGCATCATAGGAACGATCAATCTCCCTTTCTCTACTGCCAAATGTTTTGTTTTTGTAGGGTTGTGTCATAAAAACAGATGCTCCATGTCGATGTATTTTCGGCTCATCAGTGCTTTTAACTAAACTTGCTGAAAATTTGAAATGAATACTTTTCCGAAGTATAACAATTTCATTTAAAGGAGCCCTCAGGAAAAATATCTTCATGCGAGAAACGTATCCACAATTTGGCTTGGTCTTTTACAAAAATGAAAGAGAATTTATTGCTACCCCCCCCCCTCCCCGAATTATTTTAGACCTAGGGATGCAATCTAGGTAGTTTGGAACAAGGTTTTCTTTAGAAAATGACTGCTGGATGAGTTGAACAAGGGAAACAAAAAGTTCGTGTACAACAGAAGATGCAAGTTTCTCGCCAAACGAGGTTGGACAATTATTTCATTGATAGCTTCTTGGATATAATCCTTATTTGATGCTATTTTTAAGTGAAGCATCCGTTGCGCAGGAATTGAGTCGAGGATCCAGTATCATTAGTTAGGTATGTGAACAAACCAGAGATTGTATTGTGTGAGAGAACAAATCAATTCTAGTTCCACATCTAATGCTCTCTATCAAGTGACAACTAGACATGATGTAATTTCTTATTTGCAGTTAAAAGTATTCATTCATGGAAGGAAACGCATTGATAGGTCTAATCTGTACTTTTTGTTCGATTTAATTGCAAAGCTAAATTTACGTTTTGAAATTTACAGCATATGAAATTGATGATTCTTTGAATACAGATGTGTTGTTTTTATGTAAGCTATGTTTGAAATACGTCCGAGAGCGAAAGAGAGAGAGAGAGAAACTTTTTTTTTTATTAGGGATAAAGATTTTAGACTAATGATACAGTCTAATCTTCCAATCTGTCCCTTAAGAAATTAACATAGTAATAATTAACCTTTAACATTAACTTGGAAATCACATCACTCACACACACACACATGCACACACAATCACACCAACATCTTCATCATTATCTTTAAACAATTTTAGGCAACCATCCTTCCTCCCCATATCCTTCACCCTTATAATAATAATAATAATAATAATAATAATAATAATAATAATAATAATAATAATAATAATAATAATAATAATAATAATAATAATAATAAAGTAAATAAATAAATAAATAAATAAATAAATAAATAAATACATGAATGACTGTGTTGTCATAGATGTTATTATACATCACTTTTATAATTAATTTTGCAGATGCCTACATATTTTACATTTGAAAGAAAACAGTGTGTCGCAATGTTTACACTCCAGAGGGAGAGAGTTCCATACACTAGCTCCATTAAACGATAGGCTATTTTAGTATAAATCAATGCGAGGGAGGGGTAGTTTATAATTATACAGTCTATGCCCATCAACTGGTTTAATAAAAAATGTATCAAGATATGCAGGTGTTTCTCCATGTGTGATTTTGAACATAAGGATAGCTGTATTAAATATAAATTGTTTTTGAAGTGGTAATATTCGGAGTTCTTGATATTTCTCAATAGTTGTAACATCTGTATTTATATTATAAGATTTATAAAGTATCTTGATTGCTCTTTTATGAAGACTATTTAGATGTTTTTTGAGCATCACTGGCATTACACCAAATAATCGATGCATAATTAAAATGAGACATACAGTGGGCATAGAAAAAAGATTTTAATGCATCAGCCGTAACAAAAGAGAGAGAGAGAGAGAGAGAGAGAGAGAGAGAGAGAGAGAGAGAGACAGAGAGAGAGAGAGAGAGAGAGAGACAGACAGACAGACAGACAGACAGGCACAGAGAGAGAAAGAGAGAGAGAATATGCTAAGCAAATTGATCCTCATAATTTATCCCAAGAGACGAGAGGTCAGTTTTTTAATGTTTATTTACTTTTTTTTTAGTTTTTAATTTTATTTTGCTAGTTACTTATTTAATTATTAAATTAATTAATATTTGCTTTTCTTTGCCTGAGTGTTACGTTGAAACGCGTACGATTGTTTGTGTGTGACGCGCGCGATAGATCTGTTTGTTCTATTGGCGAAGCATGCAATAATAGAGTGTATTTACCTTTGATTTGATTTTGCGTTGTTATTAGAAGAAGCTTTGTATAACGTTGATAATTTTAGTTGGTCGATATTATTTGAGAATTTCTGGATTTGGTTGTTTACGATCGATTGAAGCGTGTGGATAAATCTAGTGGTAACCACGAGACGCTTCCATCCCAAATAAGGTTGTATGACGTGAGACAGTGATGACGAAGTTAATTTTGATTGGTTGTGGCGCTGTTACGTTGAAACGCGAACGAAAGTATGTCGGAAGCGCGCACGATAGATCTAATCGTTTCGTTTTGCAAAGTATTCAATAATGGAGTTTATTTACCTTTGATTTGAGTTTGCATTGTTGTTAGGAGAGGCTTTGTATAACGTGGACAATTTTCGTTGGTCGATATTGTTAGAGAATACTCTGGATCTCCTTGTTTACTATCGATCGAAGTTTCGGGATGATTGTCGAAGTAAGAGAAGGTTCGGGGTATGTGTGGAGAGATGAATGACGTAAGTCAGTGATGACGATCTTTAATTCTGATTGGTTAGTTGTAATGCGTCATTTCTAGAACAAACTGTCGTCATCTCGAAGGATAGAAAAAAATTATATATTCGATGCTTTGTGTGTTGTAAAAAGAGTTGCTGTGAAAGTTGTTGAGTTGAGTTGAGAATTGTATGCAGTTGTTGGTGTGTGCTGAATAAAAATGGAAAACTTCATACGTCGACTTTGTGACTTGTATGCTGTTTGGACGGGTTGCGTGGATAAACGAATCTGAGTTACACAACTATCAGGAATTCAAGCATCGGGGCTGAATCAGATACTGATAGAAAACTCCATCATCAAACGGAGTGTAACATTTTGGGGGTCAAGCCGCGATTCACGCCATAGCCAAGGGTTCAACTGCTACAACAAGCGAGTCAACGTTACGAGAGGCAGTCATCGAGGGTAGCCGCCATCAAGTTGCGTCGAGAGGGGCCAACATACTGGGACTACATCACCGATAGGTTCGGGTTGACTGCAAGGGCGTGTAGTCGCTGAAGAGTTGCTTCGTGAGCGAACAACAGATCGGGACTACGTGGCTGCCGCAGGACTACGTCGAGGGACAGTCTCGGAGCTACATCGCCAGTGTTACAGAGAGCGGCGAGCGGACGTCGCGTCTACTTCAGCACAGGAGCGTATACATCAACACCAGCGTGGTGCAGCGTCGCATGCGACAAGGACAGCGGGGCCTGCGTCAACGAAGGCGACTAGTGACAAGCATCAGCGCTACTGCAGAAAGCGTGCTGTTCTAGAACAGTCTAGAAAGGTACAGCACAGTCAAGAACTTTCCAGAAAAAAAGAACTCTACAGTCAAGAACTTTCTAGAAAAAGAACTTTCCAGAAAAGAACTTTCCAGAAGCATCAAGATGGCTGACTTCTGGCAGAAAGGGATGCAACTGAATCTAAAAGGCAAACAGCTGACGGAGTACGTCAAGTCTCAGGAGAGAATACAAGAAAGAGAAGAACAACGTCAGCGTGAAGAAAGAGAAGATGAGCGACGGCGTGAAGAAAGAGAAATAGAGGAGCAGCGACGCCGTGAAGAAAGAGAGTTCGAGCTGAAGCGTCTTGAAGGCGAGCGTCAATACCAGCTAGAGTTGGCGCGTATCCAGAACAATCAGCATGCGCCACAAGTCACCAACGACCATACGGCTCCAAAATTGCCAGCTTTCGTCGACGGGAAGGACCAGATCGACAGCTATCTGGCGAGATTCGAAAGGTTCGCCGAAAGCTCCAATTGGCAACCTCGAGACTGGGCGATTCGACTAAGTGCACTTCTTACAGGGCAAGCGCTCGAAGTTTACACCAGACTGTCGAACGATGACGCCAAAAACTACGACGTCTTGAAAGAGGCCCTATTACAGTGCTACAACTTTACAGAGAAGGGCTACCGTAAACGCTTCCGTGAATGCCGGCCTAAGTCAGACGAGACGCCAAAGCAGTTTGTGGAGCGCCTGTCGTCATATCTACACAAGTGGGTGGAGTTATCAGGCGAAAGGAAGTCTTACGACAGTCTCCATGACCTGATCGTGAAGGAACAATTTCTCAATGCCTGTCACAAGGACCTAGCGACCCACTTAGAAGAACAAAAGCTGCAGACGCTTAAAGATGTGACTGAGGCTGCTGAAAGATATCTTATCGCTCATGGGAAAACCCTGGGGCCACCCAGCGCGACGAAACATTTTCAGAAGACTGCAAACCATGGGAACCAGATCCAAGGGAGCCAGACGAGCCAGAGACAGACGGACTCCACGCCTCCTCCCAGGGAAGGGCATTCAAGAGGCTGTTTCACCTGCAACGCTACAGACCACAGGGCGGCTAATTGTCCTCAAAACAAAAGTAGCGGACAGCGGAGCAGTACGGACAATGCAGCGGCGGGCAACCGACAGAGACGTTTCTCCAATCAACGGCAAAACATAAGATCTGACCATCAAGTGTGCGGCGGGAGCGTCATTCTTCCGAGTGAGACCAAGCGCACAGCTACTCCTGCGGACGTGCAAGAGTGCATGACCGATGGCCAACTTCTCCTTGCCAACGGAAAATCCATCCCCGTCGTCGCCAGCGCAGCTGTGACCGTCCAGAACATGCCTGTTTCAAAGGGACGCGTCGGAAATCATGAAGTGACTGTCTTAAGAGACTCTGGCTGTAGTGGGGTCATCGTCAGAGAAGACCTAATCGCTAAAGAACAGTTCACTGGCGATTCAAAATGGACACTTATGGCCGACAGCAAATGTTTGAAAGCGCCAGTTGCGAAGATTCATGTCAACACCCCTTTCTACATAGGCGAAGTCGAAGCGGTTTGCCTGAAGAAGCCGCTGTATGATTTGATGATCGGGAATATCGACGGCGCGAGACGACCCGACGACCCCGATCCAGAGTGGAGTCCTGCCTCAACCCAACGCGTCGAAGTTGTGGAGGAGGATCCATTGCCGTTTCCCGATGGAGACCTTACAGAGCTGCTACGGGACAATGTGGTTACTCCGGCTCAGCCCTGCCGACCAGAGATCGTCAGTGCTGTTACTACCAGGGCCCAGGCCAAGAGAGACAAGATGTCTACGCCACTGAAGGTCGCCGACAACTCCAAAGCTGCCATCGTGGACAGAGATAAGCTGATCCAGCTCCAGGAAGCTGATAGCACTTTAAACAAGTACAGGAACCGCCAAGACCACGTGACCAAAGGCAGTGGTACGGTCTATTTTGAGGTGAAGGCCAAGATCCTGTATCGAATCTTCCAGCACCCGAGGGTCAACGGAGGGAAACCACTACGTCAAGTACTGGTACCATTACCCCTAAGGCGCCAGGTGATGGAAGTAGCGCATGACTCAATTATGGGAGGTCACCTGGGTATCAAGAAGACGTCGGATAGAATCCAGGCGGTGTTCTACTGGCCAGGACTTCATGCGGACGTCAGCCGTTTCTGCCGATCATGTGACATTTGCCAGAAAACCATACCTCGAGGAAGGGTCCCGAAAGTGCCAATGCAGAGGATGCCTCTGATCGACCGACCTTTCAAGAGGGTGGCCTTAGACTTAATCGGCGAAATAAGACCTCCGAGTGAAGAAGGTCATCGGTGGGTACTGACTTTAGTGGACTATGCGACTCGGTACCCAGAAGCAGTGCCACTGAAGAAGATTGACACTGAAACTGTAGCAGAGGCACTGGTGGACATGTTCAGTAGACTTGGAGTGCCCGAAGAAATTCTGACAGACCTCGGGACGCAGTTCGTCTCTGACTGCATGAAGGAGGTCAACAGACTGCTGAGCATACGGCATTTAACTACGACACCCTACCATCCAATGTGCAACGGGCTTGTCGAAAAGTTCAATGCTACGCTGAAGTCCACCCTGAAGAAACTGTGCAGCGAGCAGCCCAGACAATGGCATCGCTACATCAACGCCCTACTTTTCGCCTACAGAGAAGTACCGCAGGAGTCTACCGGCTTTTCTCCGTTCGAGTTGCTGTACGGAAGAACCATCAGAGGGCCGATGCACATCCTGAAAGAACTGTGGACGAAAGAAGTAGAGACCCCAGAGGTGAAGAACAGCTACCAGTACGTGTTTGAGCTACGGGAGAAGCTGGAGCAGACTCTCGAGATAGCCAGAGAAAACCTGAAGAAGTCCCAAGACTGTGGAAAGCACTACTATGACCGTAGGGCTGTGAACAGGAAGTTTAAACCTGGCAACAAAGTGCTGGTGCTGCTACCTACTGATCACAATAAGTTGCTGATGCAGTGGAAAGGCCCGTACGAAGTGGAGACTGTGGTGGGGATCAACGACTACAAGGTGAAGGTCGGCCAGCATTCCAAGATATACCACGCCAACCTCCTTAAGCTGTACGTGGAAAGGCCATCAGAGACTGTGCATGTGGCAACAGCAGCTGAGATCGACAACAGCTTTGACAGCGAGGAACTGTTGGAACTGGGAGACTTCCATAGCAAAGAAGGCATCGATGATGTTAAGCTAGGACCAAGCTTGACGGAAGGTCAAAAGTTGGAGCTCAAGGACCTTATGGGCGAATTTCCCCATAGCTTCAGTGATGTCCCAGGCTCTACGACTTTGGTCGAACATGAAGTCCACACCCAGACCTGGAAGGAGCATCTGCAGACCTTGAGGGAGCTGTTCCACCGTCCCGCAGAAGCCAACTTGACCGTGAGACCCAGCGAATGCATTCTGGGAGTTGACAACGTCGACTGCGTCGGACATTCGATGGAAGAGGGAGACAACGGAGGATGCACTGACTCCAGGAAAGCCCACGAGATCACCGTCTTTGCCCTGGGCCGATGACAACTGCAACGGACGAAGGCGTCGTTTCCTTGCGGTTGAAAGAATATTGACTGTGTGGATGAACTAAGAATATTGGAAAATGAAAAACGTTGACTGGGTAAATGATCTGTGAACATTGACAGTATCCAGAAAGATTTGCAGATGAGAAACATTGACTCTGTGTGGATGAACTGTGAACATTGACAATATCCAGATAGACTTGAAGATGAAAACCATTGACTCTGTGTAGATAAGCAATTACAGTATTCAGAAAGTTTTAAATTAGTTTCAATTGTGGAATTTGTTTGTGCATTACGTTTCAACGTTGTTGAAAGAAATTGGGTAAATTTCTTCTTGAGTGGGGGGTTATGTTACGTTGAAACGCGAACGAAAGTATGTCGGAAGCGCGCACGATAGATCTAATCGTTTCGTTTTGCAAAGTATTCAATAATGGAGTTTATTTACCTTTGATTTGAGTTTGCATTGTTGTTAGGAGAGGCTTTGTATAACGTGGACAATTTTCGTTGGTCGATATTGTTAGAGAATACTCTGGATCTCCTTGTTTACTATCGATCGAAGTTTTGGGATGATTGTCGAAGTAAGAGAAGGTTCGGGGTATGTGTGGAGAGATGAATGACGTAAGTCAGTGATGACGATCTTTAATTCTGATTGGTTAGTTGTAATGCGTCATTTCTAGAACAAACTGTCGTCATCTGGAAGGATAGAAAAAAATTATATATTCGATGCTTTGTGTGTTGTAAAAAGAGTTGCTGTGAAAGTTGTTGAGTTGAGTTGAGAATTGTATGCAGTTGTTGGTGTGTGCTGAATAAAAGTGGAAAACTTCATACGTCGACTTTGTGACTTGTATGCTGTTTGGACGGGTTGCGTGGATAAACGAATCTGAGTTACACAACTATCAGGAATTCAAGCATCGGGGCTGAATCAGATACTGATAGAAAACTCCATCATCAAACGGAGTGTAACAGGTGCGTTACGCTGGAGTGTCCTAAATTGTTCCGGAGTGTAGAGAGACTATAAATATATATAGTGTCGCACTGTTTCAAAAGGGGGTTAATAGTTGAGTATTATAAAGTGGAAAGTTGACAGTGGAAAAAACGAGTGTATGCAGTTGTTGATGTATGCTGAATAAAAGTGGAAAACTTCAAACGACGACTCCTGCCTTGTTGATGATTGAAAGGGTTGCGTGGATAAACGAATCTGAGTTACACCTATCAGGGTTTCAAGCATCGGGGCTGAATCAACTACTGATAGAGAAAAAACAACATCGAGTGTAACACTGAGCAAAAGCTGAAACACCGGCCGATTTCTTCCTACAGATTGTGGTAGGGGTCCAGCAAGAATTTCAAGATGAAGGCTAGTGTGGTGATGCTTAAGGGAAGAAGAGGAGGAAGAGGTAGAGGAAGGGAAGCGTGGAGGAGGAGGAGGAGGAGGAGGAGGAGGAGGAAGAAGACAAAAAAAGAAGAAGATAAAAAATGCAAGAAAAAATAAAAATCCATCATCCACCTCGTCTTCCTCTTTCTCCTCCTTCTTCTGATCAACATCATCGCCATCTTTGTCGTTGTCATCATCATCATCATCATCATCATCATCATCATCATCATCATCATCATCATCATCATCATCATCATCATCATCATCATCATCATCTTCTTCTTCTTCTTCTTCTTCTTCTTCTTCTTCTTCTTCTCCTTCTTCATCATCCTTATCATCATCATCATCACCATCGTCGTCATCATCAGCAGCAGCAGCATCAGCAGCAACAACAATATTAATAAAAGATGCCAAGATCTGTGGTTAGCGGAATTTAAAATATTCTTGGTGACGGCGGTGTTGATGGTGATAATGGTGGTAGTTTTGTTGGTGAAATGTGTGTTTGTGTGTGTTACTTTCTGTGTGTATGTGTGCGTGTGTGTGACAGTATGTGTGTGGGGGGGAGAGGGGGGGATATATTGTGTCCGTGCTCAAAAAGCCAACAAATGTTTCTTTCTTCTCAGATCACTTTTTAAATAGAGAAATCATTTAAACCTATCTCAAATTCTGTCTGGTTCAGATTAAACTGTAAAAAAACCAACCAACATTCAAATCAAATTAAATGTAATAGAAATCCATTCAAATCCATTGAAATCAATTCATATAAATTTAACCTTCCCCGATGGTCCTGGTAAAAAAAATATTACCCATACCTCAATTAAAATCATTATAACTGTCACAGTTTTGATTATAATCCATTGAAATTTCATGACTTTAATGGATAATTTCTGCATAGATTGACCAAATTTGGCATGTTTATGTTTATATATAAGGTAATAAATAAACAAACAAAGTTTTTATTTATTAAAGAAAAGTTAAAGCGATAAACATTTCATAAGGGTATGTTCCATGCACGTATATTTCTTAGGCTTACGTTACACTCATGATGAACTGAATTGATTTATTTTAACTATATTACGCAATGTAACGTATATGTGTACCTCAGTAGATCTGTTCAAAGTTTATTTATGGATTTAGCTTAATAGTCGTGTACTTTGTTTAGTATCTAAGCAGGAGACAGTTAAGGTTATTGTGTTGTTGTTGTTGTTGTTGTTTTGTTGTTGTTGTTGATGATGATGACGACGATGATGATGATGATGATGATGATGATGATGATGATGATGATGATGATGATGATGATGATGATGATGATGATGATGATGATGAGGCGGAGAAGGAAGGGTAATGGCAACCGAGAGAGTAAGAGCAATCGACCTCTGTGAACAACAACCTACATTGAAATTTGATTTTGGTGCACGAAACAAGGAAGCAGCCCTTCCCTTGAAGCGACGGGAGGTACGCATGTGTGTGACGAGGCTAACCACCAGTTTAAAAATGTATTGCATCCTGGCTAACACTAAATAAGGTTTACCACTAGTAATAGAACAGTATTTTAATAGTATCTGTTTTTAACCTATAACGTTTTTAAGAGTACACAAAAATAATATTTGGACGCAAGTTTTATTTTAAAGGTACTTCGACCGTCGATATTCTCAAAATAAACTTTAGCGCATCGAGGGATAGTTTTCACAAAGTTTACAACGTTAAGTGTACTATGAACACATGTATGTTGTTATCACAAACACCCCCAATATAATTATTTATTTTCAAAAAATATCATTTGCTCTCTGCAGGAATCTTCGGAAACTTGCACCAAATATTCAAGAACAACTGTAGATTTCTTAAAGAATCCTTTGAGAATGGATACGAAAATATGTTTGACGTCAGTAAAGTTAAGGTAGTTTTTCTTTGTTAAAGTTTGAAAATGATATAATTTACCATTAGAGTTCAGTTCATCTTAATGTATCTGTCTGTAATTTGTCTGGTGTATTTATTTATTGTCTGGTGTATTTATTTATTTATTTATACATTCATTCGTTTTACCCCCGTTAGAGTGCCGGGGGTTTCAGTATAAATAGTATCCCCACTTTCTGGAAATTTAGTGCTTTAAATTCCCACTGTCGCTGTCTTCCTCATTTACTCTTTCCCATTCCTGCTCTGTCCTATCACTCTGCTATACTATCTTCTTCTTCGCTAGATCAATGACCTACCTTTTTTCTTGAAAACTCTTCCTGGACAAGACTCCTTGTTTGTGTATGAGATCTGTTGGATCAGCTTGGGAGTGTTGGACGCTTTCTGCCGGGTGGTCACTAGGGCTTCCTATGATGTATTATTTAGCACTATAGGCATTTTATATGTATGTGTTTTGTTGATAATTTATAATGATGTTTGTATTCTATTTTGTTTTTGTAACCGGGGGTTCGAGTAGTTGGGGTAAAGCCTCGGCCGTCCCATGCGTGGGATGTCTTTATTGTAAAGTGACTGGCCGGTGGAGGGCATTCAATTTTCCCACTAGGGTTGTTTCAGCAGATCTTTTATGCGGATCGGGGGTTGTCCGGTCCTGATTTGGCTCGGAAGAGTCCGCTGGACCTAAAGCAACAATCAATCAATCAATCAATCAATCAATCAATCAATCATTCGTTTGTTCTTTATATAGTGCTTTTTCTAGGCGCAGCGCCTCACAATCTTGAGCCTCGTGTTTTCGGGGTATATCTGTGTATCCGGCACTCATCGGTCTACAACATGAGCGTCAGGATCTTTAAAGTCCGTGCGATGGACTGCGTGCGTTAACAGACTAGACCTCGGTTTATACTCTCATCCGAAGGATGAAAATGTGAACGCGCACCTGCATGTATGGGCACTTGTGTTGTGAGAGTGTGAATGCACGTAACTATAATTATACGTGTGTTCGTGTATTTCTTTGAACCTTGTATGGACCTATGCATATGTGTGCGAGTGCGTGTGTGTGTGTGTGTGTGTGTGTGTGTCTGTTTATGTGTGTGTTTGTGTCTGTGAGTGTTATATGTGTGTGCGTATGTGTGTGTATGAGTAGCCTATAACATGTGCCTGTGTTAATGTGATTCACGTTTTACGTAAAAAACCGACGTCAAAAGATGTAAACTACTCCGTCAGGTAATTCAAAGCAGGGAGTCCGAACGAGATATCTGCTAACACGGAACTTTTATGTCTTTTGTTATCGTTCAACTCCACCCTGAGTATCGGAGCTACTGCTAAAGCATATAGGCTTCATTTTTATCATTCAGACGGGATGTTGTTAGCAGTCTCTGATGCTCAAACTAGTGGTGTGATCGCCTGAAGCAGAGAGCGAAAGCTCATTAGCCATATTTACGCGCCGTTCGTGTGGCCGCGTCCTGTTAAAAGGCACTGACCCTCACCACGACAACAGTCTGTAGAGTGCAAGCCATGATGATTTTTCACGTTCATATCCGTAATCTATATACGACGATGACGATGATATGGATGATGTCGTTGTCTTGTATAGCGCGACCCTCCATCTATATGGAAAGCAAAACGGCAAATTTGCGCACGCAAGACCCCGACCATGGATATATCCATACAAAGGGATAGACTCGTATTATAATAATAGCTTACATAGTTCGTTAATTAGTCAGTGTTTATATAGTCCAGCGCACTGCAAAGAGCCGAATCAGTACCACAACTTGGTTGAAAAAGTACTCGCCCCTGATCCGTATAAACGTTCTGCTAAAACAACCCTAATGATAACACTGACTGCACTCCACCAACTGGTCACTATAAAGGCATCCCAAGCAGGGGACGCTGAGGTTTTTACTCTGATTTATCCAACCTCCGTTTACAAAACCAAAAATAGAATATAAACATCATTATTAAATATTAACAAAATGCATACATATAAAATGCCTAAATTGGTAAATAATACTATAGAAAGACCATTTGGCAGAAAGCGTCCAATATCCAAAAGTTGACCCAACAGACACCATACACAAATCAGAGAGTTTTCAAGAAAAACGTTAGATGATTGGCCCAGCAAAGATGACAGTAGATTGATAGAACAGAGTAGGAATGAGATAGAACAACGGAAATTTAAAGCACCCAATTTCCACAAAGTTTGGATACTATTTATACAGATACCCCCCCCCCCCTTCCCCCCGCACTCACACGGGGGTGGGAGGCAGGGAGAAGGATATATACGTACAGTACATACACGGACACTGTCGCGCAATGACGCATGTACTCTATACAATACTTTTACACAACGTGTTTGAGTGATAGATGAGTGATTTTTTTTTTTGCGTATTTGAAAATGGCTGTAACGTGTGAGCGTACGTGTTTGTTGGTACAGATTACCGCTCTTTGAGCCTGATTGGTAATTTGGGAAAAAACGCGTATATAGCAACCATTATTATTATTATTATTATTATTATTATTATTATTATTATTATTATTATTATTATTATTATTATTATTATTGTCGTCGTCGTCGTCATCATCATCATCGTCATCACAGTATAATACAATACAACTTTATTCATCTCAGATTGAGCATTTACAGTGGCAGAACCAAGAATTTTTCCTTACACGGCCAATCACACACACACACACACACACACACACACACACACCCACACACACACACACACAAACACACAATAGAGATACACAAGATTTTTCCTTCAATGCATGAGCATGATGCACTTTCATCTGACCAACTCCTGCCCAGCATAAAACTTTGTTTCTGCCCCAGGGTTTAGTCCCGTCAACTAGAATTTCCTCTTGCATGCGCTTTTACTTCCAGTCTATTAGTGAGTTTGCCTTATTCCCCATCCCCACTTCACCAACCCCTTCCTCCACCCCACCTATCTCTCTCATCTCTTCACTGGACCACCTGTGACGGTGGGTCTATTGTTTGCTGGGCTCTGCACAATGGAATGCTATTACCCACTCGTCTTTCGTCTGTGGGGATCGCTAGTTACTCTCCCGGTGACTAATCTTAATACATTTATAAGTTTAGCTCGGTCTGTGTTAGGCTGGGGTTATAGAGATAGGGAGACAATGGTAAAAGATTCACTGACACACTAGCTCTCACACGGCTATGAAACATAGGTAGTCCAGCCACTTGTTAACAGTAAATATTACACATTTATTTCCTCTAATCTATACAAAATCTTCTAACCACTATACTAACTTAAATGTCCAAATATTACTTCAAATAGTTCGCTCCTTGATAGTTCTATGCAGCTACTGTCTCATCATTGGGCTAATGATGCGTTCTGCCCAACAGGTCAGTTTTCTGGAAGAGTGGACTGTTGATGTCCTTCTATAACAGTTTTGGTGCACGGTTTCAAATGACCTAACTCTCTTGTAGATGAGCGGTGTTGTGGTGGTGTCTTCTCCTGGTTGGCAGACTGGTGGGCTCTCGTAGCCCAGTGCTCGAAGCTCCAATGCAGGCCGAATGTCAGTGTGGACTCTTAAGAGTCTTCCTTCTGCTTCGGACCAACGATGCCTGGAGATATGAGACGAATTTCTGCAACACCATGTTCACTAAGGGTATATATATGATGAGGCTATCCACTAATTCCATGCCGGATCGGTCGTCGCCCGGAACAAGGACCGCGCCTTCCGTTGGCCACCAGGACGGAGGTGAAAAGTATGCTACTGATGGACAAATTAGCAAGATCCGCACGAGAAACAACATCGTCATAGGAACCTGGAATGTCAGGACCCTAACTGCGGAAGGAAAATTAGAAGAACTGGCCCACGAGCTGGACCACTATCGATGGAACGTTCTAGGTATCAGCGAACTGCGCTGGAAAGGCCTAGGTGAAACAACGACTGACAAAGGCCACAAGCTCTATTTCAGCGGTAGAGATGACAGGCACGAACACGGCGTTGGATTCTTGGTCCACAAGAACATTCTAGCCACTGTCATGGGTTGCCGCCCAGTCTCCAGTAGACTCATTACCATCCGTCTGAGAGCAACCCCTTTCAACATTACCATCATCCAGGCCTATGCCCCAACATCAGACTATGAAGACAGCAAAGTGGAGGATTTTTATGAAAATATACAGGCGGTCCTTGACCAAGTGCCGAAGAAGGACATAGTCATAGTGCAAGGCGACTGGAATGCCAAGGTTGGCCAAGATGCGCACCACAACTGGGGAGACACATGCGAACCCCACTGCAACAACGAGACAAATGACAGGGGTCTGAGGCTATTGGAGTTTGCCAGATACAACAATCTGGTACTGGCAAACACGCTTGGTCTCCACAAAAAATCCAGACGATGGACATGGCACAGTCCCGGCGGGGAACATCACAATCAGATCGACTACATCATGGTCAAGAAACGCTTCAGATCAAGCATCAACATTGGCAGGACACACACTTTTCCAGGAGCAGACATTGGAAGTGACCACGATCTCGTGATGATGTCTTTCCGGCTCCATTTGAAGAGAGTAAATACAGCAAAGTGCACTAGGCTGAAGTTCGACCTGGACAAACTGCAAGACCCGGAGGTGGCAAAAATATTTCAGGCCACAATCGGAGGGAAATTTGCACCACTGCTTATTTTGGGGGCAGGCGAAGTAGATGTCAACACCATGACCAATACCTTCAACTCAGCTGTAACAGATGCCGCCACTGAGATCCTTGGCAAGCACCGACCAAAGAAGAAGCCGTGGATCACACCTGAACTTTTGGATCTGTGTGATAAACGAAGAGAGTTAAAAAAGAAAAAGAACACCTCACAGGGAGCTGATGTCTACCGAAAAATCAACAATGACATCCGAAAAGGCATGCGCACATCAAAGGAGAACTGGATAGAAGATCAATGCCAGGAAATAGAGAACAATCTGAACAAGAACAACAGCAAGAAGGCCTACCAGACTGGGAAGCGGCTGACAAGTGTTAAACAGCCCAAAGTCTCCACGATCCAAAGCAAGTCTGGCATTTGCCTTACAGAAGAACAAGAAGTCTTGGACAGATGGACAGAGTACTGCTCTGACCTTTACAACCATACACCAAATGGAGACCCATCAGTTCTAGCATGTCCCGAGAGCAGAGAAGAAGAAGAAATCCTCCCAATTCTCCGGGAAGAAGTTGAGGCAGCAGTGCAATCGCTGAAGAAAGGGAAGTCAGCGGGAGTGGACAACATACCAGCGGAACTGCTACAAGCAGGAGGAGAAGCGATGACTGATGCTCTCACCATTATCTGTAACAAGATCTGGCAGAATGGGGAATGGCCTACACCATGGACCCAGTCGCTTGTCATCACTCTTCCCAAAAAAGGTAACCTTCAGGAGTGTGAAAATTACCGCACCATCAGCCTCATCAGCCATCCCAGCAAGGTCCTCCTGGAAATAATACTCAACAGGTTGAAACCACAAGCTGAACAAATCATAGCTGAAGAACAAGCAGGATTCATGGCAGGGCGAAGTAAAAAAATCCACTGAACAGATTTTCAACCTCAGAATAATCTGTGAGAAATACCTACAGCACCAACAACATCTATATCATGTGTTCATAGACTTCAAGAAGGCATTTGACCGAGTCTGGCATGCAGCTCTATGGGCAACCATGAAAGTGTACAAAATCAGCCCTAAAATTATAGAAGTCATCAAAAGCCTGTATGACAAGGCTACCAGTGCAGTCCTCCATAACAGCGTCATCGGGAACTGGTTCAGAACAACAATCGGTGTGCGTCAAGGATGCCTACTCTCTCCAACACTCTTCAACATCTTCCTAGAGCGCATCATGTCAGATGCTCTTGCAGATCACGAAGGCACAGTCAGCATAGGGGGCAGAGCAATCTCCAATCTTCGTTTTGCGGATGATATTGATGGATTGGCTGGAGAGGAACAAGAACTTGAACAGCTTGTACAGAGGCTTGACACCACCTCCAGAGCTTATGGAATGGAAATAAGTGCAGAGAAGACCAAAATGATGACCAACAACACCAATGGCATCAACACGGACATCAAAGTACAAGGCCAATCCCTCAACACAGTGCACAGCTTCAAATATTTAGGAGCCATTGTGTCAGACAATGGGTCTCGACAGGAAGTCCTCTCCAGGATCGCACAAACAACTGCTGCCCTGACAAGGTTGAAGCCCATTTGGAAAGACAGAACCATCAGTCTACATTCCAAAGTAAGACTGCTGCGCTCTCTGGTCATCTCCATCTTCCTATATGCTTGCGAAGCATGGACCCTCACAGCAGATCTCCAACGAAGAATACAAAGCATGGAGATGAGGTGCTACAGAAGACTTCTGTGCATTTCCTATACCCAACACATCACCAACGACGAAGTCCGACAGACCATCACACAAGCCATTGGACAACACGATGACCTGCTCACAGTGGTGAAGAAACGGAAACTCCGATGGTATGGCCACGTCACCAGATCATCAGGCCTTGCAAAGACCATTCTGCAAGGCACAGTGCAAGCAGGTAGAAGAAGGGGGAGACCGAAAAAGAGGTGGGAGGACAACATTCGAGAATGGACTGGTTTGACACTGAGCGAAGCCATGAGGGCTGCTGAGGACAGAGAAAGATGGAGTATGCTGGTTAAACGATCATCTGTGGTGCCCCTACGACCTTCGGGTTATGGGACAGGATAGGATAGGATAGGATATATATATATATATATATATATATATATATATATATATATATATATGTATATATATATATATATATATATATATATATATATATATATATATATATATATATATATATATATATATATATATATATATATATATATATATATATATAATATATATATATATATATATATTTATATATATATACTATCCTATCCTATATATATATAAGCAACAAATATTCTGCTAAGTCCGTGGTCCACTAGAATCTCCACTCTAATTTCTATATATATATATATAGATATATATCATGGCTAAACTACACACATATAGAAGTAATTAATACTATACACATTCTCCGGTACAGCCACTGGTCTGCAATAATACACATAGGCTAAACAACAGTTGGTCCGTAGGGGATACTTCATGGTGGCGAAGCCGGTCGCGTGTCCGCCACGTGGTCAAGCAAAGTTTGACTAACAGTCACAATTCTAAACATGGCAAAACTTTACAAACATAATACAGCCATAATTTCAATAAATCGCGGTGAAACTAAAGATAGATCGTTTAACTTTTTGACAATGTCAGGCTGTGACTAACTAGGTTGAATTGAATTTCACCAGTCCCTAGCCCTGCTTTAGTCTTCAGGTAGGGAGATCTTTCAGAGCTTAGCTCCTTCTCCTTTGAGCGTCAAACAAAGAATGACCATCTAGCCTTGTGGTCAGCCGGAAGCCCGGGAAATCGAGACTACAAGAGGCTTACTCTGGCGTGGGTGGGTGTTACTGGCTAACGTCAGCACAATGCGGTCGCTGCCTAACTGAGCCAGCGTCAGCATACATATGCTGAGCCCACACTTGACTTGCGTCGTCTGCTGCACTACGACGTTAATTTACACAAGCTACAGCAGGCTGACTTATTTAAGGCGAGAAGCCGTAGTGCTGTGTTAAACTGGTTCTCTTATGACACCACCAGAGCAATGATACTGCTAAGATGGACAGTGACAACTCGCCATTTTTAACTTGATCACCAAGGGACTCGAACCTGGGTCAACATCGGTGTAGGTCTATCATGCATCAGTCGTGTTTATCTGGGACCTAGTTGCCTTGCTGCTGCTTCATTCAGCTAAAAGAACAGTTCACTAAGCATTAAGGAATTTTTTCTTTTTAGTGGATGTTCTGCTTTTACCCTTCAAGATCAAATTCTAATTTCATTATACCTTTTCTACGGACTCTTCTCTAGTTCTAAAGCATTATACGTTACACCTTACAAAAACGAAACACCTTTGAAAATGTTTTATCTTGCAATATGGTCTTTGTCCTGTTAAAACGAAATTTTAAACGGAGCGAGAGATTAAATCGATTCTATTGGCAAATATTTCATTTCATTTCCTTCATACTTTCCCCAATGTCTGGGTGGTTGTTTTTTAAACATGATAACAAAAATACAAATTTCACAATAACATTTAAAATCATCATAACCATCATCGTCATCATCATCATCAGCAGCAGCAGCAGCAGGAGAATTAGCACGCAAGACGAATATTACACAACAGCAGCAACAGTGCAGGCAATAAAGAAGAAGAAGAAGAATTAGGAGGTGAAAGAGAAGAAGGAGAAGTAGAATAAGGTAGAAAAAAGAAAGGAAAAGAGAAGAGAAGGGGAGAGGAGGAGAGGTAAAAAAAGGAAAAGGAAAGAAAAGGAAAGAGAAGGAAAGGAAATACAAAGAGAAAGTAGCAAAGAAAGAAAGAAAGAGATATAAGGAGAACAATACGAATAGACAATTAAAAAAAGAAAGTCTTCATCATCATCCTTCTTCTCCTCTTCCTCATCCTCATCATCGTCCAAAGGCTAACATCCTCCTCCTCCTCCTCGTCAAGATCATCATCATCCAAAGGCTATCATGATTTACCTAGTTGTAACCAGCAAAAACAAGAGTCTAGTATTAAAAGCAAAGCAGCACGATCTAGCTTGCCAATAACACTGACCTATTATAGTACCAGTCTTGTAGTAAAACGGTCTTTGTGTGTAATGGTACTTAAGACCAACCGGCTGAGCGTTTATCTCTCGCTAATCATGTCGCCTGTCCTTATTATCCATCAGCTGTATGTGTGTACATGTAAATGGACAGCACATAATTATGAAGTTTACTTAAGCCGACGCTTTGCATGTTATGTACGTAAGGATGGTCCGGTCCGGTAGCTCAGTTGATAAGTTCCTATGCCGAAGGTCGCGGGTTTGAACCCAGCGTGGAACGAACTTACAAGATTTAGGTACGAGACTTTTCAGGACACCGAGGATTTTCTTCGGGTACTCCGGATTCCTCCCTCCTTTCAATGATGTTATTGGATGCAGTACATTTAATATTACAAAAATAACAACCGAGTTCTTTTCCGACTTCTGTAATAGCAATCTCTTCAGATCGCCGCGCTTTGAGTTTATCCTGTTGTTGTTGTTGTTGATGTTGTTATTATTATTATTATTATTATTATTATTATTATTATTATTATTATTATTATTATTATTATTATTATTATTATAGGTCGTATACTGTATAAATCGATTTGCCAATCATTTTTCCTGTTTGTCTGTCCGGGCATTTTCTCAGACATGGCTGTACGGATTTATTTATTGCTGGCACATTGCTAATAGACCCAAAATATAATTTTGTTTAGAATTTCTTATCTCTGGTATCTCTAGCGAGTCATGGTAACTCCATCGCTTGAAATGTCGCCTTGGCGTGCAAGGTGAATAATCTGGGGTTTAATTCTCAATGCAGAGAAGAACTAAGTACGACGACCATTGTGTACAGTTCTTTAATTTTAACGTATTTTTGATAGTTTATGATGATTTTACACTCATACTCATACACACACTCCCCCACCCCCACCCGCACACTCACACTCACATTCCCCCGTGGGGATGCCGGGGGTTTCAGTATAAATAGTATCCCCACTTTCTGGAAATTTAGTGCTTTAAATTCTCACTGTCACTGTCTTTCTCTTTTGTTCTTTCTCATTCCTACTCTGTTCTATCAATCTACTATACTATCTTCTTCTTCGCTAGACCAGTCACCTCCCTATTTTTTTTAAAACTCTTCCGGGACAAAGCTCCTCATTTGTGTGTGAGGTCTGTTGGATCAGCTTGGAAACATTGGACGCTTTCTGCCAGGTGGTCATTGGGGCTTCCTATGATGTTATTATTTGGCAATGTAGGCATTTTATATGTATGTGTTTTGAGGATATTTTACATTGATATGTATATTCTATTTTGTTTTTGTAAACTGGAGGTTCGATAAATTGAGTATAGCCTCAGCGTCCCTTGCGTGGGATGTCTTTATTTTGAATTGACTGGCTGGTAGAGTGCCTTCAATGTTACCACTAGGGTTGTTCCGGCAGATCTTTTATGGGGATCAGGGGCGAGTCCTCTTTCAGCGAAGTTGTGGTCTTGATTTTGTGGTCCTGATTCGGCTCTTTGCAGTCCGCTGGACCTTGTAAGCAATGAATAACTAACTAACTTACTCACATCCACACACATACAATACTCTATACATTAAGAAAAGTGTTTTAGGTCAGAACTTACAAAATGTTATTTATCTTACAGGAGTCTTTATACGGTGGTTTATTTACTTCAACCCGCATCCTTTCCTCCCCGTGTCCACTCAGCTGTAGCTCACATTGTTCATCTTTTTTTTAATCATCAACATTTTTTCAACTTGAACTTCAGTAGGCTGAAGAAGATAGAGTGGTGCTGTCGAAATTATCCTATACCAAGGTAAATCATAGAATCTGAATCAAAATAATACCTATACAATATGACTACGCCAGATTCTGTGAAAATAATTATACTCTACTATTAATACAAATATTTTTTACTGACAGTGCTACATCATAACGTTAGTCAGATATATTTAATTCGTATAATATCCCAAATTTCTGTATCTATAATAGATCCATGAAGGAGAAAACTTCTACACACAAATTAATTAGCACACGCTCCGATAGGTATACCGTAAATAGATATAGTTTGTATATCTTTGTGTTCATCAGAATAACGCAAGCTGTGTATATAAACTCATATTAGATATAGGGAAATTCATTCATTTTAGAAATTCATGTAGTCTGGTGCCATCATTCAGTCATATGCCCTCTATTCAGAGTTCAACGATATAACTTAATTTTGTCTCCGTTAAAGTTCATGTAATGCTGTCAGAACAACATTTTACAGTCAGCACGGATAGACTAAAGCTTGAATAAAACGGTACATCAATTCATTTAGGGTCATCAAGATTCAAGATTAATCTCGTTATTCGGCCATTTTTGACGTGTGGAGGATACAAAAACATTAGCATAACAATCAGAATTCAGTGGTAAAAGAAAAGGTGACATTTCATTACACATTTTATTTCAGTACTATCAACTCTATATTTTACAACATTTAGCGCTCAGCGAGGTAAGACGTGACATGTGACATTTCTTACTTTTACAAATTTGTAACACTTGTTTCCTTTCACAGATCCGCCATACCATACAATCAACGTTCAGTGTATATATGCATTAAAATTATTCCTACGTAATTTTGTATTGTCCTACAAAGTCCATTTCAGCAAGAAAAACGGCAAGCCTGAACAAACCGAAAAATAGATCAGTGACATAGTCTTATATACATGTATATGTTCTTTTTCGAGAAAGTTCATTCCAGTACTATCAGCCCTAAATATAATAATTTTTTCGCGGTCAGCGGGGTACGACGTGAAAAAGGCAGAGCTTTCATCCGTCTATCACTTCATTTTAACGAAGTCCTGCCAGCCCCAATATGGCTACCGCGTGAGACAGGATAGATCTTTCCACCACCAGCACTCCCCAAACCCTCATCCAGCACACCTCCTCCTTCTTTTCCCTTTCCTCTCTCTTAACACTTCATTTAGTGCTATCGGCTCTATATTTAGTGGGATCAGCAGGGCTCCAGTGTACGAAAAAAAAAAATAAAGAAAAAGAAGAAACAGATACCACCAACTCTCTTCCGACGACGCCCCACAAGTGCAAGTTCTTTGTGGCGAAGTTAATCGAATTTGCATTCTAAAGCCGATAGAGACCTCAGAAATAGAATGCTTGGGAGATGAAGCCTTGCCGATAGGGAAGAAGTCCTCCTGAGAACAATTCTATTGTATCACACAAAGCGTAACAAGGTTTTAATTGCGTATCGAATGTAGCGCATAGCGTGAACATATTTATGTGTCCTCAGCTTGATAGTCCCTGTTCCAGCCTGAGCGGTATGTTATGTTCTTAATACGCCATATTTTTACTTCCTTGGGATGAGAGTTTAAACTGAGGTCTAGTCTGTGCACACACACATGCCATCGTACGGACTTTAAAGATCCTGACGCTCATGTTCTGGACAGGTGAGTGCCGGCTACACGAATACATACAGCAAACGCTCTCTGTTCTCTCTACCTTCCCCTCACCCTCTCCATCCCCCATCAACCAATGCCAGGTCGCCCATGATTGTGCTCCGTTGTGTGGGTGTCAGGCTATGCGCCCAAATGCTGCAAGTGGTGCGCCTTGAGCTGGAAGACCGCTCTATAAAAACGATCAAATAAATATATAAATAAAACTAAATTGATTATTTTCTGTTCCAACAGTTTCTTTCATATTTCACCTGAGCTGTATGTTCTAAAGGTGCCATATTTCCCAAAGATCCATGTTACCATGTCACTTTGAATAGATGCTCGATCTCTATAGGGTCTGGATAACTGTGCTATACAAATTCACTTCTTCTTCTTCTTCTTCTTCTTAGTAGTAGTAGTAGTAGTAGTAGTAGTAGTAGTAGTAGTAGTAGTAGTAGTAGTAGTAGTTGTTGTTGTTGTTGTTGTTATTGTTGTTATTGTTGTTGTAGTAACATAGGAGATTATGGGAATTCTTTACAAACCAGAGCTTTCGTCTTGATTGCAGGTAGATCAAACATTCAGAATACATACTCGCGCATAACGCATATGAGTCAAACATGTATGAGAGCAGTGGTAACTGATGGGATTGCTGTGGCTGTGTTAATAGAATGTAGATGAAATAGAGCTGAGGGGCATATAGATGACCCTGGAGGAATAGTATTCAACTTCCCGTTGTATTTATGTAAATGTAACAGAGCGGAGTATTTGACTGCTGCCTCTCGACCACCACCACGAGAACACGGCCCAACCTGGGGCGGTATTCAGAAAGGGCAATACCTGCCGGTAATTTATCATGAGGACGGGTAAAATCCCTAACTTCTGTCGGTTTGGACTTATCTGGTATTCAGAGAAGTTGTAACTGCCCTGCCTCTCGGCCAAACGGCCGATGATTTTACCGACGCTACCCCTCTCCGGTTACTCGTACCCTTGGCTAGGTAAAAATGGTGAATGCAATTGTTTTTGCAATGATTCTGCATCGGGGACGAAGTAACGGCGTCTTTTGGGACAGATTAAATCCTCTAAATATGCTAGATGATGAAGAACATTACAGGAAATTTACATTTTGAAGAATCGACATCGTGCAAATTGTGGATGAAGTAGGAGAGGAGTTGAAACATGCGAACCGACATCGTCACTTCTTCCTTCTCTGCAGCTGTGTGTAGTTCTAATTATTCTTGTGCCAGTAAAATTGACGTAAAATACTTTCTTTTTGATGGTTGATTAATGACCAAAGCGAAGTACGAAAGTATGAAGTTTTGGGTTTCTTCTTTCAATTCTAATTAAACGAAATATTTTTTATGGAAAAAGTTGCTTTTTCCTTCGTGTGATCCGTCGTCTGCTAAGAAAGCTGTTGTAGCGTTGTCATCGAAGAGCGCTTGCGTAATAGAGGCTCGAGGTAGGGACAATGCGTAAGGTAGGCCTTTTTGAATACCGAGATAAGTTATTTCTTTATGCGTAAAATTTGTTTTTCTTTTCCCTTTTGCGTGGTCTGCCATGGACACGGATTCTGCCATGTTTGTTACCATGGAAAAGTGCACGCGCATGCGCAACAGAGGAAGATATTCCGTGTGTGTGTGTGTGTGTGTAGGGGGGGGGGGAGGAGGCAGGCGGGGGAGAGGGAGGGTATGTTTGTTTGGTTTTTGACTGTATGTCATCTTGTTTTATGTTATGACTCCTTATTTTATTTATTTTTATTTGTTTGTTTTGTGAGCGTCTGTAAAGTTAAATATTTAGTCTTAGACTGGGGTGTCGGATAGTGCAGTGGTTGGAGCACTCGCTACTGTGTCGAAAGTGAAGCACCGTCCGGTGCGGTTAGCACTTGGATGGGTGACCGCTAAGGTGTGAAGCGACAAACAACAACGCCCCCAGTTGACTCAACTGTGATTGAGTACCTACTCTCTTGAGGGTGGGGAAGGTAAAGCAGCGAGGGAGAGAGTTGGGCATCACCCTCATTACGCTGGCCCAAGATAAGTGTGATCTCCAACATCACCCTCCCCTACGGCCACAAGGCTATGGGACTACCTTTACCTTTACCTTAGACTTTCATGTTGATTTTCCATTTAACTTGCACATTGTAAAGCGCTGTGAGCTCAGTCCTAGACTGCGCGCACGCTATATCAATCCTCGGTATATTATTATTATTATTATTATTATTATTATTATTATTATTATTATTAATATTATTATTATTATTATTATTATTATTATTATTCATCGAAGTGATTTTAGACTGGGAAATAAAATGGAAGGAAGTAACATATAAAAAAAAATAATTAAAAAAGAGAGGAGGAATGGGAAAAGGGGAGGAGGAAGTGATACATTGTTACTGGGTGAGGAAAAATCATTATTTTTTTAAAATCTAATTCCTACATTTCGTTACCCCACTCCTTCTGTTGTTTGGTGTTGTTGTTTTTTTTTTTAATTTCCAGACTTGTCTAGAAATACGTTGAAATAGTCGGGAACGGGGGTGTTGTGTGGAGAAAGGATGAATCAGAACGAGCAAAATATCAGTCTGTCAGTCCGTCGGTTGATCCGTAGAACCCTATTTTCAAGCACAAGTAAATGGATTTTGACCAAACTTCAAAGGAACATGACATAGGTTAGCGGTATGCCTCCCGTGCAGTCATATTTGCTCTAACACAAAGGTCAAGGTCAATGGAGCCATTTTGGTGCGAAACACATTTTGCTCAATAGTTTCGAAAACGGCTAAAGCAATGCTGTTGAATTTGGGTATATAGACAAGTTACTTCAAGTTACGGGTGATCATTCAGTACCAGTCCGGTTGGTTGTCGATCAGTCTGTCGGTCCGTCGCTTCGAATTTAACTTTCTTGTTTAAACCACCCTTTTGGCCTTATCTCAGAAATCTGGTCCTGATTTGGCTCGGAAGAGTCCGCTGGACCTAAAGCAATAATCTTGTAATGTAACGTAACCTCAAACATCACGGAACCGAAATTCATTACTTTTACGTTGTGGGTACTTTATATACTGCTAAGCATGTTAGATCGATCGTAGGCGTACTTTCTCAAAGGTCAAGGTAATTGTGATTCACAGTTTCTCAAACGCGTTTTTGCGCTGTATCTAAAACTTGGCTAAACCGATTTTCAAAATGTTTTGCGTGGAGATACTTTTGATATCACTCTTTTTAAAAAAAATTTGCTTCGATAGGACAAAGCAGAGTCATAACATCACCACGAAAATCAAAATTCTTTTTACATTCTTAATTTTCGGGTATGTTTATCGAGTGTCTGAAAATACATTTGAATGGCTTGCCATCTTGTTTCTATTGCTTTCTTTAAGACAAAAATGGGGGACAGGTCAAAAAGCTTTTAAGAATACCGACTGAAGAAGTTTTAAAAAAATTTTAAAAGAAAAAAAAGCTACAAAAAGTATGCGATTTGCGTTTGCGGTTTTTTTCCGAAATGTCAGACACATTTGCAAAATCCTGCAAAGTATACATTTCTTATTTCGCGATATTATTATGGCTGTTCTGATTGTCTTCACACCCATTATTGTTTATGTGTACTTCATTTTATGGTTATAGTTATCATTATATTATTGTAATGTCATGTAGCTATTTTATGTTATTTAAGTTTATTTTATTTACCGTTAATTTCATTTGTAACATATAATTTTAAGGTTTTACATCCATCTAAGTCTCCGGGGATTCATCCGTCTCATCGCTTCTCTTTTACTTAAGTTCTGTCTTTCTTTCCCTTATTTCTTTCTTTATTTCTTCTCCTTTTTCTTGATGATGATAATGACGACGACGACGACGATGGTGATGATGATGATGATGATGATGATGATGATGATGATGATGATGATGATGATGATAATAATGATAATAATAATGATGATGATGGCTTTGAACTGGAAAGAGTGATATATGTATAAATAACCCGATAGCCTGAACTGATAAGGTTACCAGTACAAAAAGGCGAGTCGTATTATTATCACTCTTTTTGGATTGGTTAGGGTGATAAAAAAAAAATCACCTTTTTGTACTGTACTGCTAAGAATGTTATTGAAAGAATCTTTAAACTTTTAAAAACGCTTTTTTAGCAAGATATCTTTTGGTTTTGAATAATGCTGGTGAAGCAATTTGCGGGTAAAACAGCAATATGATCAGACAGATTGGTCTAGTCACCAAAATTACAAAAGGCCACTCAACAGCTGAAAAATGTCCATCCACACAAAATGTAAACCTCTGAGAGGGTTTGAATTGTCAATCCTGATATAGTATAATATTTCCTTCAGCACTATGTTCTACGTCTCCGCAAAGTACGTAGAGTTTCAGGTGTATGTCAGAGTAACGTCGTTTCTACCTAGCCACACACACATACAACCGTGTAGAAACGACGTTGTGATGACTTTCATGAAACTCTACATACGTTATTTTGACATTTTTACAAATTTGTCCATTTTTTGAAGCTATCCCTAACCCAAACCCAAACCCAAACCCTTAACCTAACCCTAAGCCTAACACAGCCCTAACCCTAACGGAACACTGTTTTGACGTCAAAATAAAAGGGGTCCGTCGAAAGATAGTACGTCGATGTTCAAGTGTATGTCAGAATAAAGACGTTTCTACCTAGAGCCACACAAAAGAAGAAAATTAGAATGGCAGAAAATAGACGTTACATGAAATAAACCAACCACCAAGCAAGAAAATGGGATTCGAGGAGTGAAATGAACCAAGCTGTAAGATCAATGAGTATTAATGGTGGCAAAATAAATAAAAGGACATGAACGCAGGGCGAAATAGCCAGCTGTAATCCGTTATCATAAAGCATTCATTTCGATCTCGCATTACCTGCAATTGTGATAATATTATCTATCATAAATATTATATTATGCGACGCAATCATCGGCAAATTGATGTTGCCCACCTAAAAAAAAATTAAGCAAAAGAAGCGTGAAACACTATTATGATGAATTCCTATGCCTGTTTTAATTATTTCGATGTATGTTTGACTTGACTGCTGTTGCACTGTGAGTTGTGGTGAATATATTTGCACACAACCTTCTATGGGAGATAAGCCCTTTATTGAATAAATATTTGCATCCGTATTCGTATTCTGTTTCTCTGTTTATATCCCTGTCTGTCTGTCTGTCTGTCTGTTTCTCTGTCTCTCTCTCTGCCCCCCTTCTCTCACAGTGGTACCGTTCTTTTTTTTTTTTATCTCCAAACATCAGAAGATGGATGAGCATGTGTGTGTTTGTGTGTATGTGTATACTCTTGTGCGTGTGTA
>CM072512.1:38563144-38655644 GCA_036898135.1 Oncomelania hupensis
GTACGTCCCCTATATGCTCATGTGTCTGGGGACATTAATTTATTCACACACACACACACACACACACACACACAAACACACACACACACACACAAAAGGACGCCGAGTCTATATTCCAACTTATCGAATCCCAGTTTGCAAAAACAAAACAGAACATAAACATCATTATAAAATATCAACAAAACTCATACATACAAAATGCCTACATTGCTAAATAATATCATAGGAAGCCCCGGTGGCCATTTGGCAGAGAAAGCGTCCAATATCTCCAAGCTGACCCAAAAGACATCACACACAAATGAAGAGCTTTGGAAGAGTTTTGAAGAAAAACGTTAGGTGACTGGTCTAGTGAAGAAGAAGATAGTATAGTAGATTGATAGAAAAAAATAGGAATGAGAAAGAACAAAGGAGAAAGACAGTGACAGTGGAAATTTAAAGCACTACATTTCCAAGAAGTGGCGAGAAAACCCCGGCACTCCCAAGGGGGATAGAAGAGTATAGTGGAGAATGAGATGGGGAGAATAAGAAGAACAAGAACAAGAAGAAGGAGAAGATGGAGAAAGAAAAAGAGAAGAAGAAGGAGAAGAAGAAAATGAATGTGAAGAAAAGAAGGAGATGGACGATGACGACGACAAAAATGAAGAAAAATAAGAACAAGAAAAACCGAACAAACAAACCAACAAAAAAGAAAAATACAGAAGAAAAAACAAGAACAAAAAGAACAGGAACAAGATGAAAAAAGAAGAAAGAAAACGAATTTGCATATGAAAGAGAAAATTTGCAGTCATGTTGACAACATGGCAACAAATTGTGAGGAGAAGAAGAAGAAGAAGAAGAAGAAGAAGAAGAAGAAGAAGAAGAAGAGGAAGAAAACTTCTCCGTCAAGGATTGAAAGAGGCATCTCGTTCCGAAATATCCGTTAGAAATGGTGCTGTGTGTAATTGTTTCCTCGTTTTTTTAGGCTTCGAAATTAAAACACACACGCACGCACACACAAAACAGCAAGTTGTTTGAATTAAATTGTACGATAGCAGCAAATATAGGGTTTTGCATCATTTTTGACCGTCGTTCTTGTTTAAAACAAGCCTGTGATCAATCGGGTTACATGTTTAGTCTAAGTATTTAGTTAACATCTCACTGAATATCGAACTTGTAAAAATTTCAGGCATAAGCAAGCAAATTGTTTATGAATGAAACTTCAAAATTCTCTAATACTCAGCCTGATGCAAGAATCTCCAAACTTTCTCTGGAATGTATGACGGCCTACTAGCAGCCAAAACCGAGAGTTACCAGTATCATGAGATAATTGAAATTAACACGTGTTCTGTTTAATTTACAGAGATACCGGTAATCCAGTGTTAATGAATAATTATCAATATTTGCCACGCCTTTCTAGAGTCAAAACCTGATATTTACAAATATCATGAGCTAATTACAAATATCATGGAATAATTACAATTATCAAGTGATAATTACAATTATCATTGAAAAATTACAAATATCTTCGCGTGATCCTGTTTAATTTTCAGTTTTCGCTCTAGCAATCTGTCTGGAAAGAAGTCCGCCAAAACCGAAAATTTTAATTTTCATTTGATAATTAAAATTTTTAGGTGTTAAGTGTGATTATGTCCTTGATACTTTTAATTATCACATGGAGTTTGCAATTATCAGGTTTTAACGCTAGTAGGCAGTCAAATATTTGTTAATTACTATTATCACCGATGCTTGTTAATGCACGTTATCATGCTAGTAAGCCGCCTCTGCCAGAATTAACCATGATTAAGTAAAACTTGTAATTATCAAGTGAAATTTGTAATTATTATGGATAAATTGCAATTTTCAGTTTTAGCACAGTTCCAGTCGGACTGTTAAAGCCAAAATTTAAAATTAAACATGATCACCAAAAGATAATTGTAATTTTGCAATGATAATTGTAATTATCCCTTGAGAATTGTAATTATCCCTTGATAATTATAATTATCAGGTTTTGGCGCTAGTTGGCTGTCATAGGAGTGAAACCAAATGAAGACGGACGCAGGTGCAGATCGCATTCCCCAGGAGTCTTACCCTTGTCCTCAATTTCGACTTGACGTCGTTTCCAGACTCATCTATCAAAGGAAAGTCTGGTCAGTTCCGGTGCAGCTATGGCAGAGACGAAGTACTGGCTTAGCACTTGCAGAATTGTGGCGCGCAGTAGCAGCAGCAGCAGAAGCAGTAGAAGTGGTAGTAATTATAGTTGAAGCGCACTTCGTGTGTTTGTGTAGGTGGGTGTGCGTGTGTGTATGTGCGTGTTTTAGAAAGAGATAAATTATTCTTACATTCTTACACTCATTCCTTTGTGTATGTGTGTGTGTGTGTGTGTGAGAGAGAGAGAGAGAGAGAGAGAGAGAGAGAGAGAGAGAGAGAGGTGGGAGGGGTGTATGGAGAGAGAGAATGGAGAGAGAGACAGAGACAGGCAGAGAGAGAGACAGACAGTCATTATTCTGCACCCCTTTCTTTTTTTTTTCTTCTTTTTTTTCATATCGTGTAATCGAAATGTTTTGCTTGTAACAAGAAATTGTTCTTCTTGTCTCTTCAGTCCTTCATGCCTGGCAAGAACTAGTTGAAAGGACAGCCTCTCCGGGGCTAATGCTATTAAGTTTTATCCTCAAACTAAACCTTCGGCTTTGATTCCTCTAAATCCAAGTCAGTCCTCCTGAATATAATCCCCCCCCCCCCTCCTCCATCTTCCCAGCCACGTAGTGAGATGATACATAGTGCTGCTACCGCTATGCTATCGGGGATCCATTCTTCTTGGTTGATGCCATTGTGCCCCTACTCAATGCTAAAAGAACTGATCAGCCCTGCCCCTCGAAAGTTTCTCCAAGTTGCAAAATTATTACACAACCACCGCACTGAATTTTAGACAATTTGCGATCTCCGTAGAGACTTATAGGGACACTGAGATATCGATAGTTAATGTTGATCAATCTTTCATTAGCTGACCGTAAACAATTAAACAACTCATTGCAAATATGAGTTTAATCTAGACGGACCGTACTAACCCCTTCCTCCCCCCTCCCGCCCCCCACTATATTTTCCTTCTAGCTTTCTGCAAATCGTCTAATATTAAGTATTAGCCAAATCCATTGCTGTTGCTCTTATTTTGTCCATGCTTGACTACGGCAAGAAAGGTCGCAATTCACCAAGGCAGCATCGGTGAAAGTAACAAGCTCTAACAACTGCACTAACGTTCTGTTCCACTGATAGGGATGCATCGGTCACAATGCCAAGATCTCGGACGCCTGATGAAAACGGAATGGTACACTCTCCCACACATAGACTATCCACTGACACCAGATTCAGTGTACTCTTTGGGCCACAAAGGAGGGCTTCAGTCTTGTCCTCATTTAATTTTAACAGATTATGGGACATCCGAATTTTCAACTCATTGTAAGAGGACTCCACCTTCCTTACCATCTTTGAGGCAGAAATATTATCAGGGCGGAACGAATTGTACAGACCAGAGTCATCCGCAATTAGTTGCCGTCCACGATCACTGCACACAGTTTCGCTGCGGTACTGTTTTTAGAATCAACGTTGATACTATTAATACGCACATATACAAATTAAGTTATCGAATAATAATAATAATAATAATAATAATAATAATAATAATAATAATAATAATAATAATAATAATAATAATAATAATAATAATAATAATGATAATAGTACTACTACTACCACTACTACTACTACTACTACTACTACTACTACTACTACTACTACTACTACTACTACTACTACTACTAATAATAATAATAATAATAATAATACATGCTTGATTCGTATCAAAACCGTACTTTCGAAAGTGTTACACTGTTGGTTTTTTATCAGTAGTTGATTCATCCCCGATGCTTGAATCCTGATAAGTGTAACTCCGATTCGTTTATCCACGCAACCTGTTCACTCGGCAACAAGGCAGGAGTCGTTGTATGAAGTTTTCCAACTTTATTCAGCGTACATCAACAACTGCATACAATCGCTCAATCGCTTTTTCACTTTCCTTATTTCAACTCTTAACTCTGGGAGTAAATTTACGTCCCCGGACACACTAAGCGTATAGGGGACGGGTGAACCACCCTCTTAACTCTGAAACAATGCGGCACTTATATAGTCTCTCTATACTCTACAGAACGTTCTAACATTCCAGCGTGACGCAATTACAGCCAATCAAAATAAAATTCGTCATCAGAACTATGCACTGTCTTACGTCATACAACTTTCTTTAGGCCAGAAGCATCTCGTAGATTTATCTTCACGTTTCGATCGACAGTAAACATGCAACCCTAGAAACTTCTCCAATAATATCGACCAACAAAAATTATCAACATTATACAAAGCTTCTTCCAACTACAACGCAAAATCAAATCAAAGGTAACTACACTCTGTTCTTGTATGCTTTGCAAAACAAAACGATCGGATCTACCGTGCGCGTCTCAAACGTAACAGAAAGGATTTATTTGGAGGAGAGGCGTGGGGGTGGGGGGGGGCGACACTCACTGTAATTTGGAGAATAATAAAGATACGCGACGCTGAAATTCGTGATCGTGGGGCTCTTGAAACGAGTTCCTGTTACCTGAACATTGCATGGCCGATGGGTGTAAGCCCCTACATAGAATTTTGTTTCACTATTTGCAAAGAAAAATTAACACACACACACACACACACACACACACACATACAAAAACACACATAAACGCGCATGCACACACACGCGCGCGCACACAAACACACACACACCCTAACTCACCGACCACCAAAATAAATTTTAAAAAAATAAAAAATAAGACTAATAATCCTGATCACACAAAATTCTTAAGAGTTTCATCTCGGAACGGCGAGAACAGAATTCTGTTCGACGTGTGTAGCAGTACGTACGTTGAGTTTGGCTTGCTACAGCTTGTCTCGAATACACTGCATCCAACAATAATTGATCACTTTGATGACAGTAAGAGAATCTGCTGATTTCCACTAAAGGGCCGGGTCTCAACTGTGTCCATTACAGACAAGATGCCATCATCAGTCCCTTCATCCAGTCTGACTGACCAATAACATGCAATTTTTAACCGGTCATGGTCGCTACAACCAAAGATAATCTATCTAGTCATTGGTACAACTCAATTAGGGTACACACAAAGAGAGAGAGAGAGAGAGAGAGAGAGAGAGAGAGAGAGAGAGAGAGAGAGAGAGAGAGAGAGAGAGAGAGAGAGAGAGAGAGAGAGAGAGAGAGAGAGAGAGAGAGAGAGAGAGAGATGGCGGTACTTTTCACTGTTTTGTGGTCGATTTGATTCCGTAACATGCTTTGTCAGCTTTGCGACTATAGTGCCATTAGCGTCACTTTCACAACAAGAGCGCGACATACAGTACGTAATGCAGCTCTACCCTGACTTAAGGGGCGGATGGGAAGGCCGATAGAGGGAGAAAGGAGGGATTCAATCCAGCAGCCAGGTACGAACACATACCTCACCTGTGCCTTCAGTGTTTTAATCTGTTACATCCAAGCATATATTATCCCATAAAACAATGAAGAAGACAGAATACAGAATATCGTAGACTGATGAATAAAACAGCGAGGAAGAAGGCAAGGGGGACAGCCCCCGTTAAGCTGGCCCTGAGAAAAATGAGATCTTAAATGCATCTGTCTCCAAAGGACGAAACCTTTACCACCTGTTTGAAAGGGAAGACGTCTATTCATCCATTATGGCAGGTCGTTAGGGAGAAATGAAGGACCATGAGTAAGAGGTTCTTCCCTCCATTCAGCTCTGTCAAGGACCTTTGTGTGCATGTCTGGCACAGGCATTGCTTTTCATTCCGTGCCGTTTATGTAAGCAGTCCTTATTTCCTCAGGTAGAGGTTTCCACGGCATCATGAAGAAGAAGAAGAACAAGAGGAGGAGGAGGTAGAGCAGGTGGTGGTGGAGGAAAAAGAGCAGGAGGAGGAGAAGGAGGAGGAGAAGAAGAATAAGAAGAAGAAGAAGAAGAAGAAGAAGAAGAAGAAGAAGAAGAAGAAGAAGAAGAAGAAGAAGAAGAAGAAGAAGAAGAAGAAGAAACTCTGGATAGATGAGAGACAGACAAACGCACGCAATAATCTCATCTGTTAGTATTATGTATGTCACCGCCAAATCCATTCCAAAGAAAGAGCGCGCAGTAGCGCGCAGTTCCGCGCCATGAAGACAGTCATGCTATCAGTGCTGAAGAGACTCTTCCCAGGAGTTGCTGTCCTCTCTCTTCCAATCTAAACAGTCTGCACAAGAGTGAATTATTGCAGGCAAACGAGTTACTTCAGACTGTGTGACTTTAGGCAGGAAACAAAGCGAAGACCTGCTTGAGACAAACCGTGTACATAAAACAGACAGAAATCCCGCTTTGTTCCGTTTTTACTGAAATGTGAATTATTGCAGAAACTAGACAAACAGTCCAATTGCACACTGGCGACAAGACTTGGTGTCAATAAACACGTAAAACAAACTGAATGATAATGATGGTTAGGAAGAGGTAAACAAATCTGCTTCAGACGAACTTTAGTGCAGCAAACAGAGAAGACCTAGTCAAGACTGAGTGTTACTAATGAGCATACAACAATAACACTTGAAAGATTATTAACGCCTGGAAAACGGTGGCAAAATCTATCATACAACAATTAAGCCACCCACACACCCACACTTGCCCACCCACATACACACACCAGACACCCAACATACACGCCCAAACACACACATAATTATCAGACCCCGTAGGCCTACACCCTGAAAGAGTCTGGATCTTATCGTCAAGTTTCCTAACCCCTTAAATCAACCAACCACAACACCTCACACATTCAACCGCCAACTCCTTTCAATTTTAATGAAGTCTGTATGTAATAATGAACATATAAATTAAGACGTCTTTATAATCTTTATATTTAGACTTATTATTACAGAACAACGAAACAGTTTCTTTAAAATTACAAAACAAAGTTGTACTTTATTTCGAATGTTGTTCTGGTGTTATTAAAAACAAAATTTACTTCTTTTTTTTCTAGGATCAAGATATAGAGGGTTCAATTGCAATGACAATTAAATTCAAATAATAAAGTCAACGAAGTATGATGGCCTACTAGCGCCCAAATCTGATAATTACAAATATCGTGAGATAATTCAGGGATGTCGTTTGGGTCGGATCTTCGGCTTTTAGCCGAAATTTTTATTAAAAAGCCGATAAACTGTCCGTCATGTCGGCTCGCCGAGCCGAAGTTTTCACGGGTGAATCGGCTCAATTTTGTCAATTTTTTGCGATATTCCTGTGCTGTACACTTGCAGTTTACTTTAGGTGAGGATTCGATAATTACTAAGGTTAAACCCAGAAACTCTGACAGTATTGTGGTCTGTCAAGGGACAGTCTAAACTTTTTATTGTTTTTGTGTGTCTAAAATTTAAGAAAATAAAATTTCTTTTCAATGTTCTTATTCTACTCTTAAAATAATGTTTTATTATAAAGATATGCATCCACAGAACACCTTTAATATATGGAGGTGGAGGGTGCACGTTAACATAGTGAATCTAGTCAAAAAACTTGTGAGACTGCTTTGGAAGAGAGAGCCGAAACTTTCTGTAAAACGCCGAAAGTTTCACGGCTGTTTCGGCCAAATCGCCGAAGAAAAAATTTCCTAGCAACATCCCTGTAATTACAAATATCTTAGGATAATTACAATAATTATCAAAGGATAATTACAATTATCATTGCAAAATTATAAATATCTTCCCGTGATCTGTTACAAACATATATATATATATGGGGGGTGGGGGGGAGTTTGAAGATGAGGAGGAGGAGGGAATCATAGCCCTCGGGGAGCAGAGGCCAGGGGGTGGAAGAAGGGGAGGACCTGGTCGTGCTTCCCCTGTTAATATGTAAGACGAGAAGAATGTAAAATAGGTGTCTAGCATGCACATGAATGTAATTCCATGTACAGGGAGCACGTTTCACCCCAAAAACCGGACATCCGTGCAGTTGACCGCTAAAGACCCACCAGTATTTTTTCTCTTAGCCATAAGATGCAGCTTTAGAGACAGTCATGTTGAACGAACATTGAAGTTGAACGTCTAAACCCACACAAGGCGATTTGGCAGACGGGGATAACCAATCTTACTAGGGAAGAGAGATGGGGATGGGCTTTAGGGGTAGGGACTTAACTCAATACTGAACCACCAGCACTTGGCGACCGCATTGTTGGATACATCTCGGCAAGATGGTGATCAATGCCAACAGAAATACAGTGCACGTACCAGCTGCAGGAGCTGGTCAGGGTGGCCAAAGAATCCAAGACTCTTGGTCTTACATACCGCCGTTTTCAGATCAAAGTGCTAGCTAAGTTGTTGGCCAACCTGAGATTGTGCTTAAAATACGCAAGCGGTCTGGTCGTTGTTTCAGTACTAGTACAGTGGGCAGATGGCGTGACGTAGATGGCGTAAATTAGGATTGGATGGGTTTGTTGGATCCTATCTCCCCTTGTTGTGCGTTGTACTGCTCAGCGGCTGCCAACTTTTTCTTCCCTGAAGAAAGCAACCTGAATGTCCCTCGGATGGGATGAGAGTGTAAACCGAGGTCTAGTCTGTGCACGCACGCATTCCATCGCAGGGACTTACTGACGCTCATGTCCTAGAAGGGTGAGTGCCTGATGTACCCTACTACATCCAGCAAGCACTAGGTCCCCATCTCGCTCACCACCTTTTACCCTGGATTGTGTTAATTTTCTCCAACAATAATTGACACTTTTCTGCTATCCTACGCACCAACGGGAATCCCCTCAATGAAACATACTTCCGGTTTTTTTCTCCGCGTGTTTTAGTTAGTGAGTTATTTCCAAATATTCAAGAATAATAACATGTGTCACTGGCCACCAGTATCGTACCCTCACATATTTTTTATTTTTTTTTTGCTGCAGTTTATTATCCCTTTCTATCGCCAGTGGCGCGCCTAAACCCTACCTACCTAACATTATTTGTGAATTTTTGAAAAATATTCGGAAAAACATAACGCCCAGATGCTGGCTCGAACCCACACCTGTCAGGCGCCATTGGTTTCTGGCTTGTGGACAAGGCAAGTTAGTCCCGCCTTAGCCCACTTGGCCACAACGCTCGCCTAACATAGGTCAGTTACTTCGTGTTTTGTGAAGGTTGCGACGGCGAAGCTATGGAAAACTACAAGAGTCTTCAGGTCCTGTTTCACTTTCTGTCGATGATCGACGCACCTCCGAAGTCGCCACAAATACAGGCCTCTACGATTGTTTTTTGCATCCTTTCACTGAGCATGTACTTCCTCCACCGTTTTTATACTTATCCCACTCGTTTTCTGGCTCTAACAATCGTCGTTTTCGACAATTTGCCATATTTAAAAGTCACGCATCAAGCTTTGATAAAAGCAAAACAAGCTAGACCGGAACTTGGTTTCATGCTAGCCTCGTTTTAATTTATAATGGCGATACCCACGAGTTTTTATGAGAGGTGCCGGAAAGTTGTGAATAGAAGAGCACAAAGTCTGTTGGTTCGGGCACTGAATAGAATAGAAACAACGTTTCCCGGGGTGTCCTAAGAGGCGACTAACAGGGGTGATGCCAGCACGACATCACTGGGCGAAAGTCTTCTACACACAAGTCACGGTTCCATTCCAACCCTCATAGGTAAAACGGTTTTTAACACCCTTGATTGTGTCTATGGAAATATACCCAATGCTTTTAAATCTTTTGTTCTCCCCGCCCAGGGTAAATCTGATCATGACTGTGTTTATCTTGCCCCTGCTTATCTGCCTAAAATCAAATGTCAACCTGTTGTGAAGACTACAGTCAAAATGTGGTCCCCTGATAGCATTGAGCAGTTGCATGGTTGTTTTGATCAGAATCTGAATGTAAGCTTACTGATTGGAATATGTTTGTTGAATCGAGTGAGAGTGTAAATGAAGCCGCTGATGTTGTCTCTGATTATGTAAAATTGTGTGAAGATTTGTTTTTTCCATCGAAGACAATACAATTATTTCCCAATAACAAGCCTTGGATATCAAGGTCGCTGAAAGCCACGCTGAATGAAAAGAAAGCTGCATTCCAATCGGGTGATCGAGCCGAGCGAAAGCACGTGCAAACGAAACTGCGGAAAGAAATGTTCGACTCCAGACGGTAGTACAAAGAAAAGGTTGAGGCGCAATTCGAACGCGGTAGCATGGCGGATGCATGCCAAGGGCTTAAAACTCTGTCAGGCAGGGAAAACCTAAGTCAGCACGCAGTGACCTCCCTCTAAATGAGCAGCAACAAAATTTAATGTCTGAAAATCAACACTTTTTATTGCCGTTTTGAACGCGATAATACGAAAGATAACGTCGAAGAGATCATAACGCGTTTGAAAGAAAATACCGATGCTGATCACAGTGACTTTGATATCGATGGCGAACAGTAAGATCAGTGTTTCAAAAACTGAATGTAAAGAAGGTTGTAGGCCCCGATGGCATTGGAGGGCGGACCTTGAGGTGGTGCGCAGCACAGCTGTGCGTAGTGTTTAGCCAGCTGTTTTCCTGGTCCCTGCGTGACTGTGTCGTGCCCAGTGTGTGTAAAACGCACTCTGTCATCTCACCCATCCCCAAGATCTCCCGACCCAAGCAGTTAAATGACTATCGCCCCGTAGCCCTCACATCCATAGCCATGAAATGTTTCGAAAAAATTCTCTCTCGTCTACTCTTTCACACTCAGCCCTTCTCTGACCCCCTACAGTTTGCCTACAAACCCAATCGCAGCATCGAAGACGCAACTCTTACCCTCCTTCACAGTGCCTGCACCCACCTAGAGATCCCCAACTCCTTTGTCCGCGTCCTCTTAATCGATTTCTGTTCTGCTTTCAATACTATCCAACCTCATCTCATGGCCCAGAAGCTCCTTTCTTACCCTGTACCCTCCAAACTCGTCCTTTGGATAGTTAAATTTCTTGTCAATAGGTCCCAGGCTGTCCGCTTTCACTCTGCTCTTTCCTCTGTCAAGCAAACCTCTGTTGGTGTGCCCCAGGGCACTGTGATTTCGCCGGTACTTTTTACGTTGTATACCGACGACTGCCGTGGCTCTGACACCTGTTCGGTTATAAAGTACTCGGACGACTCGGCCCTGGTGGACATATCAAATTCAGAATTCTCAGTAGATCTACTTCTCATCTGTCGAAGTCTTCAGCGCCTGGTGCAAGGAAAACTACCTTGACTTAAACGCAAAGAAAATAAAAGAGCTAATCGTTGATTTCCGCCGCAACCCCGCACCCCATCCCCGCTCTCGTCATTAGCGGTGCTACAGTAAGAGGGTCACAGAGTACAAGTAGTACCTTGACACCATCGAAGACAATGTAGGTCCCACAAATGTTCAGGCACAGACTATGCAAGCACAGATGCATTAGAGATGATTAGGAATAAAATTCAACTAGAGTAGAGCACAAGAGAAATACGTCCTCTTCACACAATTGTCACCAGTCGTGTGTGGACCCGGTATTGATTACACGCAAATTGAATATTTCTTGGTATACTTTTATCATGTTTTACTGTCTACTGTTTACTGTTGTTATACTGTCCTCCTTTATCGTCTCGTAACATTTTTATGTGGCGCCACGTGTGAATTTCTCTGTGATTGAGAAAGTGATCGTATTCGTATTTGTAGCGACCACGTGCTCGGGGCCAAGGCAAGCCACACTGTACTCGTGGATTTCGGCTGTGGCCAACAGCCTGGAGATGATTGGGCCCTGCCTGGTCTTTCTTGCCTAAGACACACTGCATGATGAAAAGAACCACTCACTCCATACCGAATCGGTCGTCGCCCGGACCGCGCCTTCCGTTGGCCACCAAGACGGAGGTGATAAGTGTGCTACTGATGGACAACTTAGCAGGATCCGCACGAGAGACAACATCGTCATAGGAACCTGGAATGTCAGGACCCTAACTGCGGAGGGAAAATTAGAAGAACTGGTTCACGAGCTGGACCACTACCGATGGAACATCTCATTGTAGGTGTCAGCGAACTGCGCTGGAAAGGCCTAGGTGAAACAACGACCGACAAAGGCCACAAGCTTTATTTCAGCGGTAGAGATGACAGGCCAGAAGATGGCTTTGGATTCTTGGTCCACTAAGACATTCTAGCCAAGGTTATGGGTTGCCGCCCAGTCTCCAGTAGACTCATTACCATCCGTCTGATAGCAGCTCCTTTTAACTCCACCATCATCCAGGTCTATGCTCCAACATCAGACTATGACGACAGCTAGCAAAGTGGAGGATTTATATGAACATCTACAGGCTGTCCTTGACCAAGCGCCGAAGAAGGACATAGTCATAGTGCAAGGCGACTGGAATGTCAAGGTTGGCCAAGATGCGCACTACAACTGGGGAGACACAGGTGGACCCCACTGCAACAACCAGACAAATGACAGGGGTCTGAGTATCTTGGAGTTTGCCAGATACAATAATCTGATACTGGCAAACACGCTTGGTCTCCACACAAAAATCCAGGTGATGGACCTGGCACAGGCCCAGCGGGGAGCATCACAACCAGATTGACTACATCATGGTCAAGACATGCATCAACATTAGCAGGACACCCACTTTTCCAGGAGCAGACATTGGAAGTGACCACGATCTCGTGATGATGTCCTTCCGGCTCCACTTGAAGAGTGTAAACACAGCAAAGTGCACCAGACAGAAGATTGACCTGGACAAACTGCAAGACCCGTAGGTGGCAGAAATATTCCAAGCCACAATTGTAGGGAAATTGTCACCACTGCTCATTGTAAAAGCTGGTGAAGTAGATGTCGACACGATGACCACCATCTTCAACTCAGCTGTGACAGATGCCACCACTGAGATCCTTGGCAAATAAATAACGGTGTCTGTGCAAGTATGCGCGCGCGCGCGTGTGTGTGTGTGTGTGGGTGTGTGTGTGTGTGTGTGTTGGTGTGTGTGGGAAAGAGAGAGGGAGATAGTTGGAATACTGTTTACGATGAGTTTTATGTGGACCAAAAAGAAGTATTGTGCATTCTTAATACTGTATATGTGAAGTTAAAATGTGATTCTCCGCCTCCTGTAATTCATGTTAATGTAATACAATTGCGCTGTGTTGTATTATATTGTATTTTCGGTTGATGTGTCTGGAAACACATTTAAATGGCTTGCTTAAGTTCATTAAACCAATATTTAGGGAGCTTGGGAGTGGGGAGAGGGAAGGATGTGGGGGGAAGGGGAGGGGTGATTGTAGTCTGGTAAGCGCAAGTAGAACAATAATATTATCGACAGATAGCTGTTGTGTTCTCCCTAGCCTGGTCGTAACTGTCCCCTTCTCCTACTTCCTGGACACATAGGCCTACCATATTTATACGGTTGTTTCCCGGATAGCTGGGTCTCTATAGTTGAGATAAAAGTTCATTAGTCTTTATGTCACTACCTCTATTGGCTAAGTTTTGCTTGTTCTTGTAAAATCTACATGCAAGTAGCATCCTGTTTTCAAAAAGGCGTGTAATACGTTATGATCAACTCAAAATTTGCACTTCACAAGCAATCCATGGGACATTCACAATGATCACAAATGCGGAGTTGTTTGAGTTGGATCTTACTTTGACTGGAAAAACTTTAGGATAGTGACAGAAAGGGGGAGAGGGGGGGGAATGTCCGTTTGGTGGGTGGCTGTTTGGTTGATCTGTCACAACTTAAGCTGAATAACAAAAATAAGATCTGGACTTTATATTTTGCACGTAATAAATCTTTCCCTATAAGCAATAGTTTTTCAATGGCTTGGTGATACTGCATTTTCACACATTTTCTGGTATCACTGGCACACGTCTGAGAGCTTGCTATCTTGTTAGACTGATTGGGAAACGTATGAAAGCTTGCTATCTTGTTTAACTGTTGACGTAGCCGTTAGCGAACTCCATTTATGAGAGCATGATTCTAATCTGCTGCGTTTCATCTATTCATTTACTTCGTCTGCCGGACGTAAGAATGTGTACCCAATATGACAACCTAAAACTGAGATTTCGCTTGAGCCCATACAAACGGACGAACAAGCGAAACACCGCCACCAACTCAATGTTTTAGCCTCAGATGACAACAGCGCGAATCTTTACGTCATATCTATCTACAGCTAGGTATATTAAAACATCAGATGATGCATGACTTTCGTTCTCATATTCGTACCCTGTCCAACTTGTTGTGAACAAAACTTCCTAAATTTCCCATTAAAATCTACCTGCAACGATATTGACTCGTTGATTTTGTTTCGCCATTTTACACGCAGCACACGTTGTATTAGCCATTGCGCAGTTCGCCCGGACATCGCCATAGACTACCATCAACGTAACCTTAGCTGTATCAGGCTTTGACTGTAGGCTGCTCCAAAAGCATGTTCGCCGAATTTACAAAGTTGATGTTTTACTTGGCGCTAATTTTCCAAGCTAATGCTGGCACGAATCGTTCTACTGTCTTTAAAAGAGATGACTCCATGTCAGGAAGGGTGTTCGCCGACTGGCTCACATTCCATCAAGAAACCAAGTCCAAGATTCGCTGTGCAAACATATGCCTCACCTCGCAATACTGCAACGCTGTCACCGTGACACCATCCTCTGCTCTTTCAACAGTGACGTGTCGAGGTCATGGCAATGCGTCATCGCCATGGGCGCCATTGAATGAGAGCTCGTATACGCCATCCTCGGACACAGCTTACTACAGACGAACCGGTACGTTTCCATGCTGTAAATGTAAGCTTACACTGAAATGATCAGACAATGCATAAAATCGTGAAAAGCTGTCGAGATGCCATATGTCATGTATGGAATTCCCTTTATACAATATTTATTTTCACCACTTTCAGCTAGATCTAAATAATTGTTATTTAGAAGCATATTTCCGAAATAATCATTTGTTTACAAACAATATAAGATTTCTATAAATAATTAAATTTTCTCCGTAAATAACTTATTATTTACTTAAACAATACATTGTTTAGATAAATAAATCATAAAACATGTAAATCAGGCATTGTTGCTAAATAACGAATTATTTTCCTGTCTAATGCATTATTGAACAGATTGTGTTAAATAATGTATTATTTAGAATTTGCTAAATAATTTATTATTTAGAAGATGTTGCTAAATAATGCATTATTTTCGGGACTTCAATTTTCATTATTTAGGGTATTCATGTCGTATTACTTTGAGGTTATATGCTAGTGATACAGAAAATGGCAAAATCGTGATTTTACGCTGTTTTGCGAGTTAAAATGAAGCAACTGCTTTATTTCACTCTATTTTTTATTTGTTCGCAACAGTATTAATATATGAAACTTCAACGGTAATGGCTCCGGAAAAGAGAGATCCATCATTATTTCTGCTTTGGCGTCCTTGGCTTCCGAGTACTTCCGCCATGTTTTTCGTCAGTCTGACCTGCAAATTCCTGGTAGTTTCGAATAAGCTGAAACTTTCCGTTTGAAACTAAAACATAATTCCACGCAAAAGAACAAACGGAAACACAGTCTCAACACAGTTTTTGATTAAATGAATACAGAAGTAAAACATTTTTTTGTTATTTTGTCGGAGATGTTCCAAAACCGAACACACCCGCACAAAACTGACTTGACCTTTCGTTTGTGTTCGGGAGGTTACAGAAGTTTTATTTTCGAATTTGTGGAGTGATTTATGTTTAAACATAAATAATGAACGCAAATTTTGGCTACACAATCTTTGGAAAGACCTTGCATTTAATTATAAAAAGCAGTAAAATTAGAAAAAACAAGTTTTCAAGCGAATCCTGGAGTCCCCTAAATAATGAAAATTGCAGTCCCTAAACAATGAATTGTTTACGTAAATAATGCAATATTTAGCAACAGTTAAATTAAAAAAATATGTTTTTAAGCGAATCCTGGAATCCCCTAAATAATAAAAATTACAGGCCCTAAACAATGAATTGTTTACGTAAACATTGCATTATTAAGCAATTGCAAGGCATGCTAAAAAATGCATTATATAGGTAAACGTTATTATTGAGAAACATTTATAAATAATGCATTATTTAACACAATCTGCTAAATAATGTATTATAGGTAGGGAATTTTTTTAAATTATTAAGCAACAATGCATTATTTACCTATATCATGATTTATTTACGTAAATGTATTGTTTAGGTAAATAATAAGTTATTACGGAGAAAATAAATTATTTAGAGAAATCTTACATTGTGTGTAAACAAATGATTATTTAGAAAATACGCTTCTATATAAAGATTATTTAGCTGAAAAATACACCGAAAAATATCGCAAATAAATATTTTACAAAGGGAATTCCATAGTCGTGTTAGTTCAAGTCACGCATTACATGATGCCGCATCTCAAATACCACGTTACGTGACGTCTCATCATATCTCACAAGACGCCACACCACGTCAACGAAAGTCACCCCAATGAAACAAAACACAGAGGAAACTTCGACTGGTTAAGCTGCTTCGGCTGTGTGAGATATTCTCTAAATAGTGTTGTGGTGCACAAGAACCCAGTTTTTCTGTGTTTTACCAGCCCAGCGACCACTGAAGAGTAGAAACAGGTGTGTGGTCAGTGTAGATCATTATAGCCTAATATAAATTAAAAAGCACATTGAAAGACAAATGAACAAAAATTACAGTTAACCATTAATAATCTATAAAATCATAAAAGATATTCCAGTTATAAAAACATTCATGCAAGCAACTGTCAGAGTTTATAAAAAAAAAGATTTAAGTCTCATCACTACAACACTATTATACTACGACTACTCACAGCTCCATATCACAATCACAATTCATCACTTCAAAAGTTACTGTTACAACAGAGACGCGCACGATAGTTCCGAACAGTTTGTGTTGCAAAGCATGCGTGATTTGATTCTGCGCTGTTGCTAAGAAAATATGTGTATAATGTTGATAAATTTCGTCGGTCGATACTGTTGAAGTATTGTTGAGAATTTTCTGGAAATGCTTGTTTATTATTGATAGAAGCTTCCAGATCTGTCTGGTAATAGCTCGGCGATTCTTCTAAACTGAGGAATGTTCTATGACATAAGACATTGCCTAATTCCGGTGACTAGTTTTATTTTGAATGGGTGTTATTGCGACATTCTGAAATGTTCTCTAAACTTTACTGGATTGCAAAAATACTATATAAGTAATGCAATGTCTGCTTAAAATTTGATTTTTAAAGTGATTTTCGGAAAGCGATCTTGTATGCAGCTGTTGGTGCTTGCTGAATAAAGTTTGAAAACGTTTTATGACGACTCCTGCCATGTTGCTGAGTGAACAGGCTGCGTGGCTAAACGAATTCGAGTTACACATATCAAGATTCAAACATCGGGGCTGAATCGGCTATTGCTAATAGGTGCAACAGTTACAAAATACACGACAGTCACTATCACAGTTAGCATATATTTTATAAATTCCAATCACACTATCACCAATAAGTTTCTCTCTTACGTTTCGTTAATCTAGTCTTTCATTAATTTAAAACATGTTTTGCATGATGTTGCAGTCACGTTGGCGCGATGTATATTGCCGAGCTTTGTCGATTGTTCCACGTGGTTGTTGAAGTCCTGCAAACAGAACAGTGACTGTGGTGTGACCAACGCTTATATTTGCCTGAACAGCCAATGTCTCTGTTCAAATCTTCACTATTACTCCGAGTCCACTGACAACTGCGTTGGCCGTAGGTCTCTCTTTCTGTCTATAAATTTATAAATCTGTTTAACTATTAGTCTGTCTGTCTGTCTCTCTCTCTCTCTCTCTCTCTCTCTCTCTCTCTCTCTCTCTCTCTCTCTCTCTCTCTCTCCCTCTCTCTCTCTGGATTTGAGGTCCGATGCTAGTGGAATCGCACACTCTGAAGAAAGAAGTCTATATGGATTTATACACGTCTGTCTATCTGTCTGCACACATGTATGTTTGTCAATCTGTTGGTGCCATCAGTGTCACTATTCAATCCAAACTGGGTCGCCTTTGTTTATAAAAGACTTTTGATGGGTTTTCTCCGGTACACCAATTTCATCCTTTTGTCGCTTGCGTTTTTTAATTTTTATTTAAAAAAAAAACTTTGAAATTGGTTGCAAAGAAAATAATTTACGTGATTACATCTCGCAAGCGCAAACCGCGACACAATTTCGCGAGCTAGGGTCGACACATTCGGATGACCGTATTTTACAGGCTGCGACACACAATTGTTACATGGACACTTTTGGTGAAATTCGGTATATATTTTCTGTGTGCGTGAAACGTTACCGTTGCGACCGATTCTCACGTTAACAAACAAAACAAAAAAAAAAAAAAAAAAAAAAAAAAAAAAAAAAACGCCTCATTTGCAGCGACCATATTTTAGGGTAACTGATCAGTTTCAACTAGGCTACATAGAAAATGATTAAGAAGTTTTGGGTGTGACCTAGGACAGGTAACAAATGCGCGTCGTCACGATTGCCATGAATCGAGCCAATGACATAATGAAATGTTTTTCTTTTTTGCCTTTTTTTGGGAGGGGATTGGGGGGTGGGGTATGTGAATTCATTGTTGATCATTATCATCATCATTTTCTGTCCACAGACTGCGCAGTTGACAATCTGCAAGGCAACTACCTCAACTACACAGGCTTGGACTTGTATTATTACGACATTCGGGCTGCAAATTGTCCTTCAAACATGACTGTACAGGTGAGCAGTAATATTGGACTAGTATTACTAAATGCTTATGCCCATACACCCTATGCACAAAAAACTGAAAGCAAACAATGGAGCTGCAAAGTCCTATTTTTTTCTTCCGTGCAGATATTAAGAAAACTCCAATCAGATGTTTCCAATGAAGATTCTTCATCGATAGTGACAGTATCGCACTAGCGTAAACTTCTATGTTGACAGAACCACAAGTGCTCATATCGAAATGAGAGCAGAGCCTATACCACTAGTAGGAGGAAAGGTGTCAATATTGGAACGGCGTAAAAGTCGGAATACCGTTTTTTCTCCTTGTTATCGACATTTTTTGGAAGAATTTGTCAGGGGAGACTAGTTCAGAAGCAATCATGCCCGGCAATACGATGGCGCATGTACGGTTCATGAACGAAAAATCGGTGTTCTCTACTATAGTTTATATCACATGAACCGTAACATGTCCACACATGCACACAAAACAATAACAACAATCAACCATAATTTACAACTTGCCAGAGAAAACTTAGTTTAAAATGAAATCTGTAGAATTCTTTCTTTCTTTAACACCCAGATAAATGTTATGGCATTCTGACTTTTTCACACTGACTTTTTCTAAAACCTAGCGTTGTAGTTGCAATTGGAACAATATTGGTCCTGTATAATGGAATTTTTATATCGTCTTTAATGGAACACGTTCTAATGAAAACGATATAGTCACATTTTAATCATATATTACACTATTCTTTTTCGATAGTTTCATTCTACACAACAATTTACAAACTAAATTGGTTCAATTAATCAGAAGGATATTTAACAAGACCAATGTGAAGACTTAAAAGGCTTCATTAGGAATTTCATTGGGAGTCATATCCCAAGAACCACTGAACAGTTTTTAACCACACTTCATAGGAACTTTACCTGGTATAGTGACCTGCCTCCCGTTCCATCCTAATTTCTCTTCCGGGAAGGTCAAGATGACTGAAGTCATTTTGTTTCTAAATACATTTTGCTCAATATCTCGAAAGCGGCTAAAGAGATGTTGCATTTGGTATAACGGTACTTTAAATCATGAGCCATCGTTCAGTAATAATCCGGTTCTCGGTTAGCATGTCGATTTGTCGCTCCTAAGTTCACTTTTTTGTTCATAACACTCTTTTTGCATTATCTCAAGAATAACTAAACCAAAATGTGGACTTTTTTTTTTAGCGGACACTTCATAAGTGATTACCGCTACGCATGTTAGATTATTCGTATTTGTACTTAATAACTTTCTATTATTCCATATTTTCCTTTTGCTTTGTTAGGATAAAGCCGAATCACAACGCCACCCCCAAATTGAACACTTTAACTAGAAGGGCAAAGTCCATGTGACTCACATGTTCCTGATGAAACTAGCAATATTTATGGTTGACCTCAATGTACATTTTGACACTCCAATGAAAGCCTTGCCCGCAAAAGTCATTGACATTTTTGAACAGTTTGGCCTGGTACAGGCAGTTACTGAACCCACACATGCGCGTGGACACACTCTTGATGTGGCTGTTCACCGTCAGAGTGACAACGTCATCCATGCTGTAAAAGTGACTCATGTGCTGACTTCTGACCATTCCACCGTCCTGTGTTCCCTTAACATTCCTCTGCCTAAAGTTGTCCCAGAATACATTCAAGTCCGCAACCTACGGGCTATTGACTTTGAGAAATTTAAAGCAGATTTATGCGAATTCTTTACAACATGTCCTTTTCCTACTTGTGAGCAACTGAACTTGTTCATGCGCTCCCTCCTTGATAAGCATGCTCCCCTAAAACAGAGGAGGCTTCATGGTCACAAGTCAGCGCCCTGGTTTGCCTCCATTGCTCAGGAGCTCTTAGCCCTGAGGCGCGCAAGGCGCAAAGCTGAGCGCAAATGGCTCAAGACCAGATTAACTGTTGATAGACAGATTTTTGAAATTGCAAAGAATGCTGTCACGGTGCTCACTGACAGAGCAAAGCAAGATCATTTTTGTGAGAAAGTATCATCAGCTAAGTCACACAAAGAGTTGTTTAACATTGTCAATACAATGACGGGTAAGACGGGTCCTGCTGACCTTCCCACCTCCATTGAACCTGAAAAGCTTCCTGATGCTTTTGTACAATATTTTCAAAACAAAATTGCCAAAATTCGTCACAACCTTGACAGTACTGCAGTTGTCAGCCCACAGTCAGAAGTCGAACCATTCATGGGCATTCCATTTCTGTCTTTCACCCCAGTCTCTGAGACCGAAGTCGGTGAGATTTTGAAGAAAATGCCACCCAAATCTTGTGAACGTGACCCTATTCCCACTAGTCTCCTTTTGCAACACATCGACACTGTATTGCCTGCAATTACAGTGATTGTGAATGAGTCACTATCCTCAGGCACTGTTCCGCAAGATCTTAAAACAGCAGTGGTTAGACCATTATTGAAAAAGTGTAACCTTGATCCAAATGAGCTTAAGAACTTTAGACCAATCTCAAATCTGCCTTTCTTAAGTAAGTTACTGGAAAAAGTTGTTTTGAAACAACTCCAAGCTCACCTTGCTTCGAACAGTTTGTGCAGTCCCTATCAGTCAGCCTATCGACAAGGTCATAGCACTGAGACAACATTGACATGCATGATGAATGACATGTTAATTGATCTTGATGAAAATAAAGTGTCCATCCTCGCGCTCTTAGACTTGTCCGCTGCCTTCGACACCATAGATCATGAGATTCTTATTGCACGTTTGCAGTCATGCTTTGGTGTTGGTGGCACAGCTATACAGTGGTTCAGGTCTTACATTTCTGAAAGATTCCAATATGTTTCAGTGGGTGGTCTACGCTCAGAGTCTGTTTCTCTTGAATATGGTGTTCCACAAGGTTCTGTCTTGGGTCCCATCCTATTCACGTTGTACATAAAGCCACTGGCCGACCTCTTTTCCCAGCACAATGTAAAGCAGCAGTCATTTGCAGATGACACTCAGTTGAAAGCCTCTGCAAAGCTGTGTGACCTGAGCATTGCAACTAAAAGCATTCAAAACTGTACTGCAGATGTTCGTGACTGGATGATGGTCAACAAACTTCAACTTAATCAAGACAAAACAGAAATTCTTCTTGCATCAAAATATAATGCCAAAAAGTACCTCCCTACCGAAATGCAGATTGGGGAGAATACGATAGCGTTTTCAGAGTGTGTCAGGAACTTGGGGGTGTTGTTCGATTCTTCTTTGTCAATGAAAAAACAAGTTTCTAAAGTATGTCAACTAGCTAACTATGAGCTACGTAGAATTTCAGGCATCCGCAGGTACCTCACCACTGATGCAACTAAGACTCTTGTAGTCTCTTTCGTGCTCTCGCGATTGGACTACGGAAATAGTCTACTTGCGGGAGCCCCAAGTTCCCTTACAAAGAAACTTCAAAAAGTTCAAAATTCAGCAGCACGCTTGATTTTAAGATCACAAAGACGCCAACATATTACCCCCCTTCTCAAAGAACTCCATTGGCTCAAAGTGTCTGCAAGGATACAATATAAGGTTGCATGCATGTGCTACAATGCACTATCGAACAACACCCCTCGGTATCTGTCAGACCTCCTCCAGATCTACACACCTTCAAGATCTCTCCGCTCTAGTAATGACACCATGAAACTAAAACCTCGAGCATTTACAAACAAATCATGTGGTGAGAGATCATTTTCTTTCCAAGGACCATTGATATGGAATAGCCTCCCAGCCGATGTACGCCATGCGACATCCTATAACTCCTTTAAGAAAATGTTGAAGACATACCTTTTTACTGCCACATACAATTAAAACGTTTTTTTTTTTGCTGCTATTTGTGTGTGTGTGTCTGTGCAGTACACATGGTGTGTGTGGGTGTATGTGTGCGCTTTGATCTCTGCGAGGGAAAGCGCCTTATAAATAAATAAATAAATAATAATAATAATAATAATAATAATAATAATAATATTTAACATGAAAATGAGTGCCCAGCAAAAAAACAATCTAAATGAAACGGTGGCATTAAAATGCAAAGTAATAGCGATTTTGATCTTTCTAAGCTCTTGATCTTGAGTTGACCTTGACCTCCGGCTCCAAAGACACTCATGTACTATCAAATAAAGTACAGCAAAAGTTGTATTATGCAAAAAAAAAAAAAAAACAGTGATCTTGGGATGACCTGGACCTTCAGTGACTTTGTGCTTGAGATGACCTTCACCCCCACGTGATCTCTCATGCATTTCTACCAAATAACCCAATGTTATTGCACACTATGGGTTAAATGAACAGCCATTCCACTGTTCGACAGCATTTTAAAAAATGTTATTGAAAGGCCAAAAATGACCTTGATCATCAAGATCAACGCAAAAACGGAACAAAGGTGAATGATCATTCTACCATCTCTAAATACAAGTTTGGACTTTATATCTGTCATGCATAGTTTAGGGTCAAGGTCACTTCAAAGTACCTATACTAACCGATTTTTAAACAGCTCTAATGACCTTGACCTTGGAGTGAGGTTGACCAAATTTGTATATATGTTGGTCTTATTGATATCTATCATGCATCAAAGAATCATACATTCAATATTATTAACCTATTAAAAAAATAGTGACATTTGGTGAAACAAATTTTTTGGACTAACATTTGTTCACCCTGTGACCTTGACCTTGAAGTGAAGTCAGTAATTCACTGATCATTTATGAGAATACGCCATCTTACCAAGTTTGGTTGTGATAGTTGAAATATGTTCTGAGTACTTTATTTCTTTACTTACTGAGTACTTTATTTTATTTTACTTCCGAGTACTTTTCTGAATACTTAAAATTTTTGCACAGACAGACGGAAGACGACTGACGAATGCTATTCACGTGAATCAAAAATGATTATTTTTCAGGAATGTGTGTGAGTATCTGGTAATACATTGGAATGGCCTGCCATGTTGTTTTATTTACAGATACTTAGCCACTGCTAAGAATTTTAGATCATTCGTATTTGTACTTTTTCCAAGGTCAAGGTCATTGAGATTCGCCCCTTTCTAAATACATTTTTAGCTGTATCTCAAAATTGGCTGAACCGATTTTGAAAATTAACAGTTTTGAAAATGATTAGTTTTCGACTAAGTGTGTGAGTGTCTGAAAATACATTTAAATGGCATGCCATCTTGTGTGTTTGTTGTTTTAATTTTTTTTTAATGTAACCAAATTAATTTTAGTCTTACCCTTGAGTTTGTCTTTGTTCTTTTCAAAAATATTATGCCTTGGACAGCTAGTGCGACAGATTTTTCATTGATTTACAAAATACTTGTTTTCATTTTTGCTCTTAAAGAAAATTGAACTCTACACGCTTCTTATTCCAAAATCCGACTCAAAGCGTGATCCGTAACCCGCATACTCACTCACATGTTACACTCGTACATACACAACAAAAACACATTCATCACTCAAACTTCATTATCAAATATTTGGTAACGAATCTTCGTCCTATCTTTATTTCTATCATCATATAAATTATATTCGTTACTACTTGCTATTTTATTTTATTCTTACTTTATTGTAACTATAGTTTTACTTTGCATCGCTTTAAGTTATATTATTATTATTCTTATTCTTATTATTCTTATTATTCTTATTATTCTTCTTCTTCTTCTTCTTCTTATTATTATTATTATTATTATTATTATTATTATTATTATTATTATTATTATTATTATTATTATTATTTAACGCAAGAGAAATCATTGTAGATCTAAGGCATTATTACATTTACGATGTAAATATCCAAATGATTAATTAATTTATTTACAATAATACTGGTTGCTTATTCAAATATACATATTGTCCATTTATAGTATTTGGTTTATTATATCAATTATTGGATCTAGAATATATATTTATTAGCCACCTATCTACATGTACATGTATTTACCTAACTGGGATCTAAACTATATTTTTTTTAAAAAAGTTAATATTTATTTTTCTTTTATTTATGTATTTGTCTGTCTAGCTACCAGGTTGCCTGGCTGTATACATCTCTCTCTCTCTCTCTCTCTCTCTCTCTCTCTCTCTCTCTCTCTCTCTCTCTCTCTCTCTCTCTCTCTCTTGAGGAACCCGTGCGCGCTCTGTCCATCTCCTTTTCCCCCTCTCTCTTTGTGCGTACCACACCACGCTACGATTAAGCATGACAACTGACATCCTGTGTTTTGAACTCGAAACTTTGTTTCCTACTTCCAGGAGTGTACAGCTGAGTGCCAGAGGATGTGCACAGCGCAGGGCACCAATTGCGAACACGTGGTGATAAACACAGGTGGCAAAAAATGTTACCTGAAATATCGCAATCCCTCTCAACCTCTGACGGCTTACGCAGGTGCCATCTACATGAAAAGGACCTGCGCTTAAAGTTGAACCAAAGAGCTTATTCCGGAAAGAGAGGGAACTTCCATTATGTCCTATACAAAAATGCGAGACGCTCTCACGGATTATTTCCCTTTGCTCGGGCTGGCTATATTTCACCATCTGCTATATGAATGATCTGTGCGTGGTAACTTATTGAGCCTATGCCATTGCAAAAGAACATTTTTATGGCAACGTTTGCAAACACCAAACTTTTAACCATCATTATTATTAACATTCCGCTACTGCTGTCTTTTTTTTGTGTGTTTTTGTTTATATTTACTTATTGGCATTTATTAGGTGCTTTTATGCTGCTTATGTGTGTATGTCATAGGTTCGTTTTCTGCCCTGGAATTTATTATTTTTTAATCAATGACAGATATTTTAAAATAAAAATATGCATGACAGACTGTTTCATTTATCCGAAACTAAATCCGTAATCGTGAGAGAGAGAGAGAGAGAGAGAGAGAGAGAGAGAGAGAGAGAGAGAGAGAGAGAGAGAGAGAGAGAGCGAGAGAGAGAGAGAGAGAGAGAGAGCTCTGTCATTCAATCAATTAATCACAATAAAGCACAATAACAAAATTTTTCACTCACAGTGTGAATTTAATTTATATCAGGTGTCCCCCTATCCCCCAACCCTCTCACCTCCCACATCACTGGCTTAACAAGAGTCAATTCATGGAAAATAATTAATTAATCAGGGGTGGCCTCGTGGCGCAGTGGATAAGTCGCCGATTTCCTATGCCGGAGGTCGCGGGTTCGATTCCCGCAAGGAGCGAACGTATGTGACTTAGGTACGAGACTATTGAGGTCACCGAGGGTTTTCTCCGGGCACTCCGGTTTCTTCCCTCCCTTCAATAATGGTACAGGACGCAGTCAATATACAAAATTTCAAAAATAAAAATTCGCTTGTCTTTCCGTCTTCTAATAGCGATCTCCCTGCCTTTACACCACCTGTTTGAATGATGGATGTGTATTTGGTGTGTGTGAGTGTGGATGAGACAGGTGAGCATGTATGTTGGTATAGATCGCCGCGCTTTGAGCCTTATTGATTTGGGGAAAGGCGCGTATATAGCATCCTGTATTATTATTATTATTATTATTATTATTATTATTATTATTATTATTATTATTATTATTATTATTAATCAGACAGAACAATCAGAACCTACTGGCTAGACTACAACATTCCACGCAATATAGATCTAATGCGCAGAAATTCACAGATCAGAACAAGGACTGAGTTTCTACATTACATTTTTTCCCGTTTACAATCAAACGAAAAGGGATTACAACAGATCAAGGACCATTTTTGTGCCTAGGTAAGGGGTTATCTTGCACAGTATTTGATCACGAGGAGAAAACAGACTTAGTCTAATTTAACTTGTTAACATAAGCAGTTTGACGAAGCCAAACTGCCAATCTGACATCTACTTTTGAAATATAAGCACAAATATAGTCAAACAACCTAGCAATAACGTAAACAGTGAGCGACCTGTTGAACGTAAACTGTCAGCAAGCAAACTGTTTTGGATTTAGCACATAGGTATAACATGAATCATTCAAGCCGCTCTCCGATTGTTTTAACACTAACAACACTGCAGCGGTCTTAGTTTAGGCCTACATAAACACAAAATAATGAAGTTTTTCAATTGCAATTTACCTTTCTTTGTCTCTTGGAAATTTGAAAAAGGACTTGCCAACACAACATTTCTTGTATCTGGCATTATGGCAATTGATAGCTGTGCAAAAGTCACCGCCCAGCCCTGTTTCACTCGGTCGCCTTTTGACTTTCTGCCACGAGCCATTTTCAGCATGTCGACAAGGGAGCATAACTCGTACATTTCGTCTCGCGGTTCTGTACCAAGTTCACCCTCTTTCTATCATAAGCTCTTTGGTTGAACTCCAATAATAAAATGTAGCCACGTGACAAATTTTTGTCGCCGCAGTTCAGCTTTGAAGGGGTTAGGTTTCCCACATTCAGCATCACATGTCATTTTCAAATTCACAAAAGATTTTGAATTATTTTTTTTTCATAGTAAATGATCAAAAGTAAGATTTTGGAACAAATCCATACATTTATTTGTGTATGGGTCTGAGTCAAGGGCTAAAAACAGCTGTGAAGCGAGCTCTCGTCAGATTCTACGACAAAACAGCAAATTGAAGAATGATATCTTGTGTATTTTTAATTGTAATTTTGACGAAGATTTTGATAATCAAAATGGTGACACATCCATAATAAAAGTTTGTTTTTTTATTATTCTTCATTTACTGCAGGTTTTTTGCTGTATGATTTCTGTCTGTCTGTAAGTCTGTCTGTTTCTGCAGTGCAAATGGTTATTCGATATGATGATGATGATGATCATTGTTGTCAGGGTGACGACGTGATGATTCGTCCTTAAAGCTTACGCAATAGAACGTTAAGCTTCGTTTCCCTCTGTCTGTCTGTCTGTCTGTCTGAAAGACAGTCTACCCCACCCTCGTGCCATTTTTAAAAATCCCTTTGCAGTCCCCCACTGCTCCCGGTTTGAAGGCTCGAAGTTCTCTGCCTAATGGGATCATTGTGTTTTATTTCCTGCAGTGTGAGAAATAGGCCTAAAATCCTATGCTCTTGACCAACCTTGCAACAAAAAAAGCCCCAGTGACCAATTGGCAGAAAGCGTCTAATATTCCCAAGCTGATCCAACAGACTTCACACACAAATGAAGAGTTTTGTTCCAGAAGAGTTTTCAAGATAAAAAGTAGGTGACTGGTCTAGCGAAGAAGAAGATAGTATAATAGATTCATAGAACAGAATAGGAATGAGAAAGAACAAAGAAGAAAAACAGCGACAGTGGAAATTTAAAGCACTGAATTTCCAGAAATTGAGGATACCATACTGAAAATCCCGGGACCCCCACCGGAGGCACACACAAATGAGGAAGTTTGTCCCGGAAGATTTTCAAGAAAAAAGGTAGGTGACTGGTCTAGCGAAGAAGAAGATAGTACAGTTGATTGATAGAACAGAATAGGAATGAGAAAGAACAAAGGAGAAAGACAGCAACAGTGAACTTAAAGCACTAAATTTCCAGAAAGTGGGGATATTATTTATACTGAAACCCCCGGCACCCCAACGGGGGACTCTGAAGGGTACTCCGAGATAAAGTTGCCAGAGTTCCCCATAACGCACTGCAGCGCGTAATGTATGCATAAAAATACAGAAATGACGCAGAGATTTCAGATCTGTGCGTCTTTATGACGTACAAGTTTTTCTCTGCCAAGACACAGTCATTTTTCGTGACGTTACAGCAATGATCGGTATCACTATTGAATTGGTGTTTGTTTATTTTTGCTTAACGGCCACAGACACCTGGTCCAGTGCACAGCAGACGACGATTTTATACTTCCGCTGACATAGTTTTGTAGAGTTGTTCCCCTTGCCATTATTTTGCGTAAACATGGCGCTATACATGTGGCTGACGAGGACTTGGTCCGAGACTCAGTCTCAAACTGATGATGAATCGAGTGTAAGCCTTGCCCAAGCAAGTACTAGTAGTCTGGTAAAAGATAAAACAAAACAAAAAATCAACTGAATTGCCAGAAAGTTATACCCCCAAGATTACAATATGTCACCAAGCTTGGCCCAATCTTGGTTCAATAATGCGTGCACATTGGGTAACCTACGTAATGTTCCTATATGGAGATTGGTCAATATCCGTTTAAGTGGTTCTTGAGATATTGCTTCCGATGAACCGACCAACAGACCGACCCACCGACAGACAGACGGACCGACACTGGCTCGTTCCGATCCCCCTCACCCCCCCCCCCCACACACACGACTATTTCAAAGTATTTCCAGATAAGTCCGTAAATACAAAAACAACAACCCAATGACCCACATAAGGAGTACTTCCTAAATAGCTGTCAACATGTATTTTGACCGCTTTTAAGGGGAAGCAACTCTCATTGACCTACTTTACCTACTTTCGGTTTATGCTGTCAACATGTATTGTGTAACCGCATTTCAGGGGAAGCAACCTACTTTCGGTTTATTTAGGGATAAAACCGCACGCGAGAAGAAGCAACGCTCTGATAGATCTCTCTAACTGAAGACTATAGCAGGGACGGGTGAAATTCAATTCAACCTAGTTAGCCACAGCCTGACATTGTCAAAAAGGTAAATGATCTATCTTTTGTTTCATAGAGATTTATTGATATTATATATATATATATATATATATATATATATATATATATATATATATATATATATATATATATATATATATATATATATATATATAATAAAAAATAATTCATCAATACAATACATAATTCATACAACTACTATTATAGTTCCCTAACACAATCACATTCTATCAATCCAACAAGTGACAAATACATAGAAGTCACTATATGACAGTTTTCATAACCCATTTAATAAATTCGTTCCATTTATACAAGCCACTATCACTTATATCAGTTTCTCTCTCACATGTAATAAATCTAGCCTTTTATTTAAACATGTAATAATTAGTTTCTAATGGAGGGGAAATTATGGATAAATGTATGGATAAAATAAAGACGATGGAGATTAAAAATAAGAAGAGGAGGAAGAAGAAGAAATTTAAAAATGTGCGATTTTACTTGGCTGTATATGGCAGTGTCAGTGTCGATGTGATTAACGAATTCCTATCCTATCCTGTAACTCGAAAGTCGTTGGGGCAAAACAGATGATCCTTTAACCAGCGTACTCCATCTTTCTCTGTCCTCAGCAACCCTCATGGCTTCGCTCAGTGTCAAGCTAGTCCACTCACGAATGTTGTCCTCCCAACTCTTTTTCTGTCTCCCTCTTCTTCTGCCTCCTTGCATCATGACTTGCAGGATGGTCTTTGCAATTCCTGATGCTCTGGTGACGTGCCATACCATCGGAGTTTCCGTTTCTTCACCACTGTGAGCAGGTCATCGTGTTGTTCAATGGCTTGTGTGATGGTCTGTCGGACTTCGTCGTTGGTTATGAGCTGGGTATAGGAAATGCCCAGAAATCTTCTGTACCACCTCATCTTCGTACTTTGTATTCTTCGTTGTAGGACTAATGTCAGACTCCGTGTTTCGCAAGCGTATAGGAAGATGGAGATGACAAGGGAGCGCAGCAGCCTAACCTTGGAGTGTAGACTGTGGTCCTGTCTTTCCAAATGGGCTTTAACCTTGTTAGGGCAGCAGTTGTTTTGTGCGATCTTGGAGATGACTTCCTGTCGGGACCCATTGTTTGATATAATGGCTCCAAATTATTTGAAGCTATGCACCGCCTTGAGAGATTGGCCTTGGACTTTGATGTCCGTGTTGATGCCTTTGGTGTTGTTGGTCATCATTTTGGTCTTCCCTGCACTTACTTCCATTCCAATGGCTCTGAAGGCCAGTGGTGTTAAGCCTCTGCACCAGCTATTCACGTTCCCGTTCCTTTCCAGCCATTCCATCAATGGCATCTGCAAAACAGAGGTTGGAGATTGCTCTGTGCCTCCATGATCTGCAAGGGCATCTGACATGATGCGCTCCAGGCCGGAAGATATTGAAGAGTGTTGGAGAGAGTAGGCATCCTTGACGCACGCCGATTGATGTTCTGAACCAGTTCTCAATGGCGCTGTTGTAGAGGACTGTACTGATAACCTTGTCATACAAGCTTTTGTTGACTTCAATAATGTTAGGACTGATATGTTGTACACTCTCATGGTTGCCCACAGAGCTGCATGGCAGACTCGGTCAAAGGCTTTCTTGAAGTCTACAAACACATGATGTTGTTGGTGCTGTAGGTATTTCTCGCAAATTATTCTGAGCTAGATTGAAAATCTGCTCAGTGGTACTTCGCCCTACCCTGTTCAATCCTACTTGTTCTTCGGGTATGATTTGTTCAGTTTGGGGTTTCAACCTGTTGAGAATTATTTTCAGGAGGACTTTGCTGGGATAGCTGATGAGGCTGATGGTGCGGTAATTTTCACACTGCTGAAGGTTACCCTTTTGGGAAGAGTGGTGACAAGCGACTGGGTCCATGGTGTAGGCCATTCCCCCCTCTGCCAGATCTGTTTATAGATCTCATTTTTTACATGAGCTGCAGCCTGTTTTATCGAGTGCCTTGTCTCTGTTTTCCTAATCAAAGCTCGATCTGTTTAAAAGTTTAAATTATACATAAAGTAAAAAAAATTGTCAAAGAAGACAAAACAGCAAATTACCTGTGCATTATTTGCTGATCTGACTGGGAAAAAAATACGCTAGCACGGTGACAGTACGCACGCACGTGCATGCATAGGCCCTACGACACCAGCGCTAGAACCACGTGATCGATAGATCGAAATATGAGATTTTTTTTTTTAAAGCTATTCGAATCATTTGGAGTGTGCGTGCACCGGTGAGTGAAGAGGAGTGAGTGGGGGTTATGGCCCGGTCACACCGCCCGCACTTTGTTGGAGCGTTCCTTGAACGGTAGGGAGGGGGGACTGAATTTCGACAACGCTCGTCACCGCGCACAAAATGGGAAAAAAAAATCGAAAACACGGGCGTTGCCTTAGCGGTGCACCGCTGAAGCCGGCGTTGCTATAGCTTTGGCTTAACGGTAGCGAGCGTTGGTTTAGCGGTGACGCGAGCGTTGATAGAGCGGCATTCTGCGCATGCGGGCGTTGGCTCGGCGGGGGTTTAAAGTTGGTTTAGCGGCATACCGCTTTTGACTACGGAGTTGAACGGATCATCATGCCACGTGGACAAAAGAAGAGGAAGGCTGGAGAAGGAAAGGCAGCAGCACAGTGTTCAGTTGATAGCCACCATTCTCTCCTGCCAATCCACTGATCCTGATGGGGAGTTGCACCAATGCTTGAGTAGGTTTTGCTGCCTCTTCCCATCACGTGAGGCTGTGTTGGGGCCTTGCACATCATAGTGTCCTCCAAGTTCCGTCCTTCTCTCCATGCCCCAGGCTTCAGGTTCCCATCTGGTTGTGCACGGTCCACAAGTCTGTTCTGGACCACTGGGAAGCGGGTGCGCATCAGGTTGTGGAGGATGCAGCAAGCTTCCACGATGGTTCTGACAGTTTCATGGTGATGTTGCATGATGGTGAGCAGAATCTGGAACCTGTTGGCCAGGATGCCGAAGGCGTTCTCCACGACCCGTCTTGCCCTGGACAGCCGATAGTTGAAGATGCGCTCTTCATGGGTGAGGTTTCTGGTGCTGTACGGCTTCATGATGTAGGTCCGCAGTGAGAAGGCGTCATCCCCGATGATGAAGTAAGGCACATCCTGATTGTCATTGGGTAGGGGATCTGGCTGAGGAAAGGCATGAATCCTGTTCTGGTCCAGCCCACGATGGAGATCACTTTCGTTGTAGATCTGAGCGTCTGAGGATGAGCCATTGCCTGATAGGTCAATGTAGGTGAACTTGTAGTCAGCATCCACCATGGCAAACAGGATCACGCTGTAAAAGCCTTTGTAGTTGTAGAATTCTGAGCCAGAGTTACGAGGAGCTTTACAGGCCACGTGCTTGCCATCAATGACACCAACTGTGTGGGGAAAGTTCCATCTCTGGTACCATTGGTCAGCCAGATCTCTCCATCCTTGTTCAGTTGTTGGGCAAAACACGAGTTCATCTGTGTACTCCTCAATGATGACCTTTACCACTTCTCTGACTATCACACTGATGGTGTTGTGGGGAACCCTCCAGGCGTATTGCATGTTTCTGTAGGTGTTACCAGAGGCCAGGTGCCGTAGGGTGATTGCCACTTTGAGACCAGGTTCCAGGCTTGCTCGGTAATTGGTGTCTTGCTTGGTCAATCTGGGGGTCAGCCTCTGTACAACTTCATCAAACATGGCTGGTGGGATCCTCATGAAGTGCTGGAAGGCTCGTGGATCCTCATTCCTCAGCTCCACCATCAGCTTGTCATACAGTCCATGTTCAGGCCTTCTCAGAATCCACTGTCTGACCCACACAACTCTGTCTCTCCTTCTTCTCTCTCTTCTCCTTCTGTCAACAGCTTGTTGCAATCTGAGGAGGTTCTGATTCTGCTGCTGGATTAGTGCACCAATCATAGCAAGTCTCTCAGCATCCATGGTAGTACAGTTTTACTGTAACTTTGAGCAAATTCGATGTAAATGAGGTCTGCACTCAACGGCAGCTCGATTCCAAATGGGCTCCAGGTCCATTTCTCCCCGTATTTATAGCCAAATTCTGATCCCGCTCCGACACCTCCATATAAACGCCAAATAAAAGTTCATCACCGCAATGGATCGCTGCTTCAACGCCAGACATCATTCCAGCAATCCCGTGTCCGCTCGTAAAACGCTTACAACCGCTCCACCAAAGTTTGTGCAACGTTTAAACACCGCCCGGGCAAAGCTGGCGAAGCAGCGGTGGTCCAGCGTTCAAGATTTCTGCGTTGGCGTAGCGGAACCAAGCGTTCACGAACTTGCGTCTAGCGGTGCCAAACTTTGACTGGGCGTTGTTGGAGCGGTGGTGAACTTTGCCGGAGCGGAAAATTGCCCACTCCTCACCGCTCGCAATATTTTGTGCAGCTCAAAACTTTCGGAGCGGTAGGAGGGACCATAAGCGGTGGTTGAGCGTATACGGCGTTGCCTTAACGGGGGCCAACTTCTGGTGAACGGTAACGAGCGGTGATGATTTTTTTTCACCGCTCCAGGAACGCTCCAGCAAAGTTCTTGCGGTGTGACCGGGCCTTAAGGGCTGCGGGGACGGGAATGGGGCCGATGAGAAGGGGTGGGGGGGGGGGGGGGTGGCAGAGGGAACAAATTATTCTGACATTTTTTTTTAATACCATAGGTAGTTATTTTGCTGAAACAGCTACCATGCAAGAGACAAGAAATAAATTAAATAGTCATTTTGTCAATAGTTCATAGAGTTGCAAAGCGCAATAAAGAAATCACCATAAACAATCTGATGTTTACGTTTTCTCAATTCTACTTTCTCTACTGATATTTAATGCTTCTTGCAAGGGATACTTCAGTAATTAAAGTTAATGCGTCTTGCATTCTTCCTTTTAACTTTTCGTGTATATTTATTTTAACTAATTCTTACTTTATGAACTTTCTTTAAGTTTGAAACAAACGTGTTAATCTAAGTATTACATTTAAGTTAATTCTTTATTAGTAAGTTTACTGTAAAGTTAGCTTGAAATGCTAACTCCCCGGCGGGAACAACATTATGGCTGCCGTTTCCGAAGCAGACGAAATGAATTTGCCTTCAACAAAGGATTTCGCGACGGACACATCTGCAAGGTTAGTATTTCGATTTGCAATCACTTTAACTTTTACCTGAAAAATTATTGTAATGCATTTGGCATGGATTTTGTTTATTTGAATGAGAAAATCATGGCCGTTATTAACCATAAATGTATCTCTCAAACTTGAGTCAAAGACTGTCGTTTATAATCAAAGAGAAAGAGGCAAAGGTTAGCCATAGCCCATAGCTTGCGAAAATTGTTGGATAGCACAGTATTAATTAATTGTTTGATTCCATGGTTGTATGCATTGCAGTCTTCTGGAAGCTGGTTCAATTCAGGCGATTGACAAGCAATCTGTCCATCGAATCTGCTCCGGACAAGTTGTATTGACTTTGGCTACTGCAGTGAAAGAACTGCTTGAAAACAGCATTGATGCTGGTGCGACAACTGTGGGTTAGTACGTAGTATACAAACTGAACAACCAGCACAGATGCCAGACCCATAGAATGATTGGGCTGCAGTTTGAAAAAAAGATGGGGAGCTGCCATTTGGTATGCTTGTGTGAAGAACCTACAGCACAGCACTAAAAAAATACCCCCTATTATGTCAGTAATTGTCGAGTATGACAAATGCTGATGGACATTAAATGAAGAAGAAGGTATTTTGATATTGTTTGGATTGCATGCTTGAGTCTCTGTCAAAAGTTTTTCATGCCCATGGTTTTGTTCCATTTAAGTTTTAACCAGTTAATCCTGCTTTCCTGAAATTCTTGCACCTTCTGTAAATCAAAATCGTTAGCCGCACAGACATTATACCGTGTTGTCACTTATTATTTTAAAAAGTGTTTAAACTTACATACTTACATATATGCACCAGGTGCGCACTTTTTCTTAATTACATGTAAATTATGCAAAGGTGTCTTTTTATTGTAATTATTTGACATTAATTAAAATCAAAGACATGTAATTTAAAGATTTTTTTCTTTATAGTTAATTTGATTTAATTTATTTTCAGAGATAAAGCTGAAAGAATATGGCAGTGAAAGCATTGAAGTTTCTGACAATGGATCTGGTGTTGAAGACAGAAATTTTGTTGGCCTCAGTAAGTTATTTATTTATTTATTTTTTTGTAATAGTAATAATAATAATAATAATAATAATAATAATAATAATAATAATAATAATAATAATAATAATTTTATAGCACAGAACCAAACTTAAAGCTTGCTCTAAGCGCTCGGACGCATACATACATACGCTCTCAAGGATAAATATTTCAACAAAGTGGTTAAACATTATGAAATAAAACAGGTAAACTTTGTAAGAAATAATACAAACATAAACATCACATGCACATCTAACAAGGACAAATATTTGGACAATGCAGTACAACATTGTGAGATAAAAGACATTAAACATCGTAAAAAATAATAACAAACATCGCAAGCAGTAGTAGTAATAATACTCAGTGTGTTTTGTTTAATATTTCTGGCTAAATTTAATTCATATTTATCAACATGGTTAGACAGTTATATATATTTCTCTTCTCTCTTTAATTTGCTGGTACTTAATCTTGCATTGAGGAAGAAACACGAACAATTTTAAGACATTATAATTTTTCAATGTGCAGTTCATTGAGGAAGAAACAATAACAATTTTCAAGGTGTTATAATTTTTCAATGTGCAGTTAAAGGGAAACAACTCATTCATAATTTATTATTGCATATGTTACCTGTGATTTAGTTTGAAACAGTTTTGGGTCCCTGTATACTTACAAATGACAATTTTATTGATAATGATAATGTTCATTCCTTCTTGTATGTCAGCAGTATTTTTAATTGAACTATGTGATGTGCTTCATTTGCAGCTCAAAAGCATCACACATCAAAGCTGTCCGACTTCAATGACCTGGTTAACGTGGAAACATTTGGCTTCAGAGGCGAAGCGCTCAGCTCTCTGTGTGCTCTAAGGTTGGTTGAACTTCAGAGTGTATTTTATAAACTTAATAACAAAGATCATCGATATAGTCATTTTAATTATAGATTTTTTCTATGCAAGTGCGGTGTGGTGACAAGGAGGTTTGAAGGCTGATTACCACCAAAGGCATACATTTTAAAAACTCTTTCCAGGTGGAAGCTGTCTTGTAGGGGTTCTTTGGCAAGACTCATTTGGTTTCCAAAACTACTTTTGATTTGTTGCAGCAACCTGACAGTGACAACCAGACACAAGTCAGCGGCCGTGGGAACAAGGTTGGTATATGACAACAATGGCCTCATCGTCTCCAAAACACCCATTCCACGACAGGTGAGTGTCTTATCATCTTCATGACCCACAGAGATTTTATTGCCATCCGTTGCCTGGACAAAGCATACAATGTTGGTGAAAGATCGATGTTGTTCAATTCATTTCTATCTCTAACCCTGTGCTTGGTTAAGTGAAGTCTGTAAAAAAAGAAATACCTACAGAACCAACAACATCTATATCGTGTTTGTAGACTTCAAGAAAGCATTTGACCGTGTCTGGCATGCAGCTCTGTGGGCAACCGTGAGAGTATACAACATCAGCCCTAACATTATTGAAGTCATCAAAAAAACTGTTTCAGAACAACAATCGGCGTGCGTCAAGGATGCCTACTATCTCAAAACTCTTCAGTATCATCTTAGAGCGCATCATGTCAGATGCCCTTGTAGATCACGGAGGCACAATCAGGATAAGGGGTAGTGCAATCACCAACCTCCGTTTTCAGATGCCATTGATGGATTGGCTGGAGAGGAACAAGAACTTGAACAGCTGGTACAGAGGCTTGACACCACCTTCAGAACCTATAAAGTGGAAATAAGTGCCAAGAAGACCAAAATGATGACCAACAACACCAATGGCATCAATGGACATCAAAGTTCAAGGCCAATCCCTCAACATGGTGCATAGCTTCAAATATTTAGGAGCCATTGTATTAGACAGTGGGTCCCAACAGGAAATCCTCTCCAGGATCGCACAAACAACTGCTGCCCTAACAAGGTTGAAGCCCATTTGGAAAGACAAGACCATCAGTCTACATTCCAAGGTAAGGCTGCTGCGCTCATCTCCATCTTCCTATACGCTTGTGAAACATGGACCCTCATAGACGACCTATAAGTACGAAGAATACAAAGCATAGAGATGAGTTGCTACAGAAGACTTCTGGGCATTTCCTATACCCAGCACATCACCAACGACAAAATCTAACAGACCATCACACAAGCCATTGGACAACACGATGACCTGCATACAGTGGTGAAGAAACAGAATTTCCGATGGTATGACAACATCACCAGAGCATCAGGCCTTGCAAAGACTATTCTGCAAAGCACTGTGCAAGGAAGCAGAAGAAGAGGGAGACTGAAAAAGAGGTTGGAGGACAACTTTTGAGAATGGACTGGCTTGACACAGAGTGAAGCCATGAGGATTGCTGAGGAAAGAGAAAAATGGAGTACACTGGTTAAAGGATCATCTGTGATGCCCCAACAACTTTCGAGTTACGGGACAGGATAGGATAGGATAGGATAGGATAGCAGGGTTGCCAACCACTACGGAATTTCCGTAGTTTACTCCGGAAATGAATACGCGACTACGGAGCTACGCAAATCGAAAATTTACTACGGAAAGTCAATTTTCGACGATAGTATTACAGTTTTATTACTTTTAACGAGTTTTATTGAGCGCATGTGCCTCCCGTAGCACCTCAAGGTCACGGTCATTCGGTTTACGTGCACGGTGTAATAGATCACGCTCCCAGTGCATGTTAGGAAATTCGACCAATCACCGTGAAGTGGTTTTGCAAACGGCCAATCGGTTCACAAAACCTCAACCTTTCTGTGACACTTTCGTTTCCGGGTCACGTTCTACAGCGCGAGAAGAAAAGTTTGTGTGCGGCGTATTTTGAATCCATGATGCCAAAAAGAAAGAAAACTAGCGATGAAAGCCCAGAAAAAAAGAAGAGGACAGCAAATCAAGAGTAAGGAAAGAGCAAAATTTCCGTGCATCACTGCGTCATTGAGATCAAAACACAGCGTGCATTGTACAGCGTGCTTGGCAGATTTTAGCATTCAACATGGCGGCTTCACAGGCTGTGAAGTCCGTAGGCCTCGCCTCAATTACATACTATACATAGTATGCAATTGAGGCGAGGCCTACGGATAGTATGTAATTGAGGCGAGGCCTACGGACTTCACAGCCTGTGGGCGGCTTCCACGTTGTGACGCGACACGTGAATGTCACAAAAGTCGTTGCCCTGATCCAGAAAAGTTAGTCCCTGTTCAGTCGGTAGCCACCAGATTGGGCCTTGCTAAAGACTAGACATGTTCCCAGAGAGAGAATAGAGCAAGTTCAATAAATGTGGAGTATTGTATGAAGCGTTTCATCTTTCCTTGCAACTGTGCTTGTTTAGTAGTGTGTGTGTGTATGCATGTCTTCGTTAAAAAAAATGCGACGACGTATTGCTACTGAAAATGTCATAAAACTACTGAAATTCAGAATTTTTACTACTGAAAACTTTTTTGGGGGTTGGCAACTCTGGGATAGGATAGGATAGTAGAAAAAGAAGAAATCTGATTCCCTGTCGTACAATTCTGACAGTACAAACAATACTTCTATGTTATAACCCAACTGAGCTATGAAATGGGCACAATCAGCTCTGAACTGATGTGGAGATAAATACTTATATGCCAGAGTTGCATAATAATTATACACTCCTGCTTTGTAGATATAAGTATAGCCTGCTTTTTCATATATAAACATATGAGTATTCAGCAAGGTCTAGAAGTGTCACCACAATCTGTTTTGGCATGTTGCCTGTACATCACAAGTTATTTCAGTGCAGCTAGAACATAATTATTGTCAAACTTGAAACATCCGACAATGGCTAACATACTGTTTATTGTTTCCACCCCGTTTTCAGCAAGGAACAACAGTGTCACTATACAATCTGTTCCACACATTGCCAGTACGTCACAAAGAGTTTCAGCGTAATTTGAAGAAGGAGTTCAGCAAGATGGTGCATGTTCTCAATGCTTATTGCATCGTCAACACCTATGTTCATATCACCTGTACCAACCAGACAAGCAAAGGGTAGGTAAAGTTTGATATTTTTTATATAATAAAAAAGAAAAGACCTGTTTATTTATTGTATTTATTGTATTTATCTCTGCTGGTCCTGCAGTAGTCAGTATATGTAGATGTTAGCTTATTGCAACTGGACCTGAGTTGTTGATTATTAACACTTTTCTAATCCCAACACCTCATTTCCTGAATATTCTAGAATTATAGATTATGTGGCATGTAGACTTTACTCCAAAGGAGATTTTGCAGTTTTAATTCAGTAATGTTATCCTAGAAATTATAGTATAAACATTAGTCGTTACAGTGAAGTGCTTCATTTAAAACTAAGATTGATTTTGTTGCTCTCTGTATTTCAGGAGCAAGTCAACTGTAGTGGCCACAAATGGAAATTCAGCGGTGAAGGATAACATTTCCAATATTTTTGGACCAAAGCAGGTAGAGCTTTTCAGTTGACGATCCTACAGACTTCTAAAATGCGTTATGCTAGACGAAGGATCTTAGAAATGTCTATGTTATGCGCGTAGATTTGTCATATTTTAATTGTATGGAATCATGGTCCTCTTCACATTTATAGGGGATAATACAGATTTGGATGTAGATAAGCTATTACGTGTATTCATGATGTATCTGTAGTTGCAGAGCCTGTTACCATTTGAACAGCAGTCCCCATCGGAGGAAGTGTGTACAGACTACGGTGTTAAATCAGATGCCAGCCAAACAGAGTTATTTACGTATGTATAATGTTGTTCTCCTATAGTGTTTATCTAACATCACAAAATTGCCATTTAAAATCTCTTTCTGTCTGAAGTTGCCAAGGGGAAAAATAATCAGTTTGATTCAAATATGGCATTGTTGTTTGATTTCTTTGTAGGTTTATATATTGCCAATGCAAAAATTCAGTCAGCATCTTTATATAGTTCTTTGAACAATTTGTATGGCTTGCGATATTGGAGCACTTTCATGTAACTGCAAACACACATTCAATATTTTTTGTGAATTTTCTTTTACAATTGTGCAGGATGGAGGGTTTTGTTTCAAAATGTGAGCATGGCCAGGGAAGAAGCAGCACCGACCGCCAGTTCATATTCATCAATAAACGTCCCTGTGATTCTGCCAAGGTCTGTTTACTTGTCTCTTTTTCTTCTTATTCAGCATCCTGTTGTATGGGTTCAATATTTCTCTGAACTCCTGCACACTGTCTCGAAATCTACGATCTTCAACTGACACTACCTGTTTAAAGTTAAGCGTTTTAACAGAAAACAACACGTAGCAAAGAGCTAGCTTCTTCTGCTTTGACCCTCATTTATGGAGTTCCGTATCACAATCAGTTAGACACTGTGCTACGCTGCCAACATTGAAAGAACAATTGAAAACCTGTCTCTTCAAAGAATATTTTTCTGACTTACATTTTTGATCAGACACATTAATGTTTGTTTGGACTGTTATCTACTTTCAACCATTTCGTTGTTGTTGTATAAATCTTCTTTAGTGCGCATGAATGTAAGTTTCTGACTGCTTTTAATTTGATGTTAATATTTGATATAATATTTTCTTTTAACGGGCCTAGTGCCTTTAGGTAGTCACTAAAAAAATTTTCAGTTATTATTATTATTATAATTATAGGGATAATGGTAATTCAGAAGAATGATGATGTTTTTGGTTTTTTAATTTATTAAAAGGCAAAATATTGATCAGTGTTGATGATGATGATGATGATGATGATGATGATGATGATGATGATGATGATGATGATGATGACCAAGAGTCTTCATTGAATAGCGCAGGTATCCACGGAGAAAGTTCAGGCTCATGGTACTTGAAACGAAACGAGGGAGTGGTCAAACTGATGGCAAAGTGGAAAGAACAAGGTGTTTATATTAGTGTCTTAAAACATTTTGCCTTGCATTGTAGTTCAGTTTCTCAATGTACTTTTTTTTTTCTTTCTTCCGTTTGTTTATTTTGTTTTTACAGATGCTGAAAGTGATCAATGAAGTGTACCACAGCTACAACAAACACCAGTATCCATTTGCGGTGCTTCTCATCACTATGGCTAAAGGTAAGTCACTTGATCATCAGTGTCTTCACAAGTGTATCTTTTAAGATCGAATACTTACAAAAGTTAATTGTGGTTAACTGTATAATTGCCATCTGAGAATCAATATGTCCAGTGGACGTTTAGTTTTAGACTGTAGGAATGCTATTAATGTTCAGAATAGGAGACTTCATTATACTTTAAAGCTTCTTTAAGAGGAATGATATTAATGTTCAGAAAAGGAGACTTCATTATACTTTAAAGCTTCTTTAACTCTTTCCCTGCCAGGCATGTTTCCACGTTTGTGCCAGACATTTCTCTGGCACCGGAAAGAAAGTTAAGTACCTTAGGCATTTAAGCTACTGTTCTTTCAATAATAGTTGTTAAATAGACATATTTCATATCAAAATAAAGGTAAAAGAGTGAAGAATAAGAAAAATAAACCAAAAAAATGTTATTTTGATTATGTTATTGAAATATGTGTTTTGAAAGCATGTTGATCTTTTTGAAATGATACAATAAAATAAAAATATTTCTACATACCACAGTGATAAAAAAAATCTGGAGGAATAATTCCAATCACTGAATCGGCTTCACACACCAGAAAGAAAATTTATTTATGATCAAAATACACTTTACAGTTTGAAATTATATTGATTATTAGCAGAGTTTGACACACTGTCGATTGTGCCCATCACAATGCTTAGTAAAATGCACAAAAAACACTCTAAAAACGAATCAATTTGAAGAAACCACGCGTGTGTCGATCGAGAACGAAAGTAGAAAGAGTTATCTCTCTTTGGTTAAAATAAAACTTGGATTGGACTGCGCAAAAAAACGGAACGAAACGGAATACTGAAATCGACGATATATCATCGATTGGCACAAACATTGCGGCTCAGATCGACGATATATCGTCGATTGGCAGGGAAAGAGTTAAGAAATGTCTAGTTATAGGCATTGGTCCTGATTTGGCTCGGAAGAGTCCGCTGGACCTAAACAGACCTGATAGTTCTCCGCGAAATCGCGGAAATCCGCGAAAATGAAAACGAAAAAAAAAAAAAAAAAGGTAGGAAATGCAAAACAATCTGCGGACACTTAATTTTGTTGTTGTTGTTGTTGTTGTTTTGTATCGGAAGACGAAAGTTGCTTTACTCGCTTCCGGTTTTGCGGCGCCATACTTTGTTTTGGAATAGTGGTGCAGCGTTGACAGTTTCTGTGTATATATTTTCGCCGTTCAAGTTGTGGATTTGTGGACTTCATCAGACTCAATGGACTTCAAAATGTCTGTCACAAGGCGTGACATAGTCGCATGTTCCGCGGAAACCTCGCTTAGATCACTATCAGGTCTGCTAAAGCAATAATCATGTAATGTAATGTAAAGTTATAGGCATGTGGATGACTACTGACAGTGGTCCTTTCTTTCCACACTTGTCTTTCTTTCTTCAGCGACTTGGTAAAATTTCTAATTCTGTTTTGTGTCTGTTACTATTAACTGTTCCATTATGTTTACAGAATCTGTAGACGTGAATGTTACTCCAGACAAGAGACAGATTTTTATGGAAGGAGAGAAAATTCTCCTTGCTACTATCAAGGTAGGCTATAAACCACAGTTATCTGTCTTATGCGTGTGGTTTATTAGTGTGTGGGATTTTGTTTCTTAGTTTGCATCATTGCGTGCTTTGGGTGAGGTGTAATATGATTTACATTTTAGCTTATTCTCACGGAAGGGTTTTAGTTCTTTAATTTGTTGTCATTACATTTATTGATTTAAATATGAAGAAGGGGATTTAGTTTTCTTCATCCAAAATTCCATATGAAGTAATATTACCTTCGTTTCTGCTGATGTCTTAGAGTAGTGAACTATGTCTTTCCTTATTTTGTTTCAGACCTCATTGCTAAAGATGTTTGAGCCTACAATGTCAGTCTTACGAATGAATGTGGTTTCACATAGTGGATCTCTGTCTCAGCCTGTCAGTGATGACTTGTCTCCAACAAAACATGGGAATGTTGTTACTAAAGGAACTAAGGTGCTTGTTATTATTGAGATAGGGTGTTGAATGTATTGCATGCAATTGTAGAATTTCTGCTAATTAAGAGCTGCTTGTTGGCCGCAAATAGTCAAATCAGCCCCTCTTTGAGTGTGAATAAAATCAAAATCCTCCCCTCTTTGAGTGTGAATAAAAATTGAGTTTACCTTATTTTGTTTGGGGCAGTCCTTTTTTTTCTTTTACTCGCATGCATAGCAATGTGAGTCTATGTACTCACCCTCCTTCTCCCCTTCCTCCACATCCCCCCCCAAGGTCATCCCAAGGTCAATTTTTTTTCCCATAATAAAACTTATGCTGTAGTTTATTTGATAGTACCTGAGTGTGTTTGCAGCCAGTGGTTAAGGTCACCTCAAGGTCCAGAGCATTTTAATGCCACCGTTTCATTTTTTTTTTCTGGGCACTCATTTTCATGTGAAATATTGCCAGTTCCATAAGGAGCTTGTGAGTCATATGGGCTTTTGCCTTTCTAGTTGTTAAAGTCCTCGGCTGACCTCTGAATTACAAGAAAAATCAAACTTCAAAAATATGTTTTTGAGTTGTATATATTTATATTATCTATGCTGTTTCAACCCCCACCCCACCCCCACCCCCTCTCTCACTCATCCCCACCCTTCCCCTCCTCTTTCTTGTTCTGTTTCTGTTTGTGCACAATATGGTAACTTTGTATTGTCATTAGTTTTGCATTAACTTGCATTTACCATTGTTGATTTTCTTCTGTTTATTACAGGATGGCGGGCTGAGCACACTAGCCAAATTGAAACGATCATTTTCCAGTGCATTTGATAAATCTGGGAGGGACTGTGTTTTTTCTTCCACTTCCACTACACCCCCTGAGAAACGTACTATGTTCTTTTGTTTTTTCCAGTAGGCATGTTTAACATTCAAGATAGTTTTAGTGTGGTATTAGAAAGGTGGATAACGTACTCATCAATTTGTAAGTTAAACCAAAGAGCTTATTACGGAAAGAGAGGGAACTTCCATTATGTCCTATACAAAAATGCGAGACGCTCTCACGGATTATTTCCCTTTTGCTCGGGCTGGCTATATTTCACCATCTGCTATATGAATGATCTGTGCGTGGTAACTTATTGAGCCTATGCCATTGCAAAAGAACATTTTTATGGCAACGTTTGCAAAAACCAAACTTTTAACCATCATTATTATTAACATTCCGCTACTGCTGTCTTTTTTTTTTTATGTTTACTTATTGACATTTATTAGGTGCTTTTATGCTGCTTATGTGTGTATGTCATAGGTTCATTTTCTGCCCTGGACTTTATTATTTTTTAATCAATGACAGATATTTTAAAATTAAAATATGCATGACAGTTTCATTTATCCGAAACTGTAAATCCGTAATCGAGAGAGAGAGAGAGAGAGAGAGAGAGAGAGAGAGAGAGAGAGAGAGAGAGAGAGAGAGAGAGAGAGAGAGAGAGAGAGAGAGAGAGAGAGAGAGAGAGAGAGAGAGAGAGAGAGAGAGAGAGAGAGAGAGAGAGAGAGAGAGAGAGAGAGAGAGAGAGAGAGAGAGAGAGAGAGAGAGAGAGAGAGAGAGAGAGAGAGAGAGAGAGAGAGAGAGAGAGAGAGAGAGAGCTCTGTCATTCAATCAATTAATCAGAATAAAGCACAATAACAAAATGTTTCACTAATAGTGTGAATTTAATTTGTATCATGTGTTCCCCTACCCCCAACCCTCTCACCTTCCACATCACTGGCTTAATAACATCAGTCACTTCATGGAAAATAATTAATTAATCAGACAGAACAATCAGAACCTACTGGCTAGACTACAACATTCCACGCAATATAGATCTAATGCGCAGAAATTCACAGATCAGAACAAGGACTGAGTTTCTACATTACATTTTTTTCCCGTTTACAGTCAAACGAAAAGGGATTACAACAGATCAAGGACCATTTTTGTGCCTAGGTAAGGGGTTATCTTGCACAGTATTTGATCACGAGGAGAAAACAGACTTAGTCTAATTTAACTTGTTAACATAAGCAGTTTGACGAAGCCAAACTGCCAATCTGACATCTACTTTTGAAATATAAGCACAAATATAGGCAAACAACCTAGCAATAACGTAAACAGTGAGCGACCTGTTGAACGTAAACTGTCAGCTAGCAAACTGTTTTGGATTAGCACATAAATATAACATGAATCATTCAAGCCGCTCTCCGATTGTTTTAACACTAACAACACTGCAGCGGTCTTAGTTTAGGCCTACATAAACACAAAAAAATGAAGTTTTTCAATTGCAATTTATCTTAGAAATTTGAAAAAGGACTTGCCAACACAACTTTTCTTGTATCTGGCATTATGGCAATTGATAGCTGTGCAAAAGTCACCGCCCTGTTTCACTCGGTTGCCTTTTGACTTTCTGCCACGAGCCATTTTCAGCATGTCGACAAGGGAGCATAACTCGTACATTTCGTCTCGCGGTTCTGTACCAAGTTCCCCTCTTTCTATCATAAGCTCTTTGGCTAAACTAAGTCATGTTTTCACTTGTTTCAGAACTAAACAGTTTCTTCTGGAAGTTTTGCATGCAGTTTATGGCTGTTGCATATATTGTATTGCTTGTAAGTTTTTAGTATTTCCTTTGTGGTAATGTTTTTTGCACCACAATATCATGGAGCATTTGGAATATAGTTGCAGGAAATGGTCGAATGCACACCATAATTATTGCTCTTCCTTTTCTTTTTTCTCTCCCACAGAGCAACGAATGGAGGCCTTTCTCAGCAAGAGTCGCAGTACGCCTGCCAACTTTTCTCCAGACAAAGGGTCCATCAAAATTTTTTTTGCAGCTGCAGCGTCCAAAGGAACAAGTCCCTCAAAACCTTTTTCATCTGAAAACAACTCATCCACCTTGAGTCCTTCATCAGTACAAACTACAGGCTCTGAATCACCCCAGTTGGGCTTCAAGCCTCTTGATGAATCTGCTGTGGCTGATGTTGTGTTTGATGACTTGTCTGCTTCAAAGCAAACAAAACAATCTGAGAATCTTGATGAAGTTGATTTTGTGGGAGATAGCTTGAGTGGGTCAGGGGAAACTATACTGAGTAAAGCAGACTGCAGCAGGTTAGATACATTGAACTGTGAAATTATTCATCATGACTCAAACACGGTGGAACTTCTTGACTGCAGTGGTGAATCAGAGAATTTTGAAAGATCTTCCGTAGAAATTGTACAGGTATTTCCACATTCTCCGTCTGCGTCATCTACAAGTTTGAATGTTTCTCAGTCATTGTCTTCTTATAAATTAGAATCTGGTTTGAAATTAGAGTTTCAATACAAAGACACTCCTTTGGCGATAGACTCGCACAGCCCCAAGAGTGAAAGTGAAAATAAAAGGACGGCCTCTGATATTTCCGGAGGTTCAGTGTCACACTCACAGCAGCAAAAACTTGAGCCAAATCTTTCTGACGGGTGTCCAGAGAATGACAGAGAGCAGTTTGACAATGACATGAAAGTCATGGGTAGTCAACAATCAGGAGGTGACATTCATGAAACAGAACAGAAAAAGTCAGGACTAGAAATTGCGGACTTAGCAGCAAATGAGAAAATGACACAAGAATCTATCAACACATTATCATTGTCAGTGACAATCACACAACTTGTAAGTAATAGCAGATGTTCTGCAATATTTTTCTTTGCTTATCTTTCATTGCTTTTTAGACTTGCTTCATTCCTTTATTTTTTCCAATATATTGAAGTGTACATTTGTGTGTGTGTGTATTTCATGAACAGTGAAAATTCTGATTCAAATTATGTTCGACTCATGCATATTTATCAGTTGTTTTGTTTTTTTACTGGCTTTTTTTGTTTGTTTCTGGGCCAGCCCTCTTATATTGAGGAACATGCTTTTACCAAAATGGTTTTGCATCTATCTATTTATGTATGTAATGTAGTATTATAAAATACTAATTTCTACTTCAGGACAGAGAATATGACCCACAGGAAAGGAAGGAAAGTGCACTACCCTTTTCTTTCAGTCGGTTGCGGCAGTGTTTGAAAAACATAGAAGGTGTGTGCAAGTTCTCCATTTAGGATTATTAAGAAAAATAAGGACAGTGTGTGGATGATAAGAGAAGAAATGTCTTCCATGATATGATGAGATCTCTCCCTTGTGTGCATGCTCACATTTCCCAGTTTTGGATGGTCCCGCACCTCCCCACCCCCACCTCTTCTCCTACCCCCGAATTGGACTAGACAGGGGGTGCGTGCTGCTTTTTAGTTTAGCCCTGGTCTATCAGTCACTGGACCCAGGGTCCTATATGTTTACATTGTTGCGATCTTCACGTAATGGGTTTTTGAAATTTGGCAGTCAACTATTTTATTCCATAAAATTATACCTTTTTTTTTTTTTTTTTTTTTTTTTTTAACTGGCTCATTTAATCAGAGGACCAGGATTAAGTTCTGTCAATGTATTTTATTGTATTTATTCTATATTGTATTTGATTGCGTAAAGCCATGCTTGGTTGTGTGTTAATGTTTCTTACATCTTTTACATGTAAAATATATGTATATATGTATGTTTTTTTTTAAAATACTTTTGTTTAATTTTATTGGACATGCGTATTTTTACGAATTTTATCTTATTGTTTTTAGCTGCTTATAATAATTCTGTGTGTGTTTGTTTGTAGGCATGTGGTGTCAGATGTATGTGTGGTTTTTTTTTTTTTTTTTTTTTTTTTTTTTTTTTTTATACACCATGTTTTAGTGTGTTGTACAGTCTCTTATTGTGCGAGAGCTTGTGTGAGAGTATGCGTGTGAGCGCTTTGAGCAGACTTTTAGTTTGGAATTGCGCTTTATAAAATAAATTATTATTATTATTATTATGAGAAAAAAATGTTTTGACTTACACGTTTGATTTCATTTTACTTGATCAATTTCAGTTAGCCAGTGTTGGTGTATTATTTCCTGGTGGTGATATTTCAGGAGCAATTTATTGCCATCTCCGCGGAGTCGAGAGATCTGTTACTCTTCACCCAGATATTAAAATTAATGGTCTTCTACACTAATTTGTCTGTTCTGTTACAACTTACAATGTGGTGTTTTGTTTGCATTCAGTAGTATGTGTCGGAATAATGCAGCTTGACTTTTTTTCTCGCAGCCAAACAAGAAGAAGAAGAAGGATTTTCACGATCATTCAGAGCAAAGATCTGCCCCACAGATAACACATCTGCAGAAGAGGAACTGCAAAGAGAAATCAGGTAGATGTAGCTTGTTTTGTTTGTTTGCTTGTTTGTTAGTTTGTTTAACGTTTGCTTTACATAGATTTATGTTTGTGCACACTGTATTTAATCCATTACTTTTTTGGCCTTAACTTTTGCTCATTGAAGTTTGATTTATGTTTCAGTAAAGACATGTTTGCCAAGATGGAAGTCTTGGGCCAGGTGAGCATTGTCAAATATTTCTTAGCTGTGTTCTTGTTTGGGGCACATTTTTCCTCAACCCTCGTCATGATATGAACTGGAAAATACACAGTAGCACCTTGAAATCAAACTTCCCATTCCCATAATCACAGCCCATTTTGAATTTTTTTTTAAATTAAAAAATAAAGTTTCTTTTATATTTTATTTACACAGTGTGTTTGTGACCTTTTCAGTTCAACCTTGGTTTCATCATTGCCAAGAACGGAGATGATCTGTTCATAGTAGATCAGCATGCCACAGATGAGAAATACAACTTCGAAACGCTGCAGCGACACACAGTACTGCAGAGCCAACCACTTATTCAGTGAGTTTAGTTTACGTGGGCAAGTTGTGTAACGCGTTTGAAGTTCATTTTGACTTCTACATTGCCAAAAAGCGGAGCAAAAATTAGATCGTTGGCTTCAATCGGGCTGCATTGGAATGCGACTAGCTTATAGAGGCAGTCATCGCAGATGACCTGAAAATGACTCTTGACCCCAAACTGTGTGTCAGAGGCTGTTGAGGCCTACACCTACACCCAATCTAAGCTTGATAGAACTTGACTCTCACATAGCGTCAAGGTTGGCTGTTTAGTGGAAGTTAGCCTATTGGTTCATTATTTTACAGAATTACTGTTTAAAATAGTGGACCAACATTCTGTGGTGCAGTAACAGATACAGTGAGTTTGGGGTGCTGGAATGAATACATTTGCCACTTTACATACATTTCATTCAGATGATGTTATTTTTTTTTAATGTGTTTATTTATATATGGAGTTCATGAACAGCATTTAATGAGAATATGCACTTTTATTAATTAATTTTCTTTTTTCAGTCCTCAGTGTCTTGAGCTGACTGCTAGCAACGAAGTGATTTTAATGGACAACCTGGATATTTTCAGAAAGAATGGGTTTGATTTTGTCATTGATCAGAATGGTAAGAGAAATGGTGAACAATTAATTGCATCGTGAGAAAATTACAGACATTTTGGCAGAAATACTTTATATTACTTCAGTAATACATGAAATAGAGGGATAAGAAAGAAAGAAACTAAATACACGTCAGGTAGTTTTATACTTGAATGAATGAATGAACATTGAGGTTTAACGTGTACACCCACCATTGGCGATATGGCAGACGGGGATAACCATCCCAGGGAAAGAGGGGTAGGGATCTGAATCAACACTGAATCACCAGAGCAATCATACTGCTAAAATGGACAGTGAAAATGACCATATTTTTTTGCTGTGATACAATGACGGTATGCGAATTGATGTTGCGTGAATGTCTTTTTTAATTTGTATTGTTTTTTTAATCTGTTCTTTGTATGCGCGAAGCAAGTTCTCTAGAATGTTATATGTACTTGGAGCCAATAGAAAGTTGAAATTGAGAAGGCAGGCAAAGAAAATTGTGGTGGCATGAAGGGAGGTAAATGCATATGATCTGCATGATTACATTTGCTCTATGGTTATTACTTGAAGGGAGACTATCAATTTCTTTCCAAGGGAAACTATTAGTTATCATTTAAATATTATTTTCATATTAATTGACTATTTTTAGAAACTGGAAACGTTTTTTGTTCGTTTTGGTTTCGAAACATTATTTAGTTACATGTTTTAAATTGTATAATGAAACTTGATGAGATCCATTTATTGTTTTGAGTGTTCTTTTTGATAATTTTATTGTAGGAATGTTTATTAGCGTTCGTTGTTATTTTCTATAGTTTTACTTTGCCTGAATTTTGTGGTCAGTATAGACGAGATCATACTTTTAGGGATCATTTCTAAAGTATGTTCTGCCGAGACGTCAGGTAAAACTGACAGGACCGTAACCTGCGAGGAAGATACATATTCACCCCTTCTGAGCGCGAAGCGGGCGTAGGCTTGACCCCTGGCTCTAGGGGTCGGCTAGTGCCATTGATGAACGTTCCTCTCCTCCCTGTCATGGGGAGTAGGAGGAAGGGGTGACGTTCTGAGCAGTTACAGTCTTTCAATAATAATAATAATATAGGACAGGCGCATTTAATGTATTGCACATTGAAAACAGAATGTGTGTCACCACACCTGCTCAAAATATTGAAACCAAACAAAAACAAGAATTCCTCGAGGCAAAATGTGCCAAAGAATTGGGGAAAAACCAATTCAAAGAGAATGAAAACAGACAAAAAAAAAAAGACTACATTATTAATATTACTAATGGAAATAATTGTGATAAATACATGTTAAAATAAAGCATGATAATTGTTTTGCTGTTCAGTTCTTGAAAAGGCATGAAACAGGTGGAAACAAAGAAATAACTTTGTAACATGTCTTGTTTCAAAATATTTGTGTGCTGTGGGGAAATCAGTTTGTTTATTACTAACCCTCCTCCAGACCACTTTGGTTTGTTCCGTCCCCATCTCCTCTCTCTCTATGTATTGTACTAATGTTTAATGAGTGTGGGAATGCATGAGGGAGCATTTTGAAATGTTCCTTACTAGGAAAAGCACATTATTATTATTATTATTATTATTATTATTATTATTATTATTATTATTATTATTATTATTATTATTATTATTATTAAAGAGAAAGTGTTGCTTCATGTGTTTCTATTTATTGTTTTGTTGTTTTTGACTCTCATTCAGCCCCACCAAAACAGAGAGTAAAGCTAAAATCCACCCCCATGAGCAAGAACTGGAACTTTGGGAAAGATGGTGGGTAGTTTGTTTCTTCTTTGCGTTCATTAATTCTTTTATAGTTTCTTGTTCTGTTTCACCTTCTTTGTTGTCAAATTTAAATCAAGTATGGCAAAGCAAGCCCTTTCAGATTGATTGCTAGCAGTTTCATTGAATATGAAGGGGAACAAAATCTTAATCGGAAAATAATTATTTGTAATGTTGAGTTAAGTTTGTCTTTATACAAGGACATTGGTCCCCTGCCCATCACATCTCCTCGTCATTTTTTGTATGAAACTAAAGTTATAGCTTTCAAATTTTAAAGTGTTCCTGAACTGTAGAATAGTGCAGCAGAGTTTAATTTCCTAATCAATGGCTTTGTGTGATTTTTACCAACCAAAAAGGCATCACCTACTTCGACAAAAAATAGGGTCACGTATATCCCCCCCACCCCTCCCCTTCCTAAATCAGGTATTTTCCACTTAAAACATTCCAAACTTTGCTCTATAATGTACCAATGTGTCAGCAATAACTCCTGACATTCTTATGTTCTTTTGTGGAGTACTTTATTTTTAATGAATTTGTTTTGACTAAATAGTACAGATTGCCAGTATACAGAGAAAAGCATAGAAAAAAAATCGCCCAAGTAGGGAGTGAGTTAATTAAACTGTATTTGGTTCATACAATTTCCAGGGTGGGGAACTCTCCTCGGATCCGTTGATTTCAGAGGAAATCGGCAGCCATTTCAGAGGGAAAAAAAAAGAGTTCAGAGGAAAAAAAATTTGTCCGTTTCCGAATCCAGTAGACCTATTATTACAAGTACCCATCCGTGTCCACCTTTTACTTTCTCATTGCTAGAACGGGCCCGCTAGAACTGAATGCGTGCAACATCTCCCCGCCCGCTCTTGTTGATTCTTACGACCACATAAACGCGACTTGCTTAGAGCAGGCGAAATGGTGTTGAACGCGTTTTCGGCTGTTATCATGGCGTGTGTGTCCAGAATAGTTCAGCGCGGGGATATTTTTGAAGAGGGGACCATTGCCTATAAATGGAAGTGGGAGTGGATTAACAAAACAACAAAAATTGAGGACGAGGACCAGCGAATCGGTGACTGCTTTCGGAAAATAGATAGGAGTGGCACAGCTCGATGCATCTTTTGCAACAAGGAGCTGAGCTACACAAATCGTGGCTTGTCGACACTGGTCGAGCACATGCTGACCAAAATGCATCAACACGCAATGAAAGCCACAAAACAGCAGGGCCGACTTCCAGGTAGGCTTTTATTTTTAATTTATACACATACCTTTTTCCTTACGGTTGTTGAATACTTTTCTTTCATATTTGTTTGGTTCAGTTCACTATACATTTACTGCACTGTTACTATGCCACTTTAGGTATGGCTTAAAAACGTGCACATTTTCCGGGGGGATTTGCCCCCCTGGACCCCCTACAAGGGCCCTGCCCCTTGACCCCGCCGGGGCCTAGGCGTCCCCTGGACCCCGGCCTTTTCAGAGTTTTTCTCAATGAGTTATTCCCCACCCTGAATTTCTTAAAATTAAGTTGCCCATCAGTTGTTTAATTCCTATTGCCTTTCAATGTTCCAGATATTGAGGAGTTAATTTTTATGCTGACTGACTCGCCAGTGAGTATTGTCAACATTGTTCAGTTTACAAAACAAAAAGCAACAAAACACGACAAATGCTGTTCTATTATGATCTACGCCTTGTTGCCCAGTTTGATAAAATATGATTTGAAGGGGTCAAAGAGAGGGTTTAGGGTGTTTAAACCAAAACAAAACAAAGAATATAAGGAAGACAGGTTGTGGTGGTGGAAATTGAAATATATATAATACTGGCAGAAATCAAACAAATTAAGCAGTAATTATTATTGTCACCTCGAAATAATACTGCCATTTTGTTATTGGCGCTTTTACAATAGTGAGACACGACACAGCAATATCAATATAATCCATGCAAAGGAGGTCAACATAATCTGTGCAAAGGTGATTTTTGATCATGCTCTGCACACTGCAAGTGCAAGTTCCTTCACCAATTTTGTTTTTCTTCTCTAGGGTGTAAAGTTTAATTCCACAGTAAGAATAACGCGGTTCATTTGTTCAATTGAGTGTTAGATTTTTTTTTCCCCACGCAAGATGTCACTTTGTTAAGCTATTTACTTTCCAGGGCATCATGTGTCGCCCATCTAGGGTGCGAATGATGTTCGCATCTCGAGCTTGCCGCAAGTCCGTCATGATTGGAACGCCCTTGAACAGAAGTGAGATGAAAAAGGTAAGTTATGTTATGCACAGTCCCTTTGAAGATAGGAAGGGGGGGATCTGTGGGTAGATAGGGATGGGGTGGAAGGGAGAGTGAAGGTGAGTGGGGGGATAGGTTGGTAGGGAAAGGGGGGAGGTTGAGGTGAAGAGTGGTAAGAAATATTGATTGCTAGTGGCATTAAAAGATAGTCATCTAGCTAGTCATAATGGGTAGGTAGCGTTCAAACAAACCAAATTCATGACTGCCAAATACTACATTTAAAGCTTTTAACATGAACTGGTCGTTTTCGCGTTCACCTAATTATGATTAATGTCAATGTTTCATATTTTGATTTGACATTTTCAGCTGCTTTGTCACATGGGTGAGATTGAGCAACCATGGGTGAGTGGAGAACTGCGTTCCTTTGTCTGTCTCGCTGTCGGTCTCCCTTGAAGTGGAGGGCCATTTTTCAGTTAAAGAGTCAATCCTCCAACCCTCCCCCCCCCCCTCTCTCTCTCTCCATCTCTCTCTCTCTTTCCCTCTCTCTGACAATATGAAAAAGTTGCTTGTGTTTATCATACCCCCTCTCATCACGAGGCAGTCGACGCATGGACCTGTATCAGATTATTTTTATGCTGTTCCCCACTGTCGACAGTAGTTTGCTTTAATTGTTTTCAGTTCACATTTTTGCAATTCTGCTTAGCAGGTTAGTTAATAATGGTACTTCAACTTTACGTCACACTTTACTCTGTGGCTGGTTGCAGTGCTGATGATTTAGTTCTAGCTGCATTTTTTTTTTTTTTGGCATTCAAACCCGATGTTCCTGGTATTATTGGTGTCACTGTATATGTTTTTCAGAATTGTCCTCACGGTCGACCAACTATGCGACACCTGATCAACCTCAACATGCTGCCGAAGTGAATTAGATTGGACTGCTCAAGTGCTTGTGCATGTGTGAGAGTGTTGTTTATATAGAAGGTGTGCAATGAGTGTGTATGACTGTATATGAGTACAGGTGCGTGCATGTGTGTTGAGATATTTTGTATGTGTTTGTGTAATTGGGTGAAAGATGAGTGGGCTGTGGGGTGCATGTGCGTGTTTACCTTCCAAATATTTGCCAATTGCGTGTTCAGAAAGTAATGTTGTTTTTCCAGATGTATCATAGTTATCTCCCTGTTATTATTTTACAGGTTGCCAATATTGTGTGTTCAGATTCTGAAATGCTTCACCCCTTTGTAGCATTCCAGTTTCCTTTGATCGATGATGTGTTCAGAACTATTTAAGATGTTCGCTGAATTACCGTAGTAATTTCTCATGTGTTTGTACTTTACATTGTGTTCAAAAACCTTTTTTGCACGTACAGTATTCCAAGATGTTTCATGGTATTATACAATATTTTGTTCCTTATAATTATCCTTATTTTACCCTTATTGTGTTCAGAATTTATCCTCGGATTCTTGCAGAGAAATATTTCACAGAAATATTCTTGATTTCTTACACTTTACCCTCTCTATGTTCAGAAATCTGACAACTATTTTCAGATTCTTGCAGTTGCTGAACGTTCTAGAGGGATTTGTTTGTTCCAGAAATAGAATCGTTTAACATTATGTAGTTTGCTTTGCTGATTAATGTAATTTTACTTATTCATGTGTTTTAATTTTGATATATTCACATTTTCAGCAATTGGAACGGAAAAGCATTTATTGGGGGAATGAGCCCATTATAAATTAGGCTGATAAATTTATGATTGATCAAGTGTGTAGATGTGATGGAGTGGATGCTTGAGTACATAGCAGCTGAATTGTTATGAAAACTTTTGCTGTACAAATAAAAAGTGAAAGAACATTTGAAAGGAAATGTTAGGAAAAAATAGACTTTTGATAGATCCATCACATTCATACTGGTTCCCCCAACCCCCACCCCCCTTCTTTCTCTCTCTCTCTCTCTCTCTCTCTCTCTCTCTCTCTCTCTCTCTCTCTCTCTCTCTCTCTCTCACACACAAACACTTGCGCAACGTCAAATATGATTGTGATAGAATAAAAATTTATTCCACTCAACTATCAAACGGATATTCCATCTGATTTACATAAGCAGCACCAGAAGTGTTGTACAGAAAACAGACAAGTTGAACCCTGACACACAGAAAACGGACTTGCACATTTGCGAAAAAACAGACTTGCAAATTATAGAACAAACGAACTTGCAAATTATAAAACTTTGGTGTGGCCAACAGATTGTTAGAAGTAACAAGATCACCTGACTCAACAATGACAAAATAGAACACAAATTATATAATGGTAACAACAACAAACTAACAATGACAAATAATATAACATTGGTGTTTCAAAACCGAACACTGATGTCTCATATATAACCAGATCATTTGGTATGCGGAATAGCTCAGTTGTCAGAGCGTACGACTTGTGCGAGTGCGTCTTGGGCGAATCCTGACTTCAGCAAACTATTGTGTATGGTTGCTGGATATTACGGGTCAGCGCCTTGAGAAGCTCTCTGAGCTTGTAAGTGTGGTATATAAGAGAAATCTTTCTTTTCTTTACGCAACAGAATAATCATTAAATGGCAAAATCAAACCAATTTTTCTAGCAATAATTTCAATTTTTGTATGCAATACATCACCTAAGCATTTTACTCAAAGCTACAAAAATTCTGTCTCCATCAGAAATGCATGGGCTGATTGAAACTATTGTCATGTGCCCCATAAATTAATATTTTACTCCCTGCTCTCTTCCTGCAGTTATGAACTAAGACTTAAAATTGTCTTTCAGCTTAACTATAATGCTTATTAAAGTGTCTATAAAATAAACTTGATAAAATAAATGGCTAAAACTAAAACAATTCCTCTTTTTAAAAAAAATTGTTACTTTTGTAAAAGTCCAAAATTAATATGCAAATTCCTAGCTTTTTCTTTTTACAAGATTTTGAGAAAAACTGGCAAAGTGGCCATTTTGTCAAAGTGGTGTTAAATGGTGTCAACCACAGTTTTTACTAAATATCTTTGCCAACAAAATCTATAATCCTCCAACATAATGAAATTAATTCTTCCAATGATTCTTCAGAGTCGTTATTTCATCACTACTGTGGCTTTCGATGCATCAGAATATTTCCACCCTGATTTATTATTATATAGTAAGATTATATTGGAAAGTTGAGACCAATGAAATCGTATTCTAGTATGACTGATCATAAAATAGTAGAATATATCGTGTTGTATAACCAGTACAGTTGAAAGTTTGCTTTAACAAAAATACACCATTATCTATAAGTCATAATATTTCAGCAGAATATAATGATAATCCATATATGTTATATGTGTCAACTGAATATTTATCAGGCTGCATTACTTAGAAAGTGATCCTCAAAAATCTTTCTTAAATAAAAAAAAAAGTGTTTTGAGATTAATTCTCTCTCTCTCTCTGTGTCTCTCTCTGTCTCTCTGTCTCCCCCCCCCCCCCCTCTCTCTCTCTCTCTCACTGTCCCTCTTTTTCTATCTTTTTTACTTGTATACACCTAGGGTACACATGCACATTCACACATGCACACACACACAAACTCACACACACTTTCACAAGAATTATACATCTATCACATTCTTGAAGTGCTCTTGATGTAACCGATACTAACCTTGCAGCAACACTCAATATTAAGCCACAGGCTCTGAAGCCTCTTCATCTTTGTATCTTTCACTATGTACTAGTGAAAGTTACAAAGATGAAAGAAGAGACTTGCAATCCCCTGTGATTAAATTTAAAGCTAAGCATTTTTTCACAATTTCAGAAACCTCTGAAAGCACATCAATATATTTTGAGACAGTTTAAATGTTCATCTGAATAATATCACACTTATAAAAAATAGTTTGAACCAACACACAATATGGAAAATACATGATGACCATGTATAAATAAGAAAATTATTTTCTTTGAAGACGACATTGAAATGACAGACGTTAAATAAAATTTCAAATAAATGGTTTTACTAAAACAAACATTGTCAAAATTATATAAACCATTGGTCAGCAAATTGCCTTTTCTTTGATACAGGAAATCACCAAAAATAACATATTATTTGGTCCCATATCAAAAATCCATGCTGCAAAATAAATAAATAAATAAAATGTAATAAATAAATTCATGACATAAATTAACCCAAAAATAATAGATTGAAGTAAAACATAAAACTTTGGATGGAAAAACTAAACGTAATGAAAAATAGCAATAAGTTAATAAGTTTAAATATGATAGTATATATATGCTGTTCAGATCAGAAATAAAGACTGTGAAAAATTGGCAACCCATTCAACAAAGCCATGCTTGACAGTGTTTGCAATTCTCTATCCAAATTTAAATAAGCAGGTCCCAAACAAAGCCTCGATACCAACAACACACACTATTACAACAATGTGACAGTTTTGAGTAGACATCACAACACAGTATTCATGTTCCAAATGTGCTGAAATTGTGCCACAAAGAAACCACAACGGTTTGTCACAACACAGACTTTAAATTTAATTTACATTGAACGATATTTACAACATCCCGTGTAATAATTATAATAGAGATATTTACATATGCCATTTTTGGTGGGATCTTGTGGTATCCCTTGAAGAAGGAGATTTTGATATGATAATTACCACGGACAGTGATAATACAAAGTAATGGTATGATTACAAATTAAATACCATAATGATATATGCGGATAGTCTAGCTCATTCTCTTTCTCCAAACATTAATTAGCAATTATTACAGAAATTGCAAGGCAACACAACAGCCACTAACAAATTAATCAGCCTGGATTTGTTTTGCAATATACTCATTGTATCCCACTGTTAATTATTACAAAACCCCACAGATTTTGAGATTATTACAATCAGCATTAATAGGAGCATATATTTTCAGCAGCAAGTATCTCTTCTGTTACCTGAATTGTCCTTTATACCCAACAGCAGTTACATCAGGGGAAAAGCTCTAACTTGTATAGTTCAGCAACATCTTTACAGTCGCAGTAGTTTGAAACTGGATGTCTAAAGCTACGTTAACAATAGGGACCGACATATACTACCTTATCTTCAAATCTATCCAACTTAAAGAAATATTGATTGCAAATATGTTGACGAAAGAAACCCTGATAGCACCTGACTTTGAATATATGAAGCATTTATAATCAATGTCACAAAGTGATGGGGTTGAATGTGAGAGAAATTAATCAAAGGGTAAAGAAACAAGTTTGAGTTTAATTAAGCTGCTGCCCTTGTTAGTGCCTTGTGAACTATTTGTTGTCAGTATTCCCTCTGCCCTAAAATAGTATATGGCAATAAATATGATTATCACTTTAATATCAGTGAAACATGGCATCACTGTATCATGAAATTATGACACTATTTCCATTGACTAGCTCAAGAAATGCATAGCCCTAGCCTTCGGCGGCCATCTTAAATATTAGAATATGAAAAACATTTATGAGAATTCTAATTTACTTGAATTATTGATAAATGATTTCATTAAATATCCATCTTAACATTAAAAATATTATATATATATGAAAAGTATGTCAAAAATAAATTATATAATTAATTTCTAGTTAATTAGTTATTTATTAATACTGCAATCCATCCATTTTCCCATATGTATGTTTGGTGCAGTATCAAAATCCTTTCAAATCACATCAGAGGATGAATAAAATTGTAAAAACAAATGTGTTGTTTTTTTAAAAAAAACATTCAAGTGCTTTTCAGCAAATGTTTCCAAAATCTTTGGACAATTAAAAGCCAGTTACTTTAGTTTTGTATTCAAATGCCTTGAATTGTCTTGATCCAGCTGTGGAGATGTCCATGGGGAATGTCTGTGTGAACTGCAGAATTTGAAAACAATTGTAATGTTTTTCAACTAGTGCAGCTGTGTGAATATTCTGTCAGGCTTATATGATTTGGCAAAGTTCATATCAGAAATCACAAACGATGATAATTTGTACAGATTCAGATAAAGGTTCAGTCATGTCAGTGTGCAGAATAATTGTTCCATTATTCTGGTACAGTCCGTGTGCTTTTATACATTTTATAATTAATATAATTTAATATTATCCCTTGGTCAGGAGATACCTTCAGGAAACTGTCATTTGCTTTTCCAATTGAAGAAAACTTCCACATCTTGTTGACATTTTTGTTGAAAAGCCAGTGTCTATAGTAGCCCTACATTCTTAATACATCTATATCACACGGAGTGAGAATTGTATTTCAGGAGTCTTCCACAATGTGGGGAAAAGGGTTCAGTTGAGTCCAATAATGCAAAGAAAGTCATGAAAAATGTACACCTTGTAGTACTTACTGCAAATGTCCAATGACCATTATTATCAATGTTATTTCACACATTTTCAGAAAATTTTAGTCATCAAGTTTCACTTGTATAGTTCTTATAATTTTTGGGGGTGTCACAATCCATCCACAACATAATACACAGTTTATATTATGATATTGACATGTACACAACATTTTATTAACGTTAGTGCTTCCAATTAAATGGTCTTGTGTTAATATGCCACGTAAGGCTGGCACTGTTCAGCATTTTCACTTGAAAGTTGGTAAAGTACACAATTCACGATGTTCTCAGCAATAAATCACCATCAGAATGTAAAGCCATTCTGGTTATTTCTGTCGCCTATACACATCAAAGACTGACGATGGCTCTAATTTCTGCACTACCATGAAGGACTGCAAACACAAATGAGCAACAAAACTATTAATTTTGTGTTCCGAGCCAGCAGACACTATTCATAACAGTTTCAAGTTGCTTCCCTTTGATACTACTTTGTTGCTCCCGGCTGTATGCAGAATTCACAGAGTACTTGTGTAAAGCACTTCGTATCTATCTATAATATGATGTTCTCTCAATGTTTCAGTTAAAGAAAGCTGCACACACATTTTTTTGCGATCCAGTAGATGAAACTACATATGTTATTTCCGTGTACCAAATCATTGTATTTATCACATCTCAGAATTGTGGCGTAGGAGGTGGCCAGCACTGCAAATGGTGTTAATAAGGCTCATGAAAGATGATGCTGTCCATGTCCTGTGCATGCAGATGCCATTGCAGATGTGTGTACAACCAGCAGGGCAGATATCATAACCAGCAGTGCAGATGCTGAGTAGTCCTATGCAGATGCCTGTGCAGATGCCAATGCACAGATGCCTGTGCAGATGCCAATGCAGAGGTCCAGCAGCGCCAGAACTTCAGTTTCGACTGTGCCATTTACCATCATGATTTGGATTTGCCATTTGAAGTTGTTGATTGCGGCGATGTGGAGGACGATGTACTAGATGCGGATGACGTGGAAGAAGTGGACACCCTAGACTTCGTATGTCACAAGCCAGCCTGTGACCTGCACGAATAAAAGAAAATGAATTACTCCTCTTCATAAAGTTTGTAGTATGACAGAGAGGGGATTTATAATAATAATAATAATGGATTTTTATATAGCGGGTACTCCAGCCTATGACCAGACTCACCACGCTTTACATAGTCATTACATTTAAATACATGCACTCGATAAAACATCGCTTTTGCTACAATACACCAAAAGACAGAACAGTAAAGGTACAAACTATTTACAACTATGTACGGAAATGACAAAAAAAAGACAAATAGACTATTTACAACTATGTACACAAATGACAAAAAAGACAGAAATAGAATAGCAAAAACCGATTTACTTTCTCTTTTGAAAATGAAAATGATGTAGCAAAAACACTTGCTAAAATCTTACATGCCACAGAAGCTAATAATAATGTATGATGATTTTAAAATGCATTTTGAAAGTACAATCATCACACAACAATAAAGTTAATTCGACAAAATAATAATTATTTTACAAATATTTAGGATCGCAAAAAAAAAAAAAAAAAAGAAAGCTTACTTGAGCTGCTTGTGCCTCTCTTTGTCGTAGTTGTTCTCTGGCTGTTCACACTCGTATGAAGCAAGCGACAGTGCTGCAAAAAATGAAACAGGAGGCATTCATAATCCCAGTTTGTACAATTATACCATTTGTCCTTTTAATACTAAATTGAACAAAATGCACTGTTATAACATCAAAATTGAAGAGGGGAATTGTTATTTTGTGAAGAATACATTTGTAATACAGTGAAAAGGACAATTCTGCAATTACACATCAATTATGTTTTGTTGATTGATACTTACTTGTTTCTGAGAAGACCGGCAATGTCTGAACATAGTGCATGACCTTGCTGTTCCTCTCGTAGGGACATTCCACCTGCTGCCACGCTATCAGGTCAGACACCTGCTTTGCCAACAGCCAGCATTTCTGTAGAAACGAAACACAAAAGCATACTAAACTCATATTGTCTGTGTGTGATCATTATAGTAGGTAAGTTAGTCAGCTGGTTTTGTTGATCGGTCATTTGGTCAGTCAGTTAAATATAACTATTTCTGTCATGTGGTAAATTGCTCAGCAAGCTGGTTAAATTGCTTCATAATTATGTAGTCACTGGTCAGTACAATAACCTGTCCAAGAGTTGGGTATTAGGTTTGTGAAAAAAAGAAGTTCTGTGAGTCTGCAAAACCAGTATCAGTTGGCTGAGTAACGCAAAATCTTACCCATGCCATAGAAGCTAATAAATTACATCCATTTATTTCTAAAATAGGTGTCCAAAGTAATGCAAGGGTAAAATAGAAATCAACTTTAATCTGTTTGGAGGCAGAGGTGTTAACATTAATAAAAGGATTAAAAATAAACACGAGACAGATGTTTTACAAAAGTATTTAATCCCTTAAAATCTGCAGTCATCGTTCATACCTCAAAGTTGACATTGCCATCTTTTTGTCGATTTGTGCAACCTTCATTGAGGAAGTACAGGTCCTTCACAAACAGGCTGAAGAATGGAATCACCACCTGTAACATAGTCAACAAATTAACGCTTTGGAAATATATTTATTCCAGAGCAAATGCTTGAAGTACATATTTTGTGAGAATAACTTCCGACAACAAAATCCATATTAAAACACGACATAAAAAAGGTGTCATCAAGATAAATAAAAAACAAAACAGTTTTTTGTCAAGCAGGGATATTAGCATCGCAACCATAAACAGCAACAACAACAACCCCGACAACCAACAACGAAAACAACAGCAATAAGAAATTGCTATACAAGTAACTTACCCTCTCTCTGTCATTGGAAGCACACTGTGCTCGCCACATGGCCGCCTTCAGACAAGACCTGTAGCTGCCAAAGTTGTTGGAGGGGTCCATCTGATGTTCCAGAATGTCAAACTTCGCTGTGTTGACTTTGGCCCACTGGTTTAAAAATAAAATAAAAAATCAACAGTGAATTAAAGTATTGCAAGGGCATTGGTCTACAGTTTTAAAAAAACAAAACAACAAAAAACCACACAAAAAGATACCGATTGTTCTGCTTTCTACTATTCATCATTCTAACGGAACCATTGCAAAATACATCAATCACAAGTGTTACAAGGAGAAAATCTCTTTAATGAATTCTGAAGTTAGTTAGTTCTTAATTCATTGTGTCATGACTTGAGTAGGAACTTGGTTGGGAAAAGTATGTCTAAATTATGTATAAATTAAAACTTACCGTCTTTTTCAGCCTGGCAACAGGACTCATGTTGATGCCAGCTAAAAACAAGAAACAAACATAATTAATGACATAAGCAGTGTACATGTTTTGCGTCCACGCAAATGCATACAAACATTCCAGATTATATAAAATCACATGTAAAAAATATCCACACAATAAATCCAGGCAAATGTATATCTTTAAACACTTCAGATTATAACACATAACAGAATTTATTTCCCCAACTAATACATACATATCAGAGAAGTGGAAAATATCAGGAAGTAATAAGTAACTCACAAACTTCCTAGGTAAAAGCACACATGTTCTGGTTTATTAAAACCTTTTTCAAATGTAAAACACTGTCCAAGGATTAGATAAAAGACACCAGTTAAGCTCTACCATTTATATCAGTATAACATTAATCACATGCAAAAATATCAGAGAGGGATATAACACCTTTTCTTATATGTAACATTTTGAATGGAACAAAGGCTCAGCAGCTGTAGTCCTTGTGTTGGAAGATAAAGCAAGTACTGTTCACTCTAAATGCGAGGTAATGTTTTTGATTATATAATAACGAACATGAATTAAAACAATTTCCTACCAATGATGGCCATCAGAGAGTTGAAGTTGCCGATGTTGATGCACTCTTTGGCAACATCAATGAAAAACTCTAGCATCCGCACCCTGTTCTTCTTCTTCAGATGCTGCACAAATATGGAAACACTTTATTAATAATGTACATAATGCATTGATGTACCATTCCACAGCCCACACACTACACAGCCTCTCTCTCTCTCTCTCTCTCTCTCTCTCTCTCTCTCTCTCTCTTTTGCTCTCTCTTCAGATTGAGAGTCTCGCTCCTTTAAATAGTTACACACAATTACAACATGGTAATAGGAAATTCCCATAAAATTAAAATAACCTACTGAACAAATTTCTGTGGCCACGACGTAGCTGAGGTGGTTGAACCATTGGACGTAGGATTCTAGGTTGTGCGTCATCTTCATGTCAGCAAATGACTGAAAAACAACACGTTTAAACACATTTTTTTTCTACTAGTACCATCATCACAGTGCAATACTCCTGCATTGTAATTAGCAATAGTTGTACACATTTCAAACAGCACCTAAGTTCTCTATAGTTCTAGTTATGAAAGCTAAATTAACTGAAACTGTGAAATTCAGCCACTGGGCGCTTTAACATATCTAAAGTGCCACAGGTTTTTTAAACAGACTGAAGTTGGCTGCATGCACAAACACAAGAAGAAGAAGAAGAAGAAGAAGAAGAAGAAGAAGAAGAAGAAGAAGAAGAAGAAGAAGAAGAAGAAGAAGAAGAAGAAGATTATATAGAAGCAACTTTCTAACTGAAGCTAGTAGAAATTATAAAGTTAACTTACCTCAGATTCTATCCTTTCTTTGCAGAAAGCCTGGATGAACTCTTCTGGTCCAATCATACTCAAGCGCTCCTGTTGCAAGAAAAGAACGTGAAGCATAAAATATATCGTACTATATATTCCATATTTTGATGAACAGACTATACAACAAAAACTCATGAAATAATAAAATTTAAAAGCAAATACATGTACACACATTGTCATTGTTTCATTTGAGAAATGCAGATAAGACGCGAGACCAACCACTCATTGTTTTCAAGATGTTTTATTTCAACCATCTCCTACACGTATGGAATTATTACTAAGCAGCGATGAACAAGTCAAGAGGACTTCTACATTGAACAAGTTCAAGATACACGTTACTGGTCATTTGTTTTATCACAGCAATGTTTTATAAAATAAATAATGTATGAACAAATAAATAAGTTTATAATTAAATTAATTAATTAATTAATGTCAATTCTATAGGACTTACCAGCTCAACATGTGTAAGCTGCTGCGCCATGACCACAGGACTGGGACACACTTCCATAATGTCCGTCTGCAACACACATTTCAATACACAAATAAAAGCCTGGTTTATTTTAACTTAAATGTAAAACAAACAAAGACGAACCATGAAGATATTTAGAAATGTTTAAAGTGCTAGTCTTTTACGCAAAAATGTGTTCTCGTTTGTTTTGTTTTTTCCAAAAAGATGTCACGACTGGCCTTTGATGATAATAATTAGTGTATCAGTTTAACAGAATTCGTCTTATTGCCAAGATGAAGTAAGAATCACTTGCAATATCTGCCTTCAATAATAAACAAAATATTGAAAAAGAGGGGGAGGAGGAGGAGGAGGAGGAGGTGGAAGAAGAAAAAAAAGGATCAGTACCACTAATGTGAAACGAAGCTGGGATGGAGTCATGAGAAAACACTTGAGATTTAAATGCGGACGATGTTTTCCGTGTGATATCCCCATTTTGAATGGACACAAAATCCCCTAAAACCAAAACTACACTATATACTTCAACTCTTCTTGGAAACAAGAACAGCTTCTATGCCAAACACAAAGTCCTAAATTAGCACAAAACGTAGATTCTGTATGTGATTTCTTATCACTGGGTATACTTGGTCTACACAAAAACTATAAATCAATGCTAGTGAGTCTGCACAGAACTTTCACATTTGAAAAAGCGAAACTAACAACCAGGAAAGCACTACCAAACAGCCAGCAAGTCTAGGAACTACTCCCGCCTACTCTGCTGATTGAATGATAAAGGGATTCATTCAGCCACAGAAGTTTATATACCGAGGCCAAACTACAGGCTCTTGACGGACCCTTAAATGAATTGTTAATGCACCAAGAGCGTGATGATACTTCCGACAAGTGATAGCTTATGAAATCAAGTGCGTCTCTATTGTTTTGTTGATATGACCATTGGACTCACGACAAATATAATTATATGCTCATATATTATATCATTATCTTCTAGACTTCAGCAGGCGCATTTAGACACTTCAATAAAGGTAGTGGATCGACGATAGCTTATAAAACCAAGCGCTTCTTTAGTGGACTGTTTTGTTTATTTGACCATTGAATAGACCTATATCCTGAAGACTACACCTTGTAAACCTTAGTAAATAAGTCAGCAATGGCAGTGGATTTATACACAATTAATAACAGAAACTGCATTTCTGTTTTAGTACAATAAGAAGGACGTACATTCTCTCTGCAAATGTCTTTTAACTTTAAAAAATCTCATCCTGCAAGTAATATCCATCTATCAACTGCCACCCCAACCCATTCTCCTCTACACACACACGCGCGCGCGCACACACACACACACACACACACACACACAAACGGTCACACATGGGAAAATTTGAGAGCGCGCCAATAAACTGCAAATACGATGAGTGTATGAGTGTGTATTTTTTTCCCCCTATCTGGAAAAGATCGATATTTATTGTTAGCGATTAGTTTTCCCTATTGCTGCACCACCGGTAAATACCAATCCAAATCTTCACAGCTGAATGTGAACATATGACATATTCTATAATCCAGTCCTACGAAGTTAGAAGAGAGAGCAAACGAACAAGTGCCTGCGTTTCCTCCTCAGACATACGACAAAAACAGGAAGCAATCGTTGAGGTTGTTGATGTGGAGCACATCACGCACCATTGCTACTTTGAAATGGGATGCAAGCATCTGTCTGTAGCACTTTGCGGGCCTGAGTATTTGAGATATGACTTGACTTGTCAAGTTAGGTAGGTCTCTCTGTAGGTCTTTGATAGCCATGCTACTGTTCCTGTTGTTACTGCTGTCGCGTTAAAAGTCTGCTCGTTGCTCTGCGTCGAGGTAAAGCACTGATAATCTCCGGTACTCTGCAGCACAGTAAGAAAGTTTAATAAAGGTATAAAGGATGAATTCATAGTCTCCCAATGTACGCCCACCGCCGTAGCTCAAGTGGTGGAGCGTTCGCCTGGCACACCGAAGACCCAGGTTCGAATCCCGTGGTGAGCTAAATAAAAAGTGGCCATTTTTCACTGTCCATTTTCTGGTGGTTCAGTGTTGATTTAGGTGTTGATCCATGGGACGGTTGTCCCCATCCAATGGTGGGTGTAGACGTTAAACCTCAATGTTCAGTTCCCATTGTACTGATTATAGGCTCTTTCTGGATCTAAATTATGCCTAGCTTGATTCAACCTCTGTAACTGCACCCTCTTATTGAAGTTGAATGAAGTTCGAAATTTAACTTTAGGTTCGTCAGGAAGATTTTGATTACTTTGTACATTTTAACCATGGAAGATTGACTTACAGAGCTTCCCACTCCAGTCTAAATTATTTAAAAAAATTCTGCGCTGCTCCAGTCTGTGCTTCTTACAAGCTATAGGCTATAAGGTGTTTGTGCCACACAGTACACATACAAAATACAATGCTTTTAAATGTATCTATCCGCAAAACAAACAGAACACACAAAAAACAACAACAAATATAGGTAATCTAGGTAATCTTAAAGTGAATCTCTAATATTATTAAAGAAGACAATTTATGATCAAGAAGTTTGAAAACAAAACAACAACAAAATTAAAGTAGACATAGACCAGTTCACCTCCGAGTGGACCCTTTTACCCAAGTGGTCTTTTCCTATACAGAAGTGGACAATTTCCACCGCTTCTAGTCAGAACTCTTAAACAGAGAACTCTTAGTGTCTGTGGAGGCGGGAAAGACAACTGTAACACTGAATCGACGTATCTGTCACGTCTTCTGAAACTGAATCCATGAAAATCCCGTCGACAAGACACTGGCATCAACCTTTCCAAGAGGAACTGTTTAGACATCTTACTTAATACGTGCGGCCTTATCAACAGAAAATACAATTGAGTAATATTTCTTGTACACTGTGCTATTCCTGACCTCAGCACAAAATGGAGTACAATGGAGTTCTGCCAGATTCTCTCTTTGAAAAAAAAAGAAGAAAAAAAGTTACTGGCATTTTGTCTTACCGTAGGAATGGATTGGGTCTGGGCCTTTTCCATGGACTCTGCACTCAGTTTGGTCAGGGAGTTTTCATAGGTATCCAGCTTGGACAACTGTAACCCAAAACACAACTGCAATTAGAACTACAGAAATGCAACTGAGAATGTGAATAGGCTAACAACTCCCACAAAATTATTTTTCATTAAAACTATAAAAATGAAATTAACAATCCTATCCTATTCTATCCTATCCCATAACTTGAAGGTCGTTGGGGCACCACAGATGATCGTTTAACCAGCATACTCCCATCTTTTTCTGTCCTCAGCAATTCTCATGGCTTTGCTCACTTTCATGCCAGTCCATTCTCGAATGTTGTCCTCCCACCTCTTTTTTCTGTCTCCCTCTTCTTCTGCCTCCTTGCACTGTGCCTTGCAGGATGGTCTTTACAAGGGCTGATGATCTGGTGATGTGACCATTCCATCGGAGTTTCCGTCTCTTCACCACTGTCAGCATGTCAGCGTGTTGTCCAATGGCTTGTGTGATGATTGTTTTTTCGGCTTTCGTCGTTGGTGATGCACTGGGTAAAGGAAATGCCCAGAAGTCTTCTGTAGCACCCCATCTCCATGCTTTATAGTCTTCGTTGTACAGAAATTAACAATGTACGCTACCAGTCCCGCACAGTACACTTGTTCAATCCTCTTCCCTTGATACACCATGGGCAGCAGTCGTGCCCTTCAGGCGTGGACATATTTAAGTACACTATAAGTTGTACATTCATTCATTCATGTGAATCACGATCCCATCTTCTTTGGTCAACCAGGAGATTCTAGATCAACATACTGCAATGTTCTGTATAAGCGCCTTACTTGTAAATCAGACTTAGGGCGTGACGATCTGTAACCAACACGCACGCTCACGTGTTTTGCAAACACTCTTACGTACACAACAAGCGCACATTCATCCTTCAACCCCAGGGTGAAAACAGCGGGAACGTTGCTGACAAGCAAATAATAATTATATATTTGAGAAACAACAACACAACTATGACATACTCTGGTTAGCAGGGCGTGCATGACTGAGCTGATGTCTTTCCTCAATTCGGGGTATATGGAGATGATGCGCTGCGTCAAGTCTCGCATGTGCTTCATCATGCGCTCGTCCCGGAAGTCGTATGGGAATAGTTCGGTCCACTCGCTGTGATTAACATAATAATAATAATAATAATAATAATAAAAAAATAAAATAAAATAAAATAAAAATAAAAAAGAGATTAAAAAGTAAGGATTATAATAAAATATGTCTAAGGACAAACATAATAACAAAAACCAGATGATGATGCAAACCAAGCGACACTTATAACAAACATTAACCTTTTATCTTTTAAGTTGAAAACTATCGTATTGTATGTGATGGAAACATTTTGTGGGGAACGTGATTGTGTTACTGCATTTCTGTCGCTACAATTGCTACTACTCTTTCCAAACGGTCAGATTGTCTGGATGCCCTATTAAAAACCATACCTGATCAGTCTGACAATATGGGGCCCAAACTTGCCCAGGGAATCTCTGTTGATGGTGTCCAGAGTCAGGTTTTGCTGGTACACACAGAGCTAGGGAAAAAAAAGTAGTCATCGTCATAATCATCGCTTTCGTCAACATCGTTATTGTCGTCATTATCATCGTTACTGTTGTCATCATCGTCATCGTCATAATGGTAGTTGTCGACGTCATCATCATCATAATCATCATCATCACCACCGTCAATAAAAAATCAAACCAGTTACAAACATCTAATCTCTACAATCAGGCCACCATCAAAGTTCAAAAGCTTAGCTTCTCATTAGTCACTGTTACATAATCTCAAATTAATATAAAATAAATAACAAATGACTGGAGCTGCTTTGAGAAAAAAAAACCACAAACAAACAAGAATAATTAGCAAAACAGTATTAGAAAATCAAAATGGCTGACTTCCAACGGGCGCTATTAATTATTTAAACCCCAACCCGATAGAAACCACACATCTTAGCTCAACCTGTTGAGACATGCGCCCAAATCAGCCAATGGACCTATACAAGCAAGTAGAAAATCTGTACTGATGGAAACCAGGCTCACCAGCATTACCTCATTGACTGCACAGCTAATGAACCAAACTTAAAGGCTAGCAAATCGATCGAGCAGTTCAGTTTACCTGGCAGACTTGAGAAAAGAGCTGGTGCGGACGGATGAACAGCCGTGAACTCAACAGGAATGCAAAGATGTACGTTCTCTGTAAAACACAGGCATGCAACAATGATTGTTCATGGGAAGCTTAAACAGAAGAAAGTAAACAAACTTTCCTACACAGCGAAGTAATGGCAACAAAAAAAACAAAGTAAACAAACAGGTCCAAAGTAAACATAAGACCACAAATAAGCCTTCTTTATCTTCTTCTTCAATATTCTGTGGATACTCTTGACTGTTAAGAAAAAACCTCCACAACTTTGTGTTAAGAAATTTCAAGAAAAAAAAACACAACAACAAACAAATTATCACAAAACAGTTGCTAGTCACAAGACAACGACGACGACGACGACAACAACAACAACAACAACAACAACAACAACAACAACAACAACAACAACAACAACAACAACAACAACAACAACAACAACAACAACAACAAAAACAAAAAAACAACAACAACAACAACAACAGATTTATGACTCAGTAGGGATGTATTCACAGTAATGTATATTCTGTCAGTGGGATCACTGCAAAGTCAAGCTCTGACAAAATGAAATAAATAATATATATCTTTTCAGGCTGTTTGGCCGACTCTTTTCTTTTGTATTATTACTTTCACAAAAGGGGCATGCTAAATAAAACACAGAAATATAAGCCGCAAAGTATAGGCAACATATCACAGGATGGTAACAGAAGAAGAGAGGAGAAGTGAACCTCTTTGCGAGAGAACAAATTAAATTATTAGATTAGATACAATAAAACTCATCATGACAAATTACCTCCCCTCCCCCCACCCCTTCCCAAAAAAGAAATAATAAAATAAAAAAGGAAAAAAAAAAGATATAAAACTCACATCCGGATAGTAGTCTGATGTAGGGACAAGATGCTGAATCAGCGAATCCAAAGATCCAGACAGCAAGTTACCATTTTGAAAGATCAGCGCCTGTGGAAATAAAAAAAAAACCAAAACATTAATCAATTAATCACTTGAAGAGTACAGCGAGAAAAAAGAAAGTCTCTCTCTCTCTCTCTCTCTCTCTCTCTCTCTCTCTCTCTCTCTCTCTCTCTCTCTCTCTCTCTCTCTCTCTCTCTCTCTCCTTACAAAAACAAGCAGTTCACGTCTTAAGACACAGAAGTGGCTTATACACTAAACACGCACCAATAGTACACACACACTCACAGAAGCCTACACACACTCCCTCTCTTATCCTTCCCTTCATTTCCCGTCGCAATCACCAAAACCACTTCATTTAGTATCACATTCAGAGTATCTAACACTCATCACAAAGTCTGGAGAAAAAAAGTCTACCAACAAATGCGTTTTGCTAAGGAACCCAATATATTCCGCATTCCTCCGGTGCTTCAAGTACGTCCTTCGGTGCGTACAGAGTATCAATATCTGCTAAATGCCTACGCTCCCACCTCCCGCCCGAAACTAAGCCTGTTAGATCTAGGACACTCAGAATGCCTTGGCCGTTTACTCGTTCCAACGAAAGACAGAATAAAGACTTCTGTCTGTGATTCCTCTTGACTTTCTTGATACGTATCCAAACACAGAGAACTGAACATTCTATTCTTTGTGAACGGGACATAAACCTCCGAGCGTGAACAATACAAGTTTTGTGTGGGCACAAGATGGCAATTTTCAAGGCGTGCCACTGTGCTATGAAGGCAAAAGGATATTCTGAGGTCAGAACATAGTAGTTCTGTTTTTGAGTTTTGTGTGGAGGCTTTAGAGTACGGAATGAATTACTTGAATTAATTCATAGACAGGTGAAGATGACTAGTTTCAAGCATATTGACAATGTAGCGTCATTGTGGTGGATACGACATTTAGTCAAAAGGCTCCTTCGGAAGATAAAACAATTATAGTTAAATTTGAAGTTCTAGTGAAATAATTTGTGGAAATAATCAACTCAGTAAATGAATGAACGGATGACTGCATAAAAGTAATAATAGGCCACACTCCTCCACCTCACTCTCTCTCCCCCCTCCCACACACCATTGATTCGCTGTTGGCTGAATACCTTCAACTGATGGTTGATTGGTTGTTTTATTAAAGTCTTTTTTCACCAAGATGATAAAGACCGTACGCACGCATTCAAACTCACGCATTTAAACAGGAACACATGTACACACACTCAAGCACACGCACTTAGCACACGCACTTTCTCCATCTCTTTCACATATACTCAAACATAATTTATAAACGCATCATAATATAAGTAACAATGTCAGTTAAATAAAACGTACAACCAATACTATAAACAATATTACAGACACATCATTAAGTAAGATATACTATTGTTAATCAGAGAAAAGAACCAATAGCAGAACCGATAAACGTTTTTGCTAAAATAATGCAACTATCAAAACTAATTCTGCCGAGTGATGTTACACTGTTAGGCAAGAGGCCTCTTAAATCATTGCAATCAAACAGCAAATGTTTCAAAGAAAACGTCTCGTTACAAACGCATTTAACATTTTTGCAATATTTAGTCTTTATAGCATTTAAATATATTCTATACGCCATTGACACTACAGATCTAGAAATTCCACAGTGTTTTTCATACTGCTGATTAAATGTATAATGTTTCTTCATTTCTTTTTCAATTAGATTATTAACCTCTTTAGCAGAAAGTGAAATATGTAAAGATATTGCATTAATATTCGCAGCTCCGTTTCTGGCAGCTCGATCAGCCCACTCATTGGAAAGAAAACCACAATGTGAAGGAATCCAACAAAAATTTACCTGTGTACCATTAATTATAAGATTATGGACCAAGATTTTGATTTCTAATATAATATCTTGTCTTTCTTTATTATTATTTGAGTTCAAGGCCTCTAAAACAGATTTGGAATCAACACATATTACAATACTAAAGAGAGTTAAGGGCATACTAGAAATTGTATTTATAGCCATTAGTACTGCAATCAGTTCTGCAGTGTCCTCCAACTGATTAATGAATCGAGTGGCCGATCTTACTGATTAAATCATAGGATGACTGACTGACTGACCAGCTGATTGCTATTTGTCATATATGACCAACCAACTCGCTGAATGAATGGTTAGAGGAATGAATGATGAATACCTGATCCGATGTGAAGCGGTGACTGTGACCCACGTAGCCGGAACCTGCCATATCAAACATCTGTGACAGGCTCAGCATCTGCGGTCCCACGCTCTGTCGTTGCTGTTGTTGCTGCAACACACAAATGAAAAACACAAATTGAATAATATAATATAAAAACATATTGAAATCGATAGTAGGAGTATGGGGTGTATTGAGCAGTGCAACAGGCTGAACATAAAGCTTAGTAAAGGTACATCGACATTACTGAATCATAACGCCAACAGCCAACCATAATATAACACGGAGATAAAGGTATTGTTGATGACGACTTTGTACCTGTGAATTAAAAAAGAGTGTAATAATTTTGATAAAATAAAAAAGAATATATGGAAAAGTGAACGGTGCAACACGATTCAATAAAATATAGAACAGCAAAACAAACAGAGATATAAAATTTTAAAAATGAAAAAGAAAAAGAACGAATAGAAATGTGGAATACAGAATTTATTCAGCCAAATTACAACAGAACATTTCAAACGGAAATTGCCCCAATGTTGGTAAGCAGTCTCACACACACACACCCATATTTGCAATACATCACAAATGGGTTCATTTAAGAATGTAGGAATCGGAAAGTCATTTTCTAATGGAAAAGGTTAGGGCAAGGGTTAGTTGCCTTACCCTAACCCTTTGCTAAAAGGTTGACCTAGTTCGTCTCCTATAGGCGACGAAATAGGTCGAAGTTTCTTCAAAATTTCTCCGAAAATTGACGGTATTTTCTCCGTCCCGGATAGAGCACTCCTGTGTACTTAAAACACTCTTATACACCACAACTGCACTCCCATGCACTAAAAGAGCACTCCCGTGCACTTAGAAAAAAGTGGGGTCCTGGAAAAAAGTGGGTTCCAAGCAAATAAACCCATTTGTTACTAGAAAAGACAAGGTCTAAAACCCATTTGTGCGTTTTTTCACGTACACACACACACACACACACACACACACAAACACCACAAGCAAACATCGTCATGACTACTGCCATGAATCTCCCACACACAAAACACTTCATAAGACTGCATCTATGGGAATCAAATGAAGGATCACAGACTGAATATTATAACATTACTGATGATTATCGAAGATCGAAGTTGTCAATGCTAGATATCAGAACCTAACGCAACCATGTAATGTATTAACCTGACAGGCACATACAAACTGCAACCAAATTAATTTAACCCAACTTGATCTGCGCTACTAATAATCCAAATGTGTACCACAACAGCGTGCGCCCTCCTCATTCTCCCCCCCCCCTCCCCTTTCATCCTCCATCAACAAAGTATGTAGTATGAGCTATATTTGCGCTTATCGTCAGCACCAGCATTTATTGCACTAAATTGCCGCTTCCAGTGCAGAGGGTTGGAAATAGCTTAGAGGTCAGAGGTTATCTGCCTCTTTAAAACCGCAACCTGTGAGCTCCCCTGACTACAAACTAATCCCTTATCTTAGAGAGAGAGAGAGAGAGAGAGAGAGAGAGAGAGAGAGAGAGAGAGAGAGAGAGAGAGAGAGAGAGAGAGAGAGAGAGAGAGAGAGAGAATGTTTGTATGAACTGTGTAAAAATACTGGAAATATATCGTTTTATCCGAGTGAGGTTGGGGAGGGGTGGAAGAAGGGTTGGAGAAACTTCGAGGAATGGGATGTTAGGAGGGGGGGGGGGGTAAGGTAGAGGGAGAAAGAGAATTTTAAGAAAAGTAAATGAGGAGTTTCTATTTTAGACTCCTTTCCAGCTGTATGTTTAGTGTAGCTTCCTGAGACTGCAAAGTCACACGAGCAAATCTGTATAGCACCTAATGAAAATCAGACACTGCCCCAGAGGCAACGCCAGTCAATCATGATGACGATGATGATGATGGAAGAAGAAGAAGAAGTGAGAAGGAGGAGGAACAAATGATGATGATGATGATGATGATGATGATGATGATGATGATGATGATGATGATGATGAAAGTGAGAGGAACTGGAGAAGGACGGGGAGGAGGAGGAAGAGGAAGAGGAGAAAGACGGTCGTCTGCGTTCAATGTTGGTAAAGAAAATGATGAGAAGAAAGAGAATCGTATCACACAGTCATTGCAATACTGCTCTTGATTGCAAAAAAATATGTACTATAGACTACAGACTTACCACAGTAAAACAATACACTCTAAATAAAGATAGGAAGAAGGGAAGGGAGGAAGGAGGGTGGGGAGATATGCAGGTTATCATCAAATAAAACCGCTACTCAAGGAAAAGACTCCTTCTGGATCGTATCGCCCCATATTATGGCTTTTAATCTGGAGTCGATTATCGATCGAAAACATGATGGGGATGTGGAAGCGAGCCTGTTCACCGACACGTTCTGGAGTTGTTATTATGAAGAGAGTCCTGGAAGACGGGTGGCGCGCAAACTCAGTGATAAACATATGCTTGTTTTAAAAAACAACAACAACAACAACAGAAGAAGTATAAGAAGAAGGGTTGAGCAGAAAACAGCCTGGTTAATATGGACGGGATTGTCAACGTTTTAAGATAATGAAGCGAAAACATCTCAGCACAACAATCAACCCTGTCCACTCGGATGCGATTGGGTATCTTGATCTATTTAAAACAGGGGAAGGGAACACCGCGAAGAGGAAGAGAAGATGGGAGTCGCCCTCACAAAGCTGGCCTAGAGGCCTAGTATTCTACTAGAAGTCGGAGTTTACCGCACCGCAACATCAGAGAAATTCAGTCAGACGTCCGAAATGGTTGGCCCTGTTTACTTCCCGCCTGCGACCCATTCCAGAGAGGCGAATCGATTGTTTACAACCAACAAAGAAATACGGCTTGGATGAAAAGGTCAACTTTTATTACTACCCCCACTTCCTTCAAATCACACACACACACACACACACCTACACACCCATGTAGAAACACACACACACACACACCCACACACACCTCCCTCACTTACTCCCTACTTCCCCCTCTCTCTGCTACCGCTCCCCCCTCCAACACACACTCCCATCCACTGTTTTCCTCCCTTTCTCGTCCAGCACATCCGAATCAATGATATAGATTCAGTCTTTGCAGATGCCAAGCAGAGCACCTTTCAGTGCCCTACCCAAGGCAATGTGCAGTAGGTTTCTAAAGGTTTGTTGATAAACATCTTTCGTTCTATTCCAGTCAAAAAGGTAGGTGGACCTCATCTGTATACCTCTGGCTTTTATAGTTGGATTCCTAAAAGATAATATACTACCCGTGACCATATCGTCTCCATCAGCCTCACCCAGTTTTTTTTCCTGTTGTTTGCTTGCTCAATATCTTTCGTCGTGTTCATGCCCTACATCAAGTCAAGAGCTAGTGTTTGGACCGCACGTGTGTATTGATGTTCCCTTTTGGCCTTTCTGGTTTGATTTGTGCTTTATAGTGTTACCATCTCTTCCCCTTAGGACCCCGCACCCTTTCAGGTCTTGTTTGTCGATAAATATGTTTCTTCCTCTTCAAGTCCTGCTGGGAGTGGACCTCACCTGGGTATAATTATATTTCTCTCTGGGTTTTATAGTTTTATTTCTGCACTGCACGTGTTCTACCATTTCTGCCTCTGCTTCATCGCAGTTTCAGGGCTTGTTCGTTGATGGACACCTATCTTCTTCCGATTAACGTTCTACAATAATCAAAAGATAGGAATGGACCTCACCTATAGATTTACCTCCGTTTCTTTCCTTTGTTAGTGCAATTTCTGCACCTACTATCTTCACACATTGATTGTCACAGCCGGCCCTTAGCATTAGCCCTCCCTCCTCCTTACGCCCCCCCCCCCTTCAAATCAAATTCAATGTGTACCATCTATCTCCAGTCATTATGGGTCAAAAGGAACTTCAGAAACTCCGATCCAATAAGCAAAACTTGAGAACTGCAGAAACTGAAATAGACCAGCCTCTCAGGTGCAGCCAAATTCCCAGCCTTATAGAATCACCTCTTGAATATACCCGATACCAACCTACTTTCTTCCTATCCCTACGAAGTTTGACTTCTCCTACACCGGCACTCCCATCCTCTTTCTCCCTACCTAACCCCGCCCCCGCCAGGGTCTACTCCGAGATAGGTGCCAATAATCTCCTCGATCTAGCTGTCAGGCCTCGGCGTCTCGATAGTTATCACGAAGGCGCTGTTTTCCCAATTAACCGCTGAGTGTCCAAAGGTCACCACCCCCAGTATTCTGTGGCAAAGACGAAAAGCTGAAGCAAGGTTTTGACTCTAATAGTCTCTTTTGCTCTGTATGCTGATTCCAAGGTCACTGAGGTTGTTGATAGTATCAGAGACTAGAAAGTTCTAGTACAAATCTTCATTTACACTAAACGATCCATTTTCCGCAGGTGCATCTTAGATATCCCTATGTGATTTCATGTGTACTGTTGTAGACCCCCCCCACTTCTCCCCCTCCACCTCCAATAGCTTTGCCACACCACCTGGGTTGATCTACCAAACATGGGATCCATTTGGGTAACAAGAACAGCAATTTGATTGAATAAATAATGGAATTAACTCGAGTTGAATTGAAGAACGTCAAGTTCTTGTTAAACGTCTGTATTTGTTAAAATTGTAATTATTCATGATTAATTAGACAATTACACCAGATCACGTCACCAGATCATCAGGCCTTGCAAAGACTATTTTGCAAGGCACAGTGCAAGGAGGTAGAAGAAGAGGAAGACCGAAAAAGAGGTGGGAGGACAACATTCGAGAATGGACTGGTTTGACATTGAGCGAAGCCATCAGGGCTGCTGAGGACAGAGAAAGATGGAGTATGCTGGTTAAACGATCATCTGTGGTGCCCCTACGACCTCAGGGTTACGGGACAGGATAGAATAGGTTTGGACACCAGATTCACGCCAGAAAGGTACAGTTTGACTATAAGTATAGTTAGGCAGGAAGAAAAGAACAAGGTTTTGGCGATTCAAACACAGAAGCATAATAGCACTGAGAAGAAAAGTTAGCGGTGGGCAAGATCAAATAAAACAAGACGAGACAAAACAAGATAAGATTATTTTCTTTAAAAAAAAACAAACAACATCCACAGCATTCTAACGCTTAACAATCAATGACAAAAGAACTAATCTCATAATACACAGAGTTAAAAGAGAGACTACACGCTTGGCCCCCGCATCTCGCAAAAGAGAATTAATTGTACATTCAATGTTTAAAAAAAGAGCTCTGAATCGACCCAAGTGACAAGAAAACAAACACGAATTTATTATCATTAAAGATACCGATTTACCACCACTATCAAACAAGTTGTTGTTGTTTGTAGATTATAGTCACACGACACTTTCGCATATAGGTGACTACTGGACCGATTTATACTGACACCAGCGGGCCAGTTGTTGGTAAAAGGGAAAATAATATGATCACACGTTGACCAATCCGGGATTCGAACCAGCGACCTTTCGGTTACTAGCAAACAAGATTTACAATCGCCTTAAATACCATCTGGACCTCGGCATGGCAGTAACTGTAGGGTATAGTCACACGACACCGAAGCGTATAGGCGACTACTGGTCACATTATTCTGACACCAGCGAACCAGTTGATGGTAAGGGGAAAATAATATGGTCACACATTGGTCAATCCGGGATTCGAACCAGGTACCTTTCGGTTACTAGTAAGACGCTCTACCAACTGAGCTAACCGGCCCCACAGCATGGCTGTGCTGCCCCGCAGTATTGTTATTCGCCTGCAAATCAAGACCTGGAGAGACGGTTTCTGCACACACCAAAACCCCCAGAGGTTCTTCTCAATCTTCTGTTACCAGTTACACTACAGTTTATATGTGTCCTTTTTCGTATTTCCAATCCGCAAAATAGAATTCTATTATTGCTCAAATCCTGAGCTGAGAATAATAATAATTTCGCTTGGACTTTTGTTTGTTTGTTTGGAGCAGAGACCAACAACGAATTTGATATTTATCAAGCGTGTGAGTGTGATAAGTGTCGGGTGGCTACCGCTGTGCCATCGGGGATCCTTTCTACTTGGTTAATAATGTCACTGTGGTGTGCCAGAAAGAAGAGAAGGGTCTAAGTTTTTTTTTTTATTTTGTAAACCAATACTACAGGTCAGGGTACATTAACAAAGTAAACATTCACAAAGTACTCGTCCTTCTCAACAAAATCGACATGCCGCTTTTTGTGAAACAGAACGCTGCGTTAGCCCGTCAGAAACGGAGCATTCTGCAAAGAACACAAGGCAAAAACGCAAGGAGCACGCTAAAAAAAAAATCGCAGTACTAGCGGCCAGAAATGCAGAGTCTCAGTAACAAAAACCTAAATAAAAAGAAAACTATAGTCGTAACATAGCCATCATTCTGCGTAATAGTAAATCATCCAAAAAGCAGTAGCAGATAACATCCAGCCACTTCAACTAGATAGACAGATAGATATTCAGTGTTTATAGGGTCCAGGGGACTGCCAAGAGCCGAGTCAGGACCACACAAGATTAAGTAAAATCAGACTAAACTTTTAACATGTAAATATAATAAAAGATAAAAGATGTAAATAAAATCGGTTTCACCAATAAAATCCTACCAAGAATACAAAACAAGACGATATGATCTAAATGCGATAAAACAAACCAACATCACTTAAAACTTGAAACAGGTGTTGACTATTGCATACTTTAAAAATCTCATTAAAAGGTATTGCACCAAAATATCTTTCTCTTTCATCAACCAGATAAGCACATTCAGACATAAAATGGCGGAGGGAAAAGGATTTGTCACATAGTGGTTCTTCTCCTTTTAAAAGGAAACTGACATAAGTATGCCCAATATGAAGGCGAGCCAAAACAGTTTCTTCTTTGCGGGTGGACGCAAAGTTAGGCAGCGACTTCAGCGGAATACTAGTTGCAAATAAATGTCGATTCACGGTGTTTGTTCTAAAATCCAAGAAGACGCGCAAGACATCAATTGAAAGGCAGAAATGCATGTCGAAGAAAGCGTCGTGTTATTATTGTCTGTTGTTGCTAACCAATGCATCCTCTACCCTACTTATAAAGTAGTTAAGCAGTTGTCGGGTAACCCAGTAGCGAGAAAAAATGTGTTTGCTTGTGTGTGTGTGTGTGTGTGTGCGTGTGTGTGTGTAGGTGTGTGTGTGTGTGTGTGTGTGTGTTCGCGTGTGTGTGTGTGTGTGAATGTAAAAACGCCGTAATTGTTACAAATTCTCTATACTCTACGTATTTTTAACGGCTCCGTTATTTTGAGTCAAAACAGTGTTCCGTTAGGGCTAGGGCTGTGTAAGGCTTAGGGTAAGAGTTAGGTTTGGGTTAGGGTTAGCTTTAAAAAATGGACAATTAAAAAAATCAAACAACTGCAACATATGTGACGTTTCAAAAAAGTCATAACAACGGCGTTTTTACACCGGTGGATGTGTGTGTGCGTGTGTGCACGCTTGTGTGTGTATGTATGTGTGCGTGTGTGTGTGTTTGTAGCAGCAGAAGTTACATAAAAGCAGTCAAATTTTCAGCAGTTCTTTTTCCCCTCGAGGACAAAAAGAAGAGGGAAGCAAAAGAGAAAGAGAAGAAGAAGAAGAAGAAGAAGAAAAAGAAGAAGAAGAAGAAGAAGAAGAAGAAGAAGAAGAAGAAGAAGAAGAAGAAGAAGAAGATCAAGATCAAGATGAACAAGAACAAGAACAACAAGAAGAAAAACCAAGAACAATAAAAACAAGAACAAGAACAAGAAAAACAAGAACAACAAGAACTACAAGAACAAGAACTAGAAGAACAAGAAGAACAACAGGAAGAGGAGCAGGAGAAGAATAAGAAGCAGAAGAAGAAGAAGAAGAAGAAGAAGAAGAAGAAGAAGAAGAAGAAGAAGAAGGCAATAATTTGTCTGGCCGTTCCAGTAAACTGCTGATGTTTACAAAATACGATCTGTTTGCATTTTGTTGGCGTTCATAATTGGGCTTGCCAAAAAGTCGCGGGAGATAAAAGTAGCAGACACTCATTCTCACAACACGCTCATAAAGCATTCAGAAAACAACGACAAAAAGCTGGAAGACATATTAGGGAAATATACATCCATCTTTCTTCAGGCTATACATCCGTCAAACTAGGGTGGGTGGTGAGAGGGGGAAGGTAAAGCTATCTTTATCAATCATAATAATTTGTTAACATCTTTATTTTGGGGGCAGCGCAGCTCCAAACCAAAAAGATCGTTGAAATGAATGCTGACGCGCACTAATCTTTTTTTTTTTAGTTTACAAAGTAATACATTCCGAATCTCGATATTTTTTGTTGCAATCGCTCACATGCATTAGATATTCTCCTGTATATGACTTACGAAATTGCAAACAAGCACTCAAGAAAACATGCAAGCGGAAGAAGAAACGTGAACCGGATAATATATCTCCATCTTTCTACAGAAAACAAATCTGTCAAAACATGGGGTGGGGAATTATATTTTTGATCCCCTGAGACTGATAATATGCCAAATAAACTTTCAGAAAATAAACAATAGGTTTACAGGGAAACTATATATTAGTTTTCGTTGTTCTTCTGATTATTGGCAACATTGTGCATGTAAATGTATCCGCTTTCAGAACACAAACGTAAAACTACTGGAAAACGATATAATATACAATAATGTGTCTTTCTGCCGACAATGTCTATATATAATGCGGAAACTAAGAACATCAAGTAACCAGATTGAGACATCGTTCGGAATCATAGGGAGGCACGGTGGCCTAATGGTAGAGCTTTGGCTTGCGGATCTGAAGGTCCCGGGTTCGAGCCCAGGCTGGGACATTGTGTTGTGTCCTTGGGAAAGGCACTTTACTCCCGTTTCTCACTCCTTCGGATGAGAGTATAAACTGAGTTCTAGTCTGTGTCGCATACATTCCATCATAACGGACTTTAAAGATCCCGACGCCAAGACGGCTGTCCTAGACGGCTGAGTTCCGGTGACAAGAACACACCCAGCATGCACCTAGGTCCTTCTCCCCCATCTAAGGCTGCCCTAGATTGTGCTCAGTTGTCTGGAGCGATATTACGATGCGCCCAAAGGCTGCAAGTTGGCACCTCGGGCTGTTTGAGTTAGAGCCTATATCGGCCAGCGCCTTGAACAGCTCTTGAGCTGGAAAAGCGCTATATAAGAACGATTAAATAAATGAATAAAATATAAAAATCATATTTCTAAACACCACAAATATATCAGTGGCAATACATATTTTCATTTCCACCTTGTTTCTGTATTATTTTCTCCATTAATCAGAGATGCTGTGCACTTTACCTATAGTGCTTGGGTGTTCTCGTGTGTGTTTTATTACGTTCCTATCGTACATGTCATCTTTCTTCGGCATCGTTAGCCGACCCCGTGACAACATTCAGGTGTGTCTGTACGCTACTAGACCTCAACGATGCACAAAGTGTTACACTCGAAGTTTTTTTTATTTTTATCAGTAGTTGATTCAGCCCCAATGCTGAAATCGTGATAAGTGTAACTCGGATTCGTTTATCCACGCAGCCTGTTCACTCAGCAACAAGGCAGAAGTCGTCGTATGAAGGTCTCCAACTTTATTCAGCGTACATCAACAACTGCATACAATCGCTCAATCGCTTTTCACTTTCTTTTCTCTCTCAACTCAAACAGTGCGGTACATATATAGTCTCTCTATACTCGAGAGAGCGTTCGAATGTTCGAGTGTGACACAATTATAACCAATCAGAATAAACTTCGTCATCACTGTCTTACGTCATATAATCTTCTTTAGGATGGAAGCGTCTCGTAGTTACCACTAGATTTATCCACACGCTTCGATCGAAGGTAAACAACCAACTCTAGAAAATTCTTAAATAATATCAACCCACTAAAACCACCAACGTTATACAAAGCTTCCTCTAACAACAACGCAAAGTCAAATCAAAGATAAATTATACACTCTATTATTGAATGCTTTGCAAAACAAAACGATCAGATTTAGCGTGCGACTCTCACACGTATTATCGTGCGCGTCGCAAACGTAACACAAAGCACGTAGTCGCTTTGCGGCGCTACCCAAGACAACGGGCGGAATAGATGCCAAATTACCTTGTTTGAGTAGATAATGGCACGCAGGCGGGGCGGGGGTGGGGTGGGGGGAATCAGAAGTGCCACAAAGAAAAATACAGGTAAAAAGACGTTTGAAAGAATGCTGCTACGAAACTGAAAAGAAAAACTCAAAATGTAAACCTTTATAAAAACACCTATAGCTAGAAACTAAAAGGAATAAAAAGCAAATTTTTAAAGGCAAACCCCAGAATAACAATTACCTGCCGATAAAGTGTAATCTTCATCATGACGTTCTTCCGATTTGATATTGTAAACCAAATCTTCCGTAAAACAGACATTCCGCCAAAACAAATACACAAAAACCCCATACACACAAGCGCACTGTCTGTATCACAAAATCAAAAACAATAGAACTATCACACTAACTATCAAACTATCACAATCCAATAAAAATGGCACTTTAAAAGATACGGAGAATGTATTCTAGCTTAGATGATCACTACTAGATGAAACTTTTGAAACTAAGCGGGTCCAGACGGGGCCAACATAATTTAAATGCCGTGTCAGCAAAAGATCTACAGTGCTATATATGGGAACTCAGGGAAGCAAAGTTATTGTTTCGGGAAAACCATATTAATAGTCTTATTATTAGGGCACTAAGTTTAGGTTTAGCGGTGAAATTCCAAACGAAGACACTTCATTAATAATAGACTGTGTTTAACGTAAAGGCGAAAGTCCACTACAAGCATCTTCGTCGTAGCAATTAGATTTGTAAGTTTTACCTAATATGTAAGCGAGATCATCATCAACAACAATAACAAAACAGACTTGCTTTTGTGCACGGTATGAAATGATAGCATTAGCTAAGGGAGTGGGGTGGAAGGCGGAATAAGTGGGTGGCGGGGATGGGGGGTGGGGACACAGCGTCGAAAGTAACACCAGTAATATTAAACGATGTGTGTCTACTGATGTTCGTTATATCAAATCCGACCTGGAATAACTAAAATAAATGAAGCACGGTGGTCTAATGGTAGTGCTTTGACTTGCGGATCTGAAGGTCCCGGGTTCGAGCCCTGTCCGGGCCATTTGTGTTGTGTCCCTGGGAAAGACACTTTACTCCCGTTTCCTACTCCTTCGGATGAGAGTATAAACCGAGGTCTAGTCTGTGTGTCGCATACATTCCATCATAACGGACTTTAAAGATCCTGACGCTCATGTCCTAGACGGGTGAGTGCTGGTAACAAGAACACACCCAGCATGCACTTGGTCCTTCTCCCCCATCCCTGGCTGGCCAGGATAGTGCTCAGTTGTCCGGGCGTCAGACCATGCGCCCAAGGGTTGCGGGTGGGCGTCTCGGGCGGTTTGAGTTAGATCCTGTATCGGTCAGCCTAGAGTCTAGTCAAGTGCGCTATAAAAATCCTTAATAATAATAATAATAATAATAATAATAATAATAATAATAATAATAATAATAATAATAATAATAATCTCTCTCTCACTCTCTCTCTCTCTCTCCATCTCTCTCTCTCTCTCTCTCTCTCTCTCTCTGCTATGTATATTTGTTGCAGTTCAAGATGGACAGCCGCTTTAAATTATTTATTTTCTTTCAAAAGTAAACTTTACCCCAAGTCAACTCAACACATGTGGTTAACACATGCGTTTCTGTTGCTATATAATCACTGCAAGTCGGGACTTCCCAAACTCGACGAGAAACTAATTTTAGCATAACTGTACAGTAGGCCTACAGTAATAGAAAATCCCGCCAATTGTAGTAAATGAAACTGAAACAGTAACTCAGGGCAGACTCAGTATGACATCCTTGTGAGCTAAAAATAATACGAGTTCGCAACTTCAGGAACAAGTGCTTCAATTGTTTCAAATGTTGCACAATATATTCATCGAAATAAAGATAATGTTATGCAATAATATGACATATTATGTCATTATGATCTTAAAAAAAAAAAAACCACGTTAGGAACTCTTAAGAACAAACTTTGTTGTTGCTGGTTTTTTTGTTTCGAACGTATACTGACTCATCGCAATGCAACTCCCCCCCCCCCCCCCCCCCCCAAAAAAAAAAAAAAAAAAAAAAGCTTCACGTAAATATGAACTTTAAGAAAACAAACAAACAATGAGTCAGATACTCGATGCTTTCATTGTTACAGATGAAAAGTGACTCAACAAAATTAAAAACAATACGTCGTACAGCACAAGTGATTGACCATTTTGAGTTTTCAACTGATTTAGCAAGTACTCCAGAAGCTTCCAGTGTTCCAGATGCACGGATTTTAATTAAGACCCTGACGCTCATGTCCTAAACGGGTGAGTGCCCAGCAAGCACTAGGTCCCGCTTTATCCCCTTCCCCGGTTGCCCAGGACTGCGCTCAGAGGCCTGGGCTGTTGTTGTTTGTAGATTATAGTCACACCACACTTTCGCATATAGGTGACTACTAGACCGATTTATACTGACACCAGCGGGCCAGTTGTTGGTAAAGGGGAAAATAATATGATCACACGTTGACCAATCCGGGATTCGAACCAGCGACCTTTCGGTTACTAGCAAGACGCTCTTACCAACTGAGCTACCCGGCCCCACTGGGCCTGGGCGTCAAACACTGCGCCTTATAAGGCAGCGAATGGGCGCCTCGGGCTGCTTGACTTAGATCCTATATAGACCAGCGCTTTGAGCCGCTCTTGAGCTGGGAAGGCGCTATATTAGTACAATTATTTAAATTAAGCAAAATAAACAATGACTCATCGAAATACAGTTTTTTTTTAAAAGAAGAAAAGATTATGCCAACGACTTTAGCAACACCGCGCGCTGCGCTGGTTACTCGTTATTCGTTCAGTTGAAATTGGGTTAGCTTTCCCATCAGGGGTCTGGAGCGCCACAAGCCCAAGTGGACGCCTAGCTCGGGCGGCTTGAGTTAGATACTGTATAGGCCAGCGCCTTGAGCCGCTCTTGAGCTGGGAAAAGCGCTACACGAACCATTGTGTGATTGCGGGATATTAGTAGCCGGCGCCTTGATAAGCTCTCTGAGCTTGTAAGTGCGCTATATAAGAGCGATCTCTTTTCTTTTTTTTTTACAACAAGAAGGATAAAATCAATCAATCATAGCAGCGGAGAACCGCCATGCAACTTCACGCAGGACTAAAGAAAAAGGTCCCATCAACTTGGGGTGAGAGTATAAACCGAGGTCTAGTCTGTGCACGCACGCATTCAATCGCTTGGACGTTAAAGATCCTGACGCTCACGTCTTAGACGGGTAAGTGTCGGCTACACAAATACACCCAGCACACACGAGGTCGCGCAGGATTGTGCTCACTCCTCTGGGTGTCAGACTATGCACCCAAAGGTTGCAGGTGGGCGCCTCGGGCGGCTTGAGTTAGATCCTGTATTGACCAGCGCCTTGAGCAGCTCTTGAGCTGGAAAAGCGCTAAAAAGTGATACAATAATAATAATAACAACAACAACAACAACAACAACAACAACAACAATAATAATAATAATAATAATAATAATAATAATAATAATAATAATAATAATAATAATAATAATAATAATAATAATAATAACTCCCGACTAAATTGGATCAACACCTAATCCCAATCCCACCTCTATACTAGCAAAGTGCATTGACATAAGCACCACACTCATTGAAGCCGAAATAGGGTATGTGGTGTTCAGAGCTAACAAGCCAGGTCCAACGAACCTGGGTCAAACTAGCGATCGCTTCACAGTGCCGTAGTCGAGGCTTCACGTTCGCCATCATTCTAGCTCTTCACTGTGACAGCGACGAACAACAATTCTCGGTTAGTCTCAGCTACGCAGTGTGAAGGACTAATTTAATTAAATCGCGAGGAAAATGTTGAATGTTGCAGATGGCTGTTCACAGATACATCGAATCAGAATGGAGGTTTACCCACTCTCTTTCCCCCCACTCTCCCTCCCCCCTATCCTCCGATACCTTACAGTCTGTGTTGTTAAACTGTTTCATGTTATGTAATGTTATGTAATGTTACGTTATCTTATGGTCCCTTACGTTACCTTATCTTTCTTACCTTCTAATAGCGATCTTCTTGTATTTACACAACATGTTTGAGTACAACATGTTTGAGTGATAGATGTGTGTCTGTTGTATGTGTGAGAGAGAGTTGAGGTGAAACATATGAGCGTTGGTACAGATCGCCGCTATTATTATTATCATCATCATCATCATCATCATCATCATCATCATCATCATCATCATCATCATCATCATCATCATCATCATCATCATCATCATCATATAGGTCTATGCCAAATTCCTATTTTAAGTCTCCCATGTGATCATCTATGTAGGAAGCCTTCCTGTTTATTTGTCTATTCAATTTCATGTAATTCAGTTTCTATTCCGGACCACAAGTGACTCCCAAACACAACGTTGGACATTCCCGATTCAAAAAGACAATCAGTTATGACATATCAAACTCTGAATCAGTTTCGTCATATCAGTCATGTGACTTCCCGTCATGTAATGTGCACGCGTTCAATCATATTTCCGGGCTATAACGTCAATGAAATGATTCAATTTCCAAATTCAAAGCTAACACGGAAGTAGACACTAATTATGAACTACTAATAACTGAATTGAATTAAAATTAAGTCTAACACTGTGCAGACTGCATCATATTTCACCGAACAAAGGTTAGGCCTTCTGGCGCTACTATTATAAAATTCGCCCCGCACAGTGGATACAGACACGTGATAAAATAACAGGTCGGTCTTATCACAACTAATCTTGTCATACAAGAAAGCAAAGCAAGAAATAAATCAATACCCAAAACAAGCCTCTTGTGCTTCAGTCATAGCAATGGTCACGCCACGAAATGCAAAGTAGCAGCTGTACTGTAGTCACTGACATCAAATAGCAAGTCACGCAAAGTCGCAACGATCATTGTTTAGAACCGTTACTGAAAATCATGATCACGCATACCTCATCTCCAACCTTACAATCTTTAAGAACCCGCTATTTTTTTAATGCACATGTAATGTACTGTACCTCAAAGCAATAACGATCAATCAAAAAGCAGAATTTCAAATTAATATTTTTTCAAGCAAAGATACCCGCTAAGATTTTATGCAATAAGCAGCCAACTAGTCTTAATAATGAACAAATACATCGTTGGGCATTGAATCCCAGACCAACGGCGCAAAGACGCTGGACTGATGTCGACTGGAGGCCAGTCTGTTGTGTACGTTATGGCTGATACCAAATACACATGTTAATAACAAATATGCAATATTCCAGAGAGTGATAATATCTCACTCACTATAACAGTTCATCTAAAATATTCCAGTGATGCTACAAACACTCAACTCCACAGTACTTCAGCCAACAACAGCAGGTCTTCTCCAGTACTTTCCAGAACCACCAGAGTGCTGGAAAATCGACTTCCCTTAATAGCCGCGTGGAAAGAAACTTGATCTTGGAAACTATTATCTCCGGCTCCAACTGACTTCAGGCTAAACGCTGATGATGATAGAACGCCAATGGTACCTTGACGCGACTTCCTCGCTTTACAGGCATAGGAGAGTAAAGAGTATGAGTGTTTCTGGAGAGATTTCTAACAATTAAACACTGATGATAATAGAACGTCAACAGGATTTGGACAACATTTCCCCGGTTGATATAACTATATATGAAGAAGCATATTGATCGTGAGTATGCCTATATGACTTAGAACGCTTACTTTGAGATGATTACCCCAATTTCCATGCATAGTTCTACCTTGACTATTGCAACCTAAACGCAGATGATGATAGAACGACAATGATGGTATTATATTTTGAAAATACATCCTCAGGAAAGACAGGATCATCAGTCTACACTCCAAGGTAAGGTTGCTGCGCTCCCTTGTCATCTCCATCTTCCTATTCTCTTGTGAAACGTGGACCCTCACAGGAGACCTACAACGAATAATAAAAAGCATGGAGATGAGGTCAGAGCATTTCCTATACCCAGCATATCACCAGCGACGAATTCCGACAGACCATCACACAAGTCATTGGACAACACGATGACATGTTCACAGTGGTGAAGAAACGTAAATTCCGATGGTAAGGCCACTTCACTAGAGCATCAGGCCTTGCAAAGACCATCCTGCAAGGCACGATGCAAGAAGGCAGAAGAAGAGGGAGACAGAAAAAGAGGTGGGAGGACAACTATCGAGAATGGATTGGCTTGACACTGAGCGAAGCCATGAGGGTTGCTGAGGATTGAGACAGATGGGAGTACGCTGGTTAAACGATCATCTGTGATGCCCCAACGACTTTCGAGTTACGGGATAGGATATGATATGATAGGATCCTCAGCTAGTAACCTATCAGTATCAGCCTTTATACCCTATTGGCATCAGAGTGATTCGTTTAAGACTGTGGGTAAAAACATATATAGCATTCAAGTCCGCCTTAGTTAAAAGTACTATTACATTGTAAAAATCCAACTCATCCTTGTAATATAACTTTTCTCGGCAAAGCATTAGTAGGGTTGTGTGGGCTTGTGTAACTCACGACGAAGCGTTTTAGCGCGAAATACATTTAGAGAATCCTTCAATCCGGTGTGTTTTATCTCCTTCAACTGTCTTACATATATGTCGTCCTAGTAGGGACTGAAAGTAAAGTTAACCCTTCAGATGTGTAGACTTGAAGAGTACTTCTCCAAATATCACTTCTGGGAAATGCCCTACACTTGGAAACACATGATGAAAGAGGAATTCCATTTTTCAGCTCTTTGAAGAAACTTGATCTTATGCGCGCGCGCCACTTCTAGATCCTGTAGAGCCATTATTATTTCCGTTTCAAACTGACAACATGACAAGAACGTTAAAAACAGAGCAGTTGGTTGCTTTCTGTTTCTTGAAGCAACGTGATCTTAAACGCACGAGCTATTTCTTCTAGATTCTGTAAGCCATTATTTCAGTTTCAAAACATAAACTATGACAAGGACGTTAAAACAGAGCAGTTTCTCAAAGAAACCTGATGAATCCTGTAAGCTCTTATTTCCGTTTGAAAAAGAAAACATGACAGAATGTTATAATTAGATTTTATTTCACACGGCTAGAGCCAGTTATAACCGTTTCGCTCAAAAGGGTAACCCAGCAGTTATTTTTTTCCTGCTCGTTAAGAAACTTGATCTATGTACGTTTGCGTACATAAATGTGTGCGTGTGCGTGTGTGTGTATGTGTGTGTGTGTGTGCATGTATGCCCTGTTTGGCTATGCAAATTATAATCCTGAGGATTTTATAAAAAATTATTGTATTATGTACAACACGTTGTAATTTCTCATAAAGATAATAAAGTTGTATTTGTATGCAATCCAATGTCCACTTGTATGACGCACACTATTTGAATTTGTAACAACAAACGACTTTTATTCTCTATGTCAATTAATATCGCTATTGTTATTGTAATGTGTATTTGTGTTGACTGTACACCAATACTGTAATTTCTTGAAAGAGATAATACAGTTTTCTGATCTTATCTTAAATTATTTTAACTTATCTGTAATCCATTATTTCCTTTTTTTTTTTTTTAAAGAAAACAAGACATGAATGTTAAACAGAGGCAGCTGTTTATTTCTGTTCGTTGAAGAAATTTGATCTTGTAGGTTATTATTTTTAGTTCCCTATGAGGTACTGTTTCGGTTTTAGAAGGTCCATATGACAAGAGAGTTTATTCTGGAAAGCTCACTTTCCGTTTCTGAAGGTAACTTTCTCTGTAACTTGATCTTGCAGGTCATGATTTCTTGGTTCCAACAGACTCAGGGTTAATGCTGATGTTGACAGACGGTTGGTGGTACCAGTCACGGGTAGAAGGGAAAAGAATGAGAATGAAAGAGAAGAAGGATAAGAGAAAAATTGGTTTCCTTGTGGTAGGCACGGACGTGCGGTGTCGTTTGAAGAATGCGCAAGTCTGAATTACAAAGGGTGGGTTTTGTCTTTTCAGTCTGTCTTGAAGAAGAAGAAGAAGAAGAAGAAGAAGAAGAAGAAGAAGAAGAAGAAGAAGAAGAAGAATGCTCGTTATATGATGCTAGGCATGGCAGACGTACATACAAGAGATGAAGGCGAACTAGCAATAAGAATTAAGATTGACTAAGCGCGCTCCCTAAAGAGCGGTTACATTTTCTTGATTGACTGATTGATTGGTTGATGATGATGAGGATGATGATGATGATGATGACGACGACTATGATGATGATAATAGCACTGATTACATCAAGGAAAATGAGGAGGAGTACTATTTGATGATGATGACGATAACGGTGATGTTGATGATGACGGCGACGACCACGATGATGATGACGACGACGACCACGATGATGATGACGGCGACGACCACGATGATGACGATGATGGTGGGGGTTGGGTGGGTAGGTGGGGAGAGAAATTAAAACAAGTGTCTTTGACAATGGACAAAAACTAAACACCAGACAATTAACTGTAAACAAATATAAATAATTATTTTTACCTTTCTCTTGTCTTCAGCCGGCGTTTTATCAACAGCAATCGTGCCGAAGATGGTGGGCTGTAACACACACACAAATACACAGTAAATGGCAATGTTATAACTACTTGGAACATTGTAGCCAATCTCAAAATTGTAACAGATAATACACGAATAAAGCTATGAAAAAGAAACCGAGAAGAAAAAGATCTGCAGCCTCCCCTCCATCCTCCCTCTTCCCCCCACCCCCACCCCACCCCCCACCCCCCCAAAAAAAAACATAAATAAATAAGTAAGTAAATAAATACATTTCAAAAATATAAATAATTTTATTTCAAGTGTACTAGATGAAACCGGAAATTGGTAATAAAAACGTTGGCAGTGGTTCTAGGT
>CM072512.1:38660644-38733144 GCA_036898135.1 Oncomelania hupensis
GAGGGGGAGGGAGGGAACAAAACAAAACAACATAAAACAAAAACAAACAAAATATGTACACACGATAATAAAATACAGCTGCAGTAGTATTTGATTGACCGCGATGCTTGTTTACTCTGGCAGATAACACTTGGAATAGTTTGACGAAAGTGTTGTTTCCATGCTCCTGGCACTTGCCGCTATTTCTGGATACAAGTATTTATTAAAGACAGAGACTGTTATCCTAGGCCATCAAAAAGTATGCTTAATGTTTATTAAAAACAAAATTTAAAAGCGACTGAAAACTAGTATGCATGGCATGGTTGTTGTCGGTCTTCAAGAAGAAGAAGAAGAAGAAGAAGAAGAAGAAGAAGATGATGATGATGATGATGATGATGATGATGATGATGATGATGATGATGATGATGATGATGATGACAGAGGATGAGGCGGAGAGATGATGATGATAACGATGATGATGATGACGATGACGATGATGATGATGATGATGATGATGATGATGATGATGATGATGATGATGATGATGATGATGATGATGATTGTACATAAATGGACTCTATCCAGCTTGTTAAATGTGAGAAAGAGACTTTTTAATGTAATTAATTATTTGTTTAATTCCACACTTATCTGGAAATACAGGGTGTTCCAAAAGTCTTGGGCACATTTTAACATTGAATATTTCCAAAACTATTAAGGATATAAAAAAACGCATCTGGTAAATTCAGAAAGCTTGTAATATAAATTTTTACATGGAATGTTCAAAGATGTTCAATGTGAGCACCATTGGTCACACGACACAAATCAAGCCGATAGTAAAATTCTTGCCAAACGCGTCCCAGCATTTTCTGGTTGAGTGAACGCCATTAATGGGTCTGAAAAAAAAAAAACAGCTTTACAAAAAAATTAATGTAATTAGCTTTAAAATGGCACAACTTTTATCTTACTCCATTCATAGTAATTGAGATATGGGGACTTCAAATGTGCCCAAGACTTTTGGAACACCCTGTACTCTGAAATAGTTTTCTCTTGAATAATGCAGAGAGACTTTTTTTACACGCACCAGATAACGTAATTAACATGTTTAAGAAGCATGCTGCATGTTTTATACTGATAACCCATGACACATAATGCGACTTCAAAATGAACTTGAATGCACAGCAATTCATAAACCCGGCGCTCTCTCGGGTTCCCTCACCCTAAAACTTCTTTAATAATACCCTTTGCTATTGTTAAATTTAAAATTATTGTTTTACTGCACAAAACCTTCCATTCAACAAACTATAAACTTACCGCATGGCACATTTGGAAGCAGCAACGAAACTCGTTCAGTTTTTGAACGCAGCACTGCCACCACTGGGGGTCTCCCAACGCTTTATCGGGCAGCTGCACCTGTTGCACGTGCCCCATGAGTGCATGCGCACTGTGCATTTGGGGTACTGTGGCACTTCTGGGCACCTTCTTTGAGGTGCACGAGCCCCGAGAAGATGGTACTTGCCCCAAGCTGGAACTTTTGGAGACTTGTGCTTTTGATTTGATGGGTCCTGTAGAATCTGCTACTAACTTAGCACAGGTAATTGTTGTCACAGACGCGCTGGGATGTTTTGACATTGGTGTCGTTGAACCTTTTGACGCCTGTCCCATCGGTGAACTAAGACCACGAGACCCTGAAGGGATCGACGCATTGAGACTTCTGGACATGAGAGAATTAGACGAATTTGCGACTTTGGACATTGGTCCTTCTGAAGCAAAGTTTTGGGAGGCCGGTTGAAGGGAAGCGTTGACACTTCTTGACATCAGAGGGGCAAACGAAGTTTGACTTTTTGAAATGTGTGTTGCTGATGAACGGTTCCTCTCCTGAACCCCTTCTTTAGACGAAGAAGAATACCCAGCAACTGGCGGGGCAGACTCCAGACTCATTCTGAGAGAACGGGTCCATAAAGCCTGCTCACCTTTGAGTGAGTCAGTGTTTGTAAAGTGCACGTGGGTAGATGCACTTCGAGTCACTCTCACTGTTGGGCCTACAGGTAGCTGAATATTTGCGTATGGCACTGGACAAAGTTCTCTCGAACTCTGTGGCATCTCGTCATTCAATGATCGTGTCATGGTGGCAGGAAATATCATCATCATCTTTGCATTCGTAGGAGATCTGGTATCGGGACTCGGCAGGTGTTCAGAGGTACTTCGAGTCACTTTTCTTCTCACTTTGATTCCAGGCGGTACCTGGCGAGGTAGGGCAGGGTACTGTACAGAAGATGGCAAAGAACGAGTTTTCAGAACACTCTCCTTGGTCATTTCAACCTTCTGTCCTTGCAGCTTCCAATGATGATGAGAGTGTGAGTTCATTTGAGCAGATGGATTGTCCTTTGTGAACATTTGAGCTGGTGGGTTAAAGACATTTCCGTTCATTTGAACTGATGAAACGACAGCTGAATTAACGTCAGCATACGAGCTGGTGTTTGAGTTCATTTGAGCAGACGAGGTTGTAGATGAGTTCGTTTGGGCAAAAACGTGTGTGTTTCTATACATCTGAGCAGATGCTGAAACGTTGCGCGTAACGTTTCTGACTTTGCGTGATGAATCAACGATCGGATGCTGAAGCTGCGACTGTTTTTGCATTTTCTGTTGGGTTTGCACAACACTTTGTGATCGTCCATTGCTTTGGCAGCATTTCAGTTTGTGAATTCACAATTGCATGTTCACGTTAAGGTGCACTCACTGCACTATTTTGACTTTTGCACAGTACGTGTGCTATTCGGATTCTCACTTGACTTGATAAGTGGTCAGTTGACTTGGACTTCCTTATCATGCGATGGACAGGTGAATGTACCTGTCTGTAGGATAAAAAAATAGTTTGAAATGGCTGTGTTGCCCATCACACCGAGTACTAGCGATAAGTGTGTGTTTGTTTTCACTGTACCAAACAAGTATAACACAGTGATTTCAAAAGTGACGGGAAGCGACTTCATCCAATGCAGTCCTGGTCAGGCAAAGACAATTCAGTTTTCTTCTGACAGATAGGCTGACTGACGGTCTTGTAGCACTCGCATATAATATTACCCCCCCCCCCCACCCCATTCCTTATATCTTCGCAAGTAAAACACGCATGTATTTCAACTGTAACAGAAATTGATCTTATCTTAACACACTGACTTCCTGGGTTGAGCTAAGAGGATTCCGGCAAGTCTTCCTGACAGCTTTATATGGCGCACTGTCGCGCTGTCCTGCGCAAAGCGTGGTGGCTTCTAGAACCTAAAGCCACTCTTTAACAAGACTCGCGGAGAACTAATTCTAGACAATTTGCAGGCCGCCCACGATCCTCGCGTTTCCATTAACACCCCCTTCTAGAGCCTCTGTAGCTTCTGCAACGACAGCGACACTTGTTATATAATTATACGACAGCGAACGCAACAACATCTTGTTGTGTAGTAGTAATGAAACGAAAGCGACTCAGAACAAAAATATTCAACGATAAAAATAGACTACAAATGGTATTATGAAATGTAACTGTCTACAAGGTACAACCATCGAGGAAAAAATAGTAATACTACATTTACCATTTTAAACTCGTGTGCGCATACTCATTGTATTAAACTCCTACAGATGGGGAAGTATTATGCAGAAGGGAACGATTGAATCTCACTGTAGCATTGTAAAATAAATACTGAAAAGTCGCCTTTGCAAAATACCTAAGATTGGCTCCACAAGATCAAGATCAAAATAGGGTTCTATTTATTGGCAGTTATACGCATTGACATGTGCCCTGAATAACTAACTGATTGACGATTGATTGACTGACACAAAATTATTAATAATAATATATTATTATTATTATTATTATTATTATTATTATTATTATTATTATTATTATTATTATTATTATTATTATTATTATTATTATTATAAATATACACGTTCACATGCTACAGACGGGGTGAAGCAACACCGTTAACACCTGTCTCAGCATGCGACACAAAGAAGCGGGGGAATCTGGCCAGGCCTGCGTCAACTTGATACAAGAAGTCTCAGCTGCACAGTGTAATGAACACGGCACATAAATCAATATAAATCGCCGAGGCTGAGGACGGAATTGACAATCTGCTTTCTCTTTAATGACTTCGTCGTCAGTTTAACGGGTTCATTTGTTGTTGTTGCTGTTGTCGTTGTTGTTGTTGTTGTTGTTGTTGGTGGTGGTGGTGGTGGAGGTGGTGGAGTTCTTTTTTGTTGTTTATTATTGTTGTAGTTGGTGTGGTGGTGGTAGAAATGTTGTTACTGTTGCACCATTGAATGAACAAAACAGAAGAAGAAAAGCATTTCAATTGCTTAGACTAGAACTAAAATGACAATCGCTTATTTTTTTAAAAAAATGATTTGCGTTAAGTTTCCTCCTTGTTGTTGTTGTTGCCTCTTGCTGCTGCTGCAGCTGACAGTGTGAAACATCGATATCAATCGCTGTGGCTAAAAAAACCCACAGTAGGCCTAATCGGCATTTTCTTCACTACACTTCATTTGACTGTTTTCTATATCGATTCTATAACTGTATATGTTATTACTAGTATTTATACAATAAGGGTCTATCGTTAAATGCGTTCGCAGCGACTGTACTGTAAACGTTGTACCAAGTCCTACGGTAATAGTTGTAATCCAGACGTAACTAACATTTTAATGTATCGCGTCACATGAAACCTTTGTTAAAATAATATGACCTTAATGGTTTTATGCCTGCGGAAACTGTTAACTACTTTTGTACGAAACGAACTGTCAAAACTCAATCACAATGACTGATAGGTTGTCAAGTCCAAAGCAAAACATCGTCAATTCCACACTTTGAGTTTTAAAATGTCCAGCTGTTGTTTTGTTTTGAACTGGTGCAACGACTAAGACTTGGAAACTGAAAAAATTAATTGCGCCATAATTGATTTTAAAATTAAATGACACAAACACATAACATACACCTAACTAGTAGTAATAGAAAGTGAATTTATATAGCGCTTGACCTCTAACGCAAAACAGCTTTATGCACTGTTACTTAAAGTTCAATATTCTCTGACCTGAGATTCAAATTTCGCAATGACATTCGAGATTTCAAAATACTTTAAGCCTACACACATTGGATGAACATGTCCAAACACTGACCCGGAGATATACATTTTAAACCTTCAATAGAGCTAAAATTATTAATACCTTATTCAAAATTGAAGAAAACACCCACGCGCGCGCTCACTCACACACCCACACACACCCCCACACACACACCCACACACACACCCACACCCACACACACACAAACACACGCGCACACACTTGTATAACCCATCAATCGAGAATTGTACCAAAATAGGGTACAATTGGGGAATGGTATTTACAAATCAAATTTTGTATTTGAAAAAAACAAACAGTAGATTTATGAACGACGTAGGCCTACAGGAATGATGGGTAATCTGCCCTGATTTTGTCCGTACGGCAGCATACTACACAGGTGTTTATAATTAAATTAATTAAACGGGAAGATGCGATGTCTCAACATTTAGGGTTGCGCTAAATTGTTTTCGAGTTCAAAATGGTTTTTAAAATGGTGCAGATTTTTGCTTCCCCATTTTTTTTCAACTACCCCATTTGTTGCTAAGTTTGTATCAAAAGAATTGCGCGGTTATACACGTACGCACACACAAACACACACACACTCACAGTATAAGCAAGTCTGTTGGTTCCTCTATGTTCACACTGCCACAAAATAGTACAGCATATTAAGCGATAAAACACTTCTGATACAGCAATATGTATGCAATTCAAATTGTGAAAATACCATTCTGCATAATATGTCCGATGCGCTCTCGTTTTCTCTCTCTCTCAATGTGTTTCAAAATTGCCAAAATACGACAGCTAAAGCACTGAATAGATGCACATGTATACGACGGTTGAAACGACAGCAAAACAAATCAAACGAAGTCGTTTCGCGCAAACCTCCAATGGAGTCGTATCAACATGTGTTAACGTTTCACTGAGAATGGTCTATCGCCATTCGGCGATGGAACCACACAATCTAACCATCAACTAAATCACTCCAATCGTGCTCTTCTGAGGTGCAGGTTGTAAATAAAGCAGACAGGTTCTGGAACAAAGAATGACATCATCCTCTGAGTGCGTGTAAGCTTTGCAGAAGATGGTGCATAGGGAAGAAGTCAGCTTATAGCAAACCGAAACGGCTCAAGTAGTGGCTTTGAAGAGAAAGGGGGAAGCTGATAGATTTTTTTTAAGAAAAAGTACTCTATTCTCTCTCTCTCTCTTCAACACACCGTCCCGCACCGCATCGTTCTTTAGGTAGGGGAAAAAAATATAAACGAGAAGGGCATTCAGAAAAAGGTTATAACTGTCACCTAACAAAATGCACCCCTAGTTTGTCTGAATATTTAAATATTTAATATTTTAGTTAAATGAATAATTACAAACAGTTTCTACCCTTCTGCAATCATAAACAACTTACATCTCCTTATTTCACGAAACTTTATCGACTTTTGTAGCATTGCAGGAAATGCTTCCGGAATATGGCGCATGCGCAAAAGGTCTCTGACAGCAAAAACGGATTGCGCCGAGAAAGAAAGTCTCACTCAGAGAGGGAGGTGAGTCATCGCAATGATCAGATCGATACAGAGCGCGGGAAAATGTGTCTCACCGACTCGCACATCAATCCAACTCCTCCCCAGACAACCCCTATTAATCCTCTTTGGTCTATCCTTATTCATACCACCGTTCTCCTTTTATCGCCATCCCTGTCATCCTCGTCTTTATAAGATCAAAATCATCTTGCTCGTCATCGTTACCCTTGAAGGACAACCTCGTCCTTATAATTTTATGAAGACAACTTTAATTAATACTATCATTTACTTAACACATTATTTGAAACAAGCTTTGAACAGACAAAGCGTTTTAATAGTAAACGTATGTATGTATGTATTATGTATGTATGTATGTATGTATGTATGTATGTATGTATGTATGTATGTATGTATGTATTATTATTATTATTATTATTATTATTATTATTATTATTATTATTATTATTATTATTATTATTATATTATTGTTATCTGCCTGCAAACCTCTCTGCAAAATCATCAGCCACCATGCCATTATCATTCCTCACCTATAATGCGCTTCATTCGATTCCCCTTCAGTTACTTTTTCCTCACGCTACTTTCACAGAACATGAAATCGGATCGTCATACCATCAATAAGCTCTTTGATGCCATATTGAATAATATAATTATACTTATATTCAGGATAAGTTCACTATTACCACTTAAAAGGGAAAGTGTATCAATAACGTTTGAGTGGTGTGTGTCTTCACACAATGATCACTTTGGAAAATGGCGTTGCTGTTACATTAACAGATGACGTACTGCGTAAACTGACCTTTAAGCATTGAATGTATGACTCCATTTTTTTTTCTAGATGGAGCAACACTCCGTATGACTTTGAAAAGGGTCTGAGATGATGAAGTGTGTGACCCTGGGGCTCTTTAAACGGAATATTACGAACGAACATGAAGACACTATGAATCTTACCCTCTTGTCACATTGAACAATTCTGATACTGAATTATATTTTCATGATTTTGTTCTGTGCGAGCATAAGCCCACTCGTAACGCAGCAAGCGTGGCCCCCTCTTTTTTCTGTCGTTGCATCCACCTGATAAATTATACAAAGGTCTTTCTCGTTATTTGAAAAGGTTTTAAATTAATATTTAATTACGACTGTTTTTTGGGGGGGTTGAACTCACTCGATTTTTTCACTGTTTATTTCAAAACTCGCGCACCAAGAACCTGATGCATCGATCCGCTCTTTGGGCTCTATGCACAAGTCGGCCGCATGGTCACGTGGCGCGGGAATAACAAAGCGGTCATGGCTTCTTTTTGCTCGCTCGCGTGTACTCCATTGCTGCTTAAAAATTTTTAATTTACCGACATTTTGGGATATTGTGATGTTTTGAACATAGCACATTCGTGCAATAATAATTACATACAAATTATTATCAGGGGACAGGCTTTTTTTAAAGAGCGATTTGTCACTGACATTCAGTTTAGAGTTCATCAATATTTCATATTTCAGTGGAAATCGATGAAAGGAAATGTTCTTTTCTTTGCATAAAGGTTTTACGTCGGAGTTAGAGCATCCAAACGCAGCACAGTACTTCACCATTTTCAAACTCGAGCACGCTGTGTTATTCCCGCAGCACGTGACCGCCACGCCTTTGTGCATAGAGTCCATGCCCATCACATAATCGTAAAACACAACCCAGTCAACCTAAAAAACACAAGCGACTCAAGGCGGCGTGTACACACAGACATACCCACGCATATACAGCACACATATACACACACAAACACACACACACACAAACACACACAGTACCTTAGCTCCCCTTCCCATCCCACACACACACCCAAACACACCCACACACACACAAACACACACGCACAGGCGGCGTGTACACACATACATACCCACGCATATACAGCACACATATACACACACAAACACACACACACAAACACACACAGTACCTTAGCTCCCCTTCCCATTCCACACACACCCCCAAACACACCCACACACACACACTACTCACACACAACACTAACGCACAACACACGAACAACACACACACAACACACAATGTCTGGCTTCTCTCTCTTTCTGGCTTCAAGATCAGCAGACGACACGCAAACTGTGGTTTCTTCAAGTCCGTAGCACGGCAACCACACATTAACAATCGTGCAAGTTTCACTTGAGAATAAAACTCTCGACCCTATACGACTATAGTCTGGTTTGCCCCTTAGCGCAAAGCTTTGATTATAAACGAGAGAGAGAGAGAGAGAGAGAGAGAGAGAGAGAGACTCACTACATCATAGGGCTCAAACTAATGCTTTTATTGTATGCATCTATAATATAATATGCAGTATTTAGATTTGCGCTTTAGTTATCTAGTGAGTATTCAAAACGACAATTATGCCTCAAATGACTGGACTAGTGTTGATCGACATACTTCACAACGGGCGCACGAAGAGTCATTAGAACTTGCGCAGAGGAACTTGCAGCGTTTCAGTTATTTCAAAATAATGAAAGCGCTTCGGGACCTTTTCTCGACACAGGGACTTGTGCACTTTGCTCAGTGGACATTGGGTTGAGCTTTGGATAGAGTTGGGCCGTTCTCTTTCAAATTTTCCTCTACTACGATCATCAAATTTCAAGCCATCTCATCACATTCCAAGCCATCTCTCCAAATGTCACGCGTTCTGCAGTATTCAGTTTCCAGTTCACACAGAGAGGCGGGCAGTAGAGCGGTGTCCTCCCAAAGGTCATCCCAAGCAGAGAGACTTAACATATACTACTCAAAATAATACAAGGGCCACTTGGACATATTGGTCTCTCTTTAAATCAGATGCATGTTTAGAAAAGCAGCAAAAGCGCTGCCATTTATACCCAGAAAAAAAGCGCAAATTGTTGAACTGAACTCAGAAAATGCAAGCCTTTCGCATGCAAATCACTTTTTAATGTTGAAAATTTTGCTTTATTAGCAAGACAACAGTATATTAGGGTCATTTTTTGTAAAAATTGGGTATGTTTTTCAACTCAGTGCAGAAAGTTCAAAACTCACACATGTGATTACTTGTCAGAATAAGATTGTCTTGAATGTTACTGTACTGGAAAAGTTTTGAAATAAGCAATATAAGCGATATTATTGATAGCAGCAAAAAATTATTAAACTAAATGAAATATGAGAGTGGCCCTTCAATTATTTTGAGTAGTATATTTGGCAGCTTTGTACAGTTTCCCATTGGACGATAAGCAGTGGATGCCTTGTAAGTGGTGGTGTACGCCTACACTGTTCTGTAATACTTAGTTAAAAAAAAAAAAAGATCGTGAATTCAAGGATCGGCCATATTTACAATAAAAAGTGTAAGGCCCAATCGCATAGGCTAACGCCGGAATAGTTTTACCGTATTCTGCACGGGAATGTCAGTGAAATTGTGTCTTTTCGCAGTTTTTGTTTGTTTTAACATAAATTGTATTCAACAAACAAAACAAATATTAATACAAGGCAAAACATCAGGGCGCACAAAAGAAAAAAGAAATTTTTATAAAAATAAAAGAGAATTTTAGACAAAAAACTGATTTCAAGTGAAGTGGGAGAGAAAAAAAAAGAAAGAAAAAAAATTAAAAATAGGGTGGGTGTGGTGGTGGTGGTGGGTGAGTGGGGTTGGGGGGCGTGGATGGGGAGGGGCGAGTGCGAGAGAGTAATACGGGAAGAGGCGGGTGCGGGTGTTTTTGTTTGGGCTCTGATACTCAGGATGGAGCGGTCAGACTTAATTACAGGGTTGAGAGAAGTCGCAAGGGTCGCTCATATCGTGTGTTTGCCTGTGTCCCTTCGACCTGTCCATTCGCATACTGGACACTCCCATGCACAATGTGTTATGAGGGGGGCAGTAGAAAAGCGGAGAGGGGGGGGACGGGACAGATCGGGGTGTGGGGGGAGGAGGGGGGCAGTTAGGCAGAGACAGGTTAGGCACGGTCATAACAATGTACGAATTTGTGAGGGTGACGGTGATGCAATTGTTAATGTTTGCTGTGTGTTCTTATGATTTTAAGCTAAGATAATGGATGATGGTGATGGTGATGGTGATGATGATGATGATGATGATGATGATGATGATGATGATGATGATGATGATGATGATGAGGAGGAGGAGGAGGAGGAGGAGGAAGAAGAAGAAAAAGAAAAAAATGAGAAAAGGAGGAGGAAGAGGAGGAGGAGGACGACGACAACGAAGAAGAAGAAGAAGATAGATAGATAGATAGATAGATAGATAGATAGATAGATAGATAGATAGATAGATAGATAGATAGATAGATAGATAGATAGATAGATAGATAGATAGATAGATAGATAGATAGATAGATAGATAGATAGATAGATAGATAGATAGATAGATAGATAGATAGATAGACTCACAAACCATGTGGGTACAAATGATATGGGAAGAAAAGATTTTTGTTAAAACAAAATAGCGATTAAAAACTATAGAATGTATAAAGAAAGCTGTCAGAGACTATGGGACACAAACAGGCAGGCATACCAATAATACAAAACAAAACTGTTAACATCAAACTACTGTTAACATCAAACTACTGTTTACATAATACACATATTTACCTGCAGAGGGATTCGCATGACGTCCACCACTTTGGATCGCGCAGCCACACATGTTAAAGATTCCAATATCAGTTTGATCACACTTTCGCGAGGTTTATCACACTCCATCTCGTAACTACTGTCACATCTAAATAAATGTTCACTCCTACACACCAAGAATACAGTATTTTTGGTTCAGAGTATCTGGAAAAATGGCCAAAAAAAATTACAAACGGATTAGCGGGTTATGGTGTACCCAAGTTTACTGAGCACAAGATGAAAATCCCTTAAGTTTTGGGATTCCGGTCGGAGCTATACCAGAAAATCTTGAAGAATAAATAAATCCAAGATCGAAAGGTTTGACAGTTTTGATGGATAAAGCAGACCCTTCAGGACAGGTCACGTCAGGTTAAGAAGTCATTGATCATTCACTCAAAAACGGCAGGCTATTTCCTTGACGATGATACTGTTCCGTCAAAGTTCTTTAAATGATCTATGGGTTTCCAGGGAGTAGTAAATCCACTAGAATTAAGCATTGTCTTAGAATTATCTTTGACTATAATGATGTTAAAGTATCATTAATGCTTTCCTTCTTCCCGCATGCAATATGAGTCAGAATTTAGATGATTTTCTGCAACAGAATGAAACCCAATATTCAACTTGTACAGCGCATAGCACCATGCCTTGAATACACGCTCAAGGCATGCATGTGGTTTCTTCACACATTCGTAGGATTGTCAATATCGTTACTATCAATTACCTCTAACACAATCACAAGTCACAAAACCAACAAAATACTTTTAGCATGGCTGTAGTAATAAAATCAACGGCAAAATATTTTCTGTTCTCCTGCAGGAACATGCAATACGAAGATGCCTTCGCTCTGCTTTAATAAATGTTCTGAAACCGTGTTCACTTTTCTCTACGTTCGTTCTGACTGACAAAAACAGCCGCGTCACATTTCACTGCAATCATCAAACAAATCAACTTGCGCAGCAGCCGCTGCCTACAAGAAGATTGTGCTCGTCTTACATAAAACATAGAAAAAATGTCCAATAAAATACAAAGATAAGAATTTTTTAGCAGATGTGTAACAAATTTTCAAAAAAGGAAATTTACTAATAAGGTCTGAAGTCCAGAATTCTAGCAAAAAGCTCTAGTGGCGAATTCTAACTACTTCACATGCAGTTCCTGAAACTGCAGTGAAAAGGCAAGCTAAAATGTATCTATATGCACCACCTATTTAACGTACGTTTTCAATTAAAACCCGACCTCAGGCAACTTCGAGTTTGGTTCAATTATGTTTATTACCTTTACAGAACGTTATAGACAGATCAATCTATATCCTAAGGTAAGCCTTGAACTATTGACCCTGGCCTCAGCAATTTAAAATTCAAAAATTCAAATTTAACATTTATGTAACATGCACATAGGTAGCCCAGGTAGAATTCTTTATCATTGGACTACTGACCCTGTCCTCAACAAAACTTTTAATTCAAAATTTAAAATGTAACTTAAGTAACATGTTGATTGTAGATTATAGTCACACGACACTTTCGCATATAGGTTGTTGTTGTTGTTGTTGTTTGTAGATTATAGTCACACGACACTTTCGCATATATGTGACTACTGGACCGATTTATACTGACACCAGCGGGCCAGTTGTTGGTAAAGGGGAAAATAATATGATCACACGTTGACCAATCCGGGATTCGAACCAGCGACCTTTCGGTTACTAGCAAGACGCTCTTACCAACTGAGCTACCCGGCCCCACCAAGTAACATGCATGCACATAAGCAGTTCAAGTAGGATTAAACTAAAACCCACTGATGCAATCATGCAAAAAGCTATCGAGTTCTGTAGCGTCGATGCCAGCTGCCACGCCACGTTCGGGATTTAAAATGTAATGACAGCTGAATGCGCGTGGCGTGGTACCTTTGAAAACAAAACACTTTGCAAATGTGCAACAATGAAAAGTTTGCATTGCTTACAATTAGGTGTGCATTTCGCTGAAATGAGGATACTCAAGGGTTCAATTACAATCAAAAATCCAAGTCAATACACTGAATAAACTGCATGAAAACGAAAAACAATCCCTGGAAACGACAAAATATTGCAAAAAGCGACGTTAATAGAACAAGCAACTAACCAACCAATACAAATAACATAAGACAATTCCAATTTTTAAAGAGTCCAAAACTGAAATCACAACTGCAGTCAACTAAACTGTCCGTCGGTTGCATGCTCTCTAGTCACAGGGCGGCCGCACTGAACTATTTTACTACACAGTGCTTGCACAGTCCACACCCGCATAGTATGCAGAGCGGTTTTGTTAGCGCCAATGCAAACAATACCCTCCTTCAACCTATTTTCTTCAATTAATGCCTTATGCCAGCTTGTGAGGCCAAATCACTGTGAGCCCTATGGTTATACTGTACCAAAAACTACCCCCCTAACAACACTTGAGGCCCTATCGCTTCACTTGACACTAAAACTGACTGTATCGTGCTGATTTCAGCTGCTACCTATGAAGAAATTCGCAATCAATTAGTCTCAAAACCAATTCAGATTTACTAGCTTGCCTTGGCACTGTGCGGTGGATTGTTATTGATCTTGAAGGCCCGTTGGCTTTAGCTTATTTAAGTACAACCAGTGAACACATTTGACTTTAGGCGTTTTCAGATTATAGTTCAGCACTTGCCAAGTGATCTTAAAAGTAATTCACGTCTGAAGTTAAACGGCACTTCACACCAACTTGAAGTACCTGAAGGTTAGTTTGAGCGGACTGTTAATTTGATGTGAAGTAAACAGCGTTTCACACAAATCAATTGAACTTCTTTACAAAGCATTAAGCGCGTACCTAATTTTATACATTAGATGCATCGTCACTGCTGGGCAAAAAAAAAAAAAAAAAAACTTTTAACACTATGCAATCAAACTTGTCAATTATTTATTTATTTATTTATTTATTTATTTATTTATTTATTTATTTATTTATTTATTTATTTACTCGTTATTTCAATAGTGAATTTTCAGCTCAAGAGCTGATCAAGGCATACTTAAAACAACAGTCAATTTAAAAATAAAAAAAGGAAAGTAACTAACGCTGAAACTAAACATAACAAATGTGAAATCCAGTGGACTTGCATCATGTTATAGATAACATTCACCTTTACCGTCTGTTTTACAAACCTGTAGGACACTTCAGGCACTAAGACAGCCAGCCGGCCAGAATGAACAGTTCAACACTGGAATATTTTACTCGTAAACGTAAATGTAGATTAAAGTCACATCGAAGCGTATACGCGACTACTGGTTACATTATTCTGACACCAGCGAACCAGTTGATGGTAAGGAGAAAATAATATGGTCACACGTTGGCTAATCCGGGATTCGAACCATGTACCTTTCGGTTACTAGCAAGCCGCTCTACCCACTGAGCTACCCGGTCCCTTTAATTTTCACTCGTTATTCCGTAAGCTCTTATAATATATAACATAGGGAGCATCAGCCGAAAGACTTGGGCCACTCATAATTCACATTGGTTGGGCACTTTCACACAACATTAAAACGCAATGCACATTAATTGTTTTGTGTGTTTGTGTGTTTGCGTTTGTGTCGGTGTGTGTGTGTGTTCGTGTGATTATGTTTAGACGGCGGTCTTTTGACAAATTCATGAAAATTTACAACGTTTGGTGTGTGTGTGTGTGTGGGTGTGCGTGTGTGTGTGTGTGTGTGTGTGTGTGTGTGTGTGTTTAACAACTCCTTAACGCCAATTTGCAGTTACAGATTTTCAATGGGCCTTTCGCTGTTACAGGTATAATGGAGAAAGGGGGTGGGGGGAGGAGGAAAATTTGATAAAAGCAGTAGTGACGCATCGTTCATCTGAGGACACATAATGGGTGGGCCCCTGCTGTTAACATTACACGATAATGGACATTCAGGTCTGTAAGCCCTCAAGGGCACTGTTGCAGTGGCCAATTGCAGTGTAGGCTGGCTGTACGCTGACCTTTGCTAGCGTTGGTATTAATACCCCGTTAAGGCATTATTGCCGTGGACTTGAAATTATAGTGTAATGATTTTTCTTGTAGGGTCTATAAACGGCAGGCCAGGGGCGGAGGTCTTTGCAATATAACGTTAACTTAGGGGATTTATGAGTGCTTGGGGAGAAACGAAAGAATCGTAACCGATCTCCCTCCCCGTTATTGTGACTGTAACCATAACAAGGTTCCTTCAAATAAACCAAAGAATGGGGCAGAGATATTTCCACAATGTGGGTGGAAAGAAGTTAGTAGTATATAGAAGGCGGGAAGCAGCTAGAGAGGTTAAGGTATGGGGAGAAGATTATTTCTTGGATAAAACTCCAACATATTCCGTGTTTTACATACAAATAATCCTCTAGTAGGCCACTCGTCGAGATACATCATTTTAAAGAAAAAGAAATAAATCGGAGAAAATCTTACCGACCTTTAGCCGCTAGGCACGAAATGACCCTGACTGCTTTAAATCATACATGAAGTCGTCAAATCCATACCTAATTACACATATTATACAAAAATCCTCACTAGAATAAACAAGATAACGAGCGGATTCCCTTAGGCAATACTACAGAATAATACAACACACTCACAAAAACGTCTTAAACTTTTACGTTTTGCTTAGTTTTAACTAAAATAAGAGGATACACTGTTTTTTTCCATTCACGTTGAATATACTCGCATAGGCACACGTACCAAGTCGTTAAAGACTTAAACAGCGTCTAAACTCGACCCAAAACATTCTTTTCAACCACCGATACAATTTCGTCAGCAATATATATATCTTTTATTCCATGAAAGTAGAATTAACCTTGAAGATTGAAGTAGGTAGCAAGAAGATTAAACCAGCACAAAATCCCCATAAAAGTTAGTCATCAAACTTTTTTAAAAAGTAGCACGCCCTTGCGGAAGAAGATAAAAAATAGCGGGGAAAATCACATAGTAAAACGTTTTCGGCGTTAATACGAATCAGCAAATCGTACAATCCACCCCCTCTTTGAAGAAGACGAACCGATCCTCTTAAGAAGCAAAAACAGCATAAACAATCTCCAAGCATAAACTCTTCAAGCGACGATAAGGGTAAGTCAAATGCTTTTATACCTTAAAGTGGAACTGACCTTTCGGTAAAAACATGGTATGAGGTTCCTGCACTAGACAAACCAATGTTAAAAATCGACTAGCAATAAAGGTGCCGCAATAAAGATTCATTCAACACATGCTTTAAAAGTGTCAAGTTTTTGAAGAAGGGTCAAATCTCAAGCTAAAGAAAAATCTTCTCCTCAAACACTAATGAAAGTTCGTCAGCAAATGCTTTATAACCTTTTGTCCTATAACGGGAAAACAGAAGCAGACGCACAGTATACCGTTACATTCACTTTCCACGGTACCTTCGCTCTCACTAGGCAGCTATAAGTCACTAACTGCAATGATAATCACCCGTCGCTAGTACGCGACAGAACACCTGTACAATTTGGCGTGACACTGCGCTGACACCTGCTGACCTCTTCACCTTAACTCAACCCTTTCCCCTCATCCCTGCCCATCCTATCCTATCCTATCCTGTCCCGTAACCCGAAGGTCGTAGGGGCACCACAGATGATCGTTTAACCAGCATACTCCATCTTTCTCTGTCCTCAGCAGCCCTGATGGCTTCGCTCAGTGTCAAACCAGTCCATTCTCGAATGTTGTCCTCCCACCTCTTTTTCGGTCTCCCTCTTCTTCTACCTCCTTGCACTGTGCCTTGCAGAATAGTCTTTGCAAGGCCTGATGATCTGGTGACGTGGCCATACCACCGAAGTTTCCGTTTCTTCACCACTGTTAGCAGGTCATCGTGTTGTCCAATGGCTTGTGTGATGGTCTGTCGGACTTCGTCGTTGGTGATGTGTTGGGTATAGGAAATGCCCAGAAGTCTTCTGTAGCACCTCATCTCCATGCTTTGTATTCTTCGTTGGAGATCTGCTGTGAGGGTCCATGCTTCGCAAGCATATAGGAAGATGGAGATGACAAGGGAGCGCAGCAGTCTTACTTTGGAATGTAGACTGATGGTCCTGTCTTTCCAAATGGGCTTCAACCTTGTCAGGGCAGCAGTTGTTTGTGCGATCCTGGAGAGGACTTCCTGTCGGGACCCATTGTCTGATACAATGGCTCCTAAATATTTGAAGCTATGCACTGTGTCGAGGGATTGGCCTTGGACTTTGATGTCCGTATTGATGCCATTGGTGTTGTTGGTCATCATTTTGGTCTTCTCTGCACTTATTTCCATTCCATAGGCTTTGGAGGTGGTGTCAAGCCTCTGTACCAGCTGTTCAAGTTCTTGTTCCTCTCCAGCCAATCCATCAATGTCATCTGCAAAACGAAGATTGGAGATTGCTCTACCCCCTATGCTGACTGTGCCTTCATGGTCTGCAAGAGCATCCGACATGATGCGCTCTAGGAAGATGTTGAAGAGTGTTGGAGAGAGTAGGCATCCTTGACGCACACCAATTGTTGTTCTGAACCAATTCCCGATGGCTCTGTTGTGGAGGACTGCACTGGTAGCCTTGTCATACAGGCTTTTGATGACTTCAATAATTTTAGGGCTGATGTTGTACACTTTCATTGTTGCCCATAGAGCTGCATGCCAGACTCGGTCAAACGCCTTCTTGAAGTCTATGAACACATGATATAGATGTTGTTGGTGCTGTAGGTATTTCTCACAGATTATTCTGAGGTTGAAAATCTGCTCAGTGGTACTTCGCCCTGCTCTGAATCCTGCTTGTTCTTCAGCTATGATTTGTTCAGCTTGGGGTTTCAACCTGTTGAGTATTATTTTCAGGAGGACCTTGCTGGGATGGCTGATGAGGCTGATGGTCCGGTAATTTTCACACTCCTGAAGGTTACCTTTTTTGGGAAGAGTGATGACAAGCGACTGGGTCCATGGTATAGGCCACTCCCCACTCTGCCAGATCTTGTTACAGATAATGGTGAGGGCATCAATCATCGCTTCTCCTCCTGCTTGTAGCAGTTCCGCGGGTATGTTGTCCACTCCCGCTGACTTCCCTTTCTTTAGCGCTTGCACTGCTGCCTCAACTTCTTCCCGGAGAATTGGGAGGATTTCTTCTTCTTCTCTGTTCTCGGGACATGCTAGAACTGATGGGTCTCCATTTGGTGTATGGTTGTAAAGGTCAGAGCAGTACTCTGTCCATCTGTCCAAGACTTCTTGTTCTTCTGTAAGGCATATGCCAGACTTGCTTTGGATAGTGGAGACTTTGGGCTGTTTGACACTTGTCAGCCGCTTCACAGTCTGGTAGGCCTTCTTGCTGTTGTTCTTGTTCAGACTGTTCTCTATTTCCTGGCATTGATCTTCTATCCAGTTCTCCTTTGCTGTGAGCATGCCTTTTCGGATGTCATTGTTGATTTTTCGGTAGACATCAGCTCCCTGTGAGGTGTTCTTTTTCTTTTTCATCTCTCTTCGTTTATCACACAGATCCAAAAGTTCAGGTGTGATCCACAGCTTCTTCTTTGGTCGGTGCTTGCCAAGGATCTCAGTGGCGGCATCTGTCACAGCTGAGTTGAAGGTGGTGGTCATGGTGTTGACATCTACTTCACCAGCCCCCAAAATGAGCAGTGGTGCAAATTTCCCTCCAATTGTGGCCCTGCCCATAGTCCTTAATATACCTTCGGGTCACACACATGCGCGCTCACACACACAGGCGCGCACACACATACGCGCGAGCGTGCGCACACACACAAACACACACTCACTCACTCACTGACACACACTATACACTATTATAATCCCTATAATATACTGTCTTCCTCCCCACACCCACAAATATCCTAGCCTAAAACCCATCAATCAAGCTTCACTTTTGTTTCAAAGCCCACTCCCATTTTGTGAGCATTAGAAAATAGCTGGACATCGCAGTTTCCTTCTCGTTTGTTTTGTTGTCTACAGCAGTAAACGTTGGTTAAACTAGAAATGGTACCGTCGGTTGGACCGTTTCATTGCTACTATGTAGAACTAAGAACAGCATTTCCTTGGTTTGTTTCTTCCCCCTATTTAACCTCTAGAATCATCCGAAATAGGTTGAGTCAACCTTCCTTTCATTTCGCGAACCCACCCCGCTTTCGCCCTCATTTGAAAACTGCCCATTGGTGTCTCTGTCTACGAAGGTCATTCGATAAATAAGGTGAATTTTTCGGTATAAGGACTTCTAGTAGCCAAGGTCATCGTGGACAATGTTGTGTGCTGTCCCAACAGATAAGCTCAAAGTCCTTGTAATATCATCCACTGTCATCTTTCTGTCCGACTGACTGAGGTCATTGACTGATTCGATCACCTCAGGAGACCTCACCTCTGTAGGCCTCCCAGGCCTGTTTTCATCCTCAACACTGCTCCGTCCTTCTTTAAACAATTTAGCCCACTTGCAGACATTTTTTTCGGCTGAAAGGTGTGGCACCATACACAGTTGACATTCTCCTATCCACGCAGCCTGTTCACTCAGCAGCAAGGCAGGAGTCGTCCTATAAAGTTTTCCAACTTTAGTCAGCAAACATCAACAACTGCATACAAGATCGCTTTCATAAAATCACTACATAAATCATTTCCCAAGCAAACTGTGTATTATTTATATAGCCTCTCTGCAATCGAGGAAAAATTCGAACATTCCAGCTTGACACACAGCAATAACACCAAATCAGAATAAAAATCGTCAGCGGAACTCTGCACTTTCTTACGTCACATAATGTTGACAAATCTACATGATACGACCAGCTGTTACCCGTAAGATCTGGAAGCTTCGATCGATAATTAACAAGTAATTCCAGAAAATTCTCAACAATATCGACCCACGAAAATTATCAACACTTTATACAAAGCTTCTTCTAGCAACAACGCAAAATCAACTCAAAGGCAAATGCACGCTGCCATTGCATGCTTTGCAAAATAAAATGATCGTAACAATCGTATACGCGTCTCAATCGTAACATAGGCCAACATCGGTTCGTATCTCCAATTTCAAAATCTTAATGGGTGAATTCCTAGAGAGTTCACTGGTTGACTAACCACGGGTGGCAGTCAGTGATAAAGGACATTCCCACCCGGAAACTACCGGGTACACGGATACACATAGAATGGCGCAACACAGCACGTAATAACTGACAGACTGGTGTGTTCTGATTATTGCTGGCATGCCTGGCCTGCTACTGTTCTGCGAAGTCATCTTCTTACCGATTACATGACAATACAAAGTGGCATGTACCTGTATTTGTACCTACGTCATAACTTATATGGGTGTAGGTTGTGGAAGAGGTTGAGGGAGCACAAAACAAGTTTTTGAAAATCTAAAAAAAGTTGCTTCGCAATATAAAACTGGGACTGCAGTATTGATAGCAACTTTGTCATCGTCATCATCATTGTCATCGTTATCGTCATCGTCATCGTCATCATCATCATCATCATCATCATCATCATCATCATCATCATCATCATCATCATCATCATCATCCAAACGGCAGAAGGCAGAATAGTCCAGTCTGTAGAGCATCCATTTCCTGAAGCAGTGGAATCAATCTAGGTTGGTTTTAAATTAAGAACAGACCATCTTAGTGCGTCTATCAATCTGGCGGTTTTAAGTGTACTTAGGGTGATTTTAACGCAGAATGCTCTAGATGTTTAACATAAAGAATATAAATTCAACCTTCAGGATGGCAAACTTAGGAACGAACATGATCTCCGAAATCGAAACCAAATGTGTGAATGGCCTCTATTCTGCGTCAACAGTCAAAAATGCAGAACATACGTGTACAGTAGCAGACAATGACCTACTCTGCATGCCAAAATGTTCCATGCGAAAAAAAACCCAACCTGTTGTGAATACGCCACAGAAAGAAAGAGAGAGAGAGGGAGAGAGGGAGAGAGAGAGGGCGAGAGAGAGAGAGAGAGAGAGAGAGAGAGAGAGAGAGAGAGAGAGAGAGAGAGTTACATGGGTAAAAGAATGTATCACCTTTCTCTCGCATGCCGTGTATAGTTTGTCATTCCACCGGTTCCTCTTTATCATGATCAACTCCTTAGTTATTCCCCCCACTCCGCCCCCCATCCCTATCAATAAAATAATGATATGAGACGAGACTAAAAGAAATGGTAAGTGAAATAGGTAGAATACTGTCGTGAGCAAGGCACAAACAAAGTTGAATAAAGCAAGAATTACTAACACTCCTCCTCCCGCACATCCTGTAAAGTATTCCTTACCTTCCGCCCACTCCTCCTCTTCTTCTGATCTTTTTTTGTCATCATAGACTTAGAGGAGTGTCAAGCGAAACCAAAACAATATTGAGGCGAGTACGTTAATACTAAAATTCACAATTCATTAAATTTATTTTGTCCTACACAATTAATTCTCTCCACCTCCACCATTACACCCCACATCATCTCCCCTATCCGAAATGGATTGTGTTATAAGAGTAAGTCCGTTAATAGCAATGTAGCGATCGAGTGTCATTGACTAAATGTACCGAATTAGTCACGCAACGACCATCGACCGTCCGTTCCATCTTCCTGTATTTTTCCTTATTCCGCTCCAATCCCAATCTCATAACAGTATCTCGGTTTTCCACTTTTTAATAATCCTGCAACCTATTCCTCTTCTCCTCCCCCCCCCCCCATTCCTCCAACAACCTCCCTCTTCCGTGTAAAGTAGAAGCCACCTGCTAATCGTTTGGGATGGGGTGGCTATCAGTCCAGCCTGGTGCTGACCTTTCGCAAATCACAGACAACAATATACCTCGCCATCAGTCAGGCAGAAAACGACTGGGACAAAGGATCGCAAAGAATGCGCGCAGCAAGATACTGGTAGGTTTGGAATTATATTTAGACACTCCCTCCCCCCTCTCTCCCCGAAAAATAAAAAGAAGAAAGCATTGATATACCGCTGCCGTCATGATGTAGATAATGCGACCCTTAAAACAAAATAAAGAAATAAGAAAAGAATGAATTAATGAGATAAAAGAAAGAGAGAAAAGAAAAGAAAAAGAGAAGGAAAGAAGGAAGAGAAATAAAAGAAAAAGGAAACTGAAAGAAAGAAGGAAAGAAAAGAATGACAGAAAATAACGGAAAGAAATAAATAATGAATAAATGAAAGAAAAAACTAAGAAAGAAAAGGTGAAGATAGGAAAGAAAAAAAGAATTACAAATAACAGAAGGAGAGAGGGGAAGAAAGAAAGAACGAAGGAAATAAAGAAAAGACAAAGAAAGAAGGAAAGAAAAGAAGGAAAGAAATAAAGAAATAAAGAAAGAACGAAAGAAAGAAAAATGGTTAAAATATTATTGTCAACCTTATTAATATATAATTATGATTAATAAATTATACAAAAATTATGTTTCGATAGCCCATTTTTAATGAATTGTGGAGGTACGTTTATAAACATTAACATTAAAATTATTAATTTTCATTATCAATATCAATAAAAATAGATATTTTCTATATGCTTGCGAAACATGGACCCTCACAGCAGATCTCCAACGAAGAATACAAAGCATGGAGATGAGGTGCTTCAAAAGACTTCTGGGCATTTCTTATACCCAGCACATCACTAACGACGAAGTCCGACAGACCATCACACAAGCCATTGGACAACACGATGACCTGCTCACAGTGGTAAAAAAAAAAACCTCTGATGGTATGGCCACGTCACTAGATCATCAGGTCTTGCAAAGACCATCCTGCAAGGCACAGTGCAAGGAGGTAGAAGAAGAGGAAGACCGAAAAAGAGGTGGGAGGAACAACATTCGAGAATGGACTGGTTTGACACTGATCGAAACAATCAGGGTTGCTGAGGACAGGGAAAGATGGAATACGCTGGTTAAACAATGTGTGGTGCCCCTACGACCTCCGAGTTACGGGATAGGATAGGATAGGAGGATAGGAGGATAGGATAAAAATAGGAATTGGGAGAAAACTGGTTATATAAAAGTATTCCTTCTTTAATAATTTGAAATTGCTAAAATTACTTGTAGGTGGAAAAATTAAGAGTGTTTACATAAACTTTTCATGCAACCAAGGGGTTTTCACAAATTAAATGTTGTACAATATCTGTTTAAAATTTACGTACAAGTGAATTCAGCCAACCACGGGAAAAAATCAAATGGGTAATGTGGGATAGGCCACGTTCAGACCTCCGGTCTAGCCGGAGGGCCAGACACATTCACACCTCCAGAGAGTTCTGGATGATAATGATGAGGAGGTAGATGAGAAGGAAGAGGAGGAGATGGAGGAGGAAGAGGAGAGGATTATGAAGAAGAGGAAAAAAAAGAGAACGAGGATGAAGAGGAGGAAAACGCTAATGTAACAATAAGGAAAGAAAGCCAGACTTTCGAGGAACGATTGTACTGTCACGTGACAGACAATGACGGCGATACGGAAAAGTCCTTTTCATTTTCAATAAAAGATTACTTCTTCTTTTTTTAAACAAGAGGGTTAAAAGGCCAAAGGCCAAACGACTAGAGATACACACTCGGAAAGTTGTCATGTGTCCAAGAGCTGAAGGAGTAATCATTCACAATAGCTGAACAAGGAAATGTTTCCTTCAATGTCAAGAAGTCAAACAAAATTAAGTATACTGGACATACGATTTTGACTTAAGTGTTAGTAATCAATACTCCTATATATTGACTTCTACTACTACTTATATCCGCTGTTGGTCTGGCTGACAAATAAACCTGTGAAAGCAAAATGATCCCTTCATTCTTCATACTAACGGCAGCTGCTGAAAGAATTTGACAAAACATTACTATGTGCGATACATCTGGACCCCTTAATCTTTAGAGCCATGTGCCGCTCTGACGTGCGTTGTCAGAATAGGACTGCGATCTTTACCACCGCTATTGCGAACAGGTGTGCGGAATTACGGGGCCTACAAGTGCGTGGCATCATTGGTAGCAGAATGACTTCCAGGTATCTTAGGAATGGCCACCGTTAAATTTTGATTCCGTAGTTGCATATTGGGCCGATTTTGACGTGACTTTTAATCATGAAACCGAATGCACATCTGTGCCTATTTAGAATTACTGCAATAGGAGTTTTTTTTTTTGTTCTTTTATCATTTCCAGAAAAAATAGTTTGCTGTGCTCGAGGTTTAATCCTAACAGCATCTAATAAACAACAATACAGTTTATTCTCCTCCTCCTCATCTTCCCCACCCTCTTACTCCTAAACACTTTCCTCTTCCTTTTCATCCTCCTCCTCTCCGTCCTCTTGCTCCATCCACTTCATCCTTCCTTGGCACCTTGAGCAACCCCAGCGGCAGCAGTGTGCCCAATAAATGTCAAGAAGACAGTGATAGCAGCTGACAAATCGGCGATTATCGCTTCCATGCTGTCAGTACCTAGTGCCACTATAATGGACTCCTTCCGTAACTTCCACACTAACTATTCGTTCAGTTTTGGAGTCTATAAATAAAGGCTAAGAGAAGCAAGTATAGGTTCTCCTGAATACTATCATGAGGTATTGCTTCCATGCTATCAGTACCCAACGCCTCGATAATGAACTCCTGCCGTTACTCTACTATTCGAACAGCATTACCTGAGAATCTATAGGGTGTAGGGGCTATGGGAAGTATTGGTAATTTAGCGTACAGTTTGGAATTGCGTCCCTGTTATTAGTACCAAACGCCTCGATAAAAGATTCCTGCCGCAACTCCCACACAATAACAAGTCAAATCAAGAAATCTTTATAATATTTACAATATTTTTTTTTTCAAAATGGCTAGCACCGAACAGCAGCCATTAAAGAGCAAGGAATAAAACAAGCCAATGGAGGCAAGTTGCTTTAAACATCAAGAAAGGTAATTATCCTGCTCTCAAAGGTGGACAAAAAGTACCACATACTGGCTTTTAATTCCATGTGCATTTACATGAGCTTAAGAAGCTAAAATGCAGGACAATTGCATTCATAAAGCCTGGTTCCCAGGATTCAGGGCAGGTACCACTGAACAGATTTTCAACCTCAGAATAATCTGCGAGAAAAACCTACAGCACCAACAAAATCTCTATCATGTGTTTGTAGACTTCAATAAAGCGTTTGACCGAGTCTGTCATGCTTCTATGGGCAACCACAAGAATTTACATCAGCCCTAAAATATTTGAAGTCATCAAAAGCCTGTATGACAAGGCTACCAGTGCAGTTCTCCACAACAACGCCATCGGAAAATGGTTCAGAACAACAATCGGTGTGCGTCAAGGATGCCTAATCTCTTCAACACTCTTCAACATCTTCCTAGATCGCATCATGTAAGATGCCATTGCAGATCACGAAGGCACAGTCAGGATAGGGGATAGAGCAATATCCAACCTCCGTTTTGCGGATGACATTGATGGATTGGCTGGAGAGGAACAAGAACTTGAACAGCTGGTACAGAGGCTTGACACCAACTCCAGAGCCTATGGAATGAAAATAAGTACAGAGAAGACTAAATTGATGACCAATAACACCAATGGCCTTAATATGGACATCAAAGTCCAAGGCGAATCCCTCAACACAGTGCATAGCTTCAAATATTTAGGAGCCATTGTATCAGACAACGCATGGTACCGACAGGAAGTCCTCTCCAGAATTGCTCAAACAATTGATGCCCTAATAAGGTTGAAGCCCATTTGGAAAGACAGGACCATCGGTCTACATTCCAAGGTAAGGCCGCTGCGTTCCCTTGGCATCTCCATCTTCCTATACGCTTGCGAAACTTGGACCCTCACAGCAGATCTACAACGAAGAATACAAAGCACGGAGATGAGGTGCAACAGAAGACCACGGGCATTTCCTATACCCAGCACATCACCAACGACGAAGTCCAACAGATCATCACACAAGCCATTGGGCAATACGATGACATGCTCACAGTTGTGAAGAAACGGAAACTCTGATGGTATGGCGCCTTCACCAGAGCATCGGGACTTGCAAAGACTATCCTGCAAGGCACCATGCAAGGAGGCAGAAGAGGAGGGAGACCGAAAAAGAGGTGGGAGTACAACATTCGAGAATGGACTGGCTTGACACTGAGCGAAGCCACGAGGGTTGCTGAGGACCGAGAATGGTCCAGTACGCTGGTTAAACGATCATCTGTGGTGCACATACGACCTTCGAGTTGCGGGATGGGATAGAATAGGATATAATTTATGTTTTGTAAAAAAAAAAATAATAAATAAAATCCCGCTTCACGCTTCAACCCACGAGTTATTCGCGCTTACTGAACCCAGAGAGAAATATGGTAAGGCCAGGAGCATTATACAGTCAGAGGTTCAAACCCCGCCCTACCCCAAGTAGTATTTTCTAGATTTTTCCTTTTCAGGGTAACATTTTTCTTGGATCAGGAGAAACGTTGGATAGAAATTATTCGTTATACATTTGAGCTTCGAACTGTTAAAAAAAAATTCCAGTGGAATAAATAGTTGAAGGAATGGCAAGATCGGATTTAGGCTTGTGTAAAAGGCGGTCGCTATCTATGGGACCTCAAAGGTAATTATGGAACTCATATAATGTGATTTGGATAATTAACATGTCAACGAAACAAAAACACATACATTTTATAATTTATAGCAACCGTACAGTATGTAGAGGCTGAAAATTTAGCTAAGCTGGTTCGCAATGTTAAACGATAGAGTACGAAAAGAATCGAACAATTAAACAAATATATACAAAGGAATATATAATTTAAAAATAAATACATAAATTCACGCATGTAAGCTTTTATAATAGAGATGATTGGGTCATCCTATTTCAAATAAAACCTCTTAAATAATTTGCGCAATGCTATTGCTATAATTAATCTGTAAAACTTTGAGGTTAGCCTACAACCCCAACCCCCACCGCCCTTTCTACCCCCTCACCTCCCCCCCTAAAAAGTTATTAACAAATAAAATATTTTAAAAATATAATATAAAAAAATTACTATAACCTGATTTTTTTTCCTTCGACGACTATCTCCAAGATAACAATTTAGATAATTTCAGAGCAGAAGAAATGATGGAAGGAGGGAGGGAGGTAAAAAAACAACATTAATAAGGTTGTTTAGATGTACAGCAAACCTAACTCCATATATATATTATAGCGGTGATGGTGAAGAGGAAGAGAGAGAGAGAGAGAGAGAGAGAGAGAGAGAGAGAGAGAGAGAGAGAGAGAGAGAGAGAGAGAGAGAGAGAGAGAGAGAGAGAGAGAGAGAGAGAGAGAGAAAGTCAAGTCAACCGCTGCTGCTACCGTGTCCCGCCGCCTCCAACACACTGCAATAAGCCCTTGCCTTTGCGCCGCGGTCTCTGTTGTAGGTATATATTATGTACACAAGACCAGACAGCTTCTACAACTATTAAGGTCGGCTCAGTTATGGGGATACTTCGCTTTAACTTCTGTACGGTCACGTAAAAAAAAAAAAAAAAAAAAAAACATCGTTAGGACTTTTCCGGGGGTCCTATACCTCCTGACAGCATCCGGACCTTGTATTTAGTCATGTGTGTGTATATTTTTTTAATCCAAGAGTTGTCCTCGATTGAACCCCGAGAGAAACTTAGTAAGGCGAGGAGAATACAGTCAGCTATGGGAGGCGAGATATAGCAAACGCGCGCGCTCGCAAATGCGCAAATGCGAGCGGTCAGCGTTTCAAACCAGCTTAAGCCTCAAGTGTGTTTCCCTCGCTCCCCCCCCCCCCTCCCCCGTTTCAAGAGGACATTTATCTTGGATTAGGGAAAAACTTCGATAGAAATTAGTCGTGTAACATTTCAGCTCCAAGCTTTACAAAAATATTCCAACGGCATAAATAATTGAAGAAAAGGCAAGATCGAATTTAAGCGGGCGCAAAGGCGGTTGAACTGGATATCATGTCAACGAAACGCAAGACACATTTTATGATTTACAGGAAACGTGTATAATTCAGTGGTCGAAAAAATAGCGGAGTTTGTTCTCAATTTTAAATGATATTGCACAAAGCGAGTTAATAAATAATGAAGTACATAAATTAATAATAAATAAATACATACATGACAACTCAGAGACGATTTACTCATTAGATTTTATAAAACCCTTGAAATCATTTGCTTCAATGAATCTTTAAAACCTGTAAGGTTATTTTTTAAAAAAAGATTACGGTAACCTGGTTTTTTCCATAATTGCAGAGATGACCATCTCGACGATAAAGGGTAATTTTAATTTAGGTAAGAATTTTAGAGCATGGGGAAATAATAAAGGCAGGCATGGGTAATCTAATGAACAGCATTAATTAGGTTGTTCAGTTGTACAGCACCCCTAATTGCACACCTTTTTGCGGAGATGATGATCAGGTGAAAGAGAAGATTCAGACATATTATTTACGACAAGGATGGGGGTTCTCTCTCTCTCTCTCTCTCTCTCTCTCTCTCTCTCTCTCTCTCTCTCTCTCTCTCTCTCTCTCTCTCTCTCTCTATGTGCGCGTGTGTGGCGGCGAAGGGTTGGAACATTGGTATGTAATTTAAATCAAATAATATCTTTCATTTATATTTATATATTCCTGTCATAATGTTACTTGTTCCCAGTTTTCAAGTGCACGACGTGTTTGTATTACATATGTTTCCTGCGGAGTGGGAACTGTAATGAGTGCATTGAAAACCTGTTGCCTGCATGGAATGATTACCGTTTAGAATACTTACCTCCCTTGTTTGAGCAGCATGCCTTGATTCCGGTTGTTTTCATTATTTTCCCTAAATCGGGTGATGTTTTATTGCATTTTTTAATATGCAGTAGAGAACCTGAACCAATGTGTTAATAGTGTGTGTGCAGGCGTACGTGTTTGTGCACGTGAAAAAACGCACAAATGGGTTTCAGACCTTGTCTTTTCTAGTAACAAATGGGTTTATTTGCTTGGAACCCACTTTTTTCTAAGTGCGCGGGAGTGCTCTTTTAGTGCATGGGAGTGCAGTTGTAGTGCATGAAAGTGTTTTAAGTACACAGGAGTGCTCTATCCGGGACGGAGAAAATACAGTCAATTTTCGGAGAAATTTTGAAGAAAATTCGACCTATTTCGTCGCCTATAGGAGACGAACTAGGTCAACTTTTTAGACAAGGGTTTGGGTAAGGGTTAGTTGTAGATCTATACCTAGCACTTGCCCTAACCCTTTTCCGTCAAAAAATCACTTTCCGATTCCTACATTCTTAAATAAACCCAGTTGTGATGTATTGTAAATATATGTGTGTGTGTGTGTGTGTGCGTGTGAGAGAGAGAGACAGACAGAGAGAGAGACAGACAGACAGAGACAGAGATAGAGAGAGACATTAGACAGGATTATTGCCCTAAACATGTTCTCTCGAGGACTCTACGGTATAAACCTAAAATAATGTATTTAATGCAGCAACATATTCAGGTTTGTGTTTAGTGTTACGATCATCTGCACTATACACATGCACTCTACATGGGGACGCGATTGCGAGGGATGGGTTCGCACCGCGTAGCTCGTCCAGGGTTACCTTCGCCTCTGCCTCAGTGGAGAACTAAAGGCCAACTTCAGTCTCGGCGAGTCTCAGCAACGCAGTGTGGTGTGGGGGGAACGAGTTGGAAAGTGGGTGTTGGTGGATGGGATGAGGGTGCTTGCATCGGTGCACTGGGAGTAAATACGTAAATAAAGACCTCTACCATTTCCAGGCTAATGAACTTCTCTGCAGTCTTGGCTGGCATCCAACACTGCAGCATCACAGCTCCAAACAGCTGATCTCTTCACGTCATTGTGAAAGTGAGGACGCCTACGCGCACTGCGTGGGCCACACAGTGTGGTTAGCTAAAGATAAAAATCAGGTCACACACTGAAGTCGTTTGATTGATTGATTGTTGCTTTAGGTCCAGCGGACTCTTCCGAGCCAAATCAGGACCGGACAACCCCCAATCCGCATAAAAGATCTGCCGAAACAACCCTAGTGGGAAAATTGAATGCCCTCCACCGGCCAGGCACTTTACAATAAAGACATCCCACGCAGGGGACGGCTGAGGCTTTACCCCAACTACTCGAACCCCTGGTTACAAAAACAAAATAGAATACAAACATCATTATAAATCATCAACAAAACACATACATATAAAATGCCTATAGTACTAAATAATACAATCATAGGAAGCCCTAGTGACCACCCGGCAGAAAGCGTCCAACACTCCCAAGCTGATCCAACAGACCCCTCATACACAAACAAGGAGTCTTGTCCAGGAAGAGTTTTCAAGAAAAAAGTAGGTCATTGATCTAGCGAAGAAGAAGATAGTATAGCAGAGTGATAGGACAGAGCAGGAATAGGAAAGAGTGGTCCCACAAAGAAGTTAGGAAGGGGTCACATTGTGAAGTTAGAAAATGGTCTCTTTATGAAGCCAAGCACAGTGAAACCTGAATGAATGAACAATGAAGTTTAAAGTCTACAGCCACCATTGGCAGTATCCCAAAAAACAAGGGTAGGGACCTAAATCAACATTGAACCACCAGAGCAATCATACTGCTAAGATGGACAGTGAAAAATGGCCACTTTGTATCTTGCCCATCACGGAAATTCGAACGTGAAATCAAAAAAATAAATGAGAGAGAGAGAGAGAGAGAGAGACAGAGACAGAGAGAGAGACAGACAGACAGACAGAGACAGAGAGACAGACAGACAGACAGAGACACATAGAGAGAGATATATATAGACAAACAAAGAGACAGAGAGAAACACGCAAACAGAAAACAGACGCACCAACAAAAAGAAAAAGGGTGGATTCCCTCAAAGAGATTCCGCAATTTTATTATGGATGAAATCGGACCCACTTCTGGCTGGAACAACGGTGCCATTTTCAAAAGCACGTAAATCAGGAGAGAAAAAAAGGCAAACTCATTTCCGTGTGCAATTGCACAGAGCTAGATAAGGGGGCCCTGGGGAGCGGCTTATGACGCAACTGCTCGTGCGAAACAACCTTTCTGCACAGAAAACAGATAAAGCTGGAAAAAAAAGACTTTCATTCATCTCTACTTTCCATTGCCACTGGCCTGCCTGCTTTCTTTATCTGTCCTCTCTTTCTCTATCTCTGTCTGTTTGTCTGTATGTCTGTTTCTCTCTTCCTCTTTATGGAAGGTGGTAGAGGGTTAGTGTGGAGAGGGAGGTGATGTGTGCGTGTGGGTGTCTCTGTCTATCCACCTGACTGCGTGGCTCTCTCCTGTCTATCTGTCCCTCCCTTCTCTTTCCCCCTCTCAACTTCCATCATTTTGAGGTCGGCTTGAAAATGAGATTCAAATCTCTTTCCAATATAGCACCCCTCTTGCACCACTTCAACGTAAATGCAACACTGCTTCTTCTGTGCTTCTGGAAAAGTCATAACAATATTCTCTCATAAATTCGTCCGTTATCGATCCCCATCCCCATCCCCATCCCCAAACAAAAAAAGTTTCAATGAACAAAAGGTGCTCCAAACTCATCCGTATCAACAGGCAGTTTGAAAGATTGAACAAACAGGCCCGTCAGACGCGTTTGTATCAACCAGAACGATTGAATTAATTGACAACACAAGACACTTCTAAACTCATTTATATTATGTTAAAGGAACCCACACTTTGAACACGCCTTCCCCCTCTCTCTCTCCCCCTCCCTTCCCCTCGACAGATCCTTTTAACATTCACAATGAGCGTTGCCCCATGGAAAAACATGATCTTACAAATTAACAAAAAGAACTCTTTCAAAAGAATAATACACGTTTAAATTAATCAATTCCGTAGATTTTGTGCTTACTAAAAACAACCGCTGCGCTAAAAATAGCATCTATTAAAGTCAGTAAGAAGCAGACCCCTTTAAAAAAAATGCCCGGTAAAGTTTTCCGTTTTAGTTTGATGCAATAGACCCTAACCTACCCCAAACACCAAAGACGCCACTCTTAAAACCGCGTGATTTATTCAGACATAGGGTTAAAGTTCCCAGGGCTATGGTATTGAGGTACAGTTAAACAAGGGAAATCACTCCTTGTGAAAACAAAAATGCCAATTTTCAATCTTTATCGGTTGGTTTGAGCAACGAAAGTCAACTTTACCATTATTTCATGTAAAAAACAAGGCGGATGAATTAAAGGGTGAACCCGTTGTTGTCAAAAGTAAACGAACCCTTCCCATTGGGTCCTTTGACAAACAAACAACAACACAAAAAAAAAACAAAAAAAAAATTTAAAATAGGAAAAGAAGAAGATGGAATGATCTTGCGAGCACTTTATTATTGATCCTCAGTGTCTTCCAACATCCCCTCCTTGTAGACTAGACATTCGCCCTTGTTCATGGAAACGCGAGAAAACTGACTAGAGAATAATGATGCACTGATAGGCCTATAACTATAAAATAATTTTTAAGAACAGAATTAGCATATTATTAATAATGAACTATGTGGAAATCAGTAATTAGAACTTCCGTACTTGCGACTTAATAGTCAAACTATCAAACAGTACACAAGAAAATGTAAAAATGGTAACCTCTTGCATCACTATAATTTCAATTCATGATATTCTTAAATGCATTATCGATGAATTCATCGTGGCTGGGAAATCTGTAGCAATTTACATACATATATAGCTAATAGAAAAGAAAAAAAAACGAAACAACAGCGGTCAAAAATAAAATTACACGGAACAAATTACTGTTGGTATATACTTTATATAAGGATAAATAATAATAATACATTAATATGCGGAGTCAGGCACGCAACCAAATTCGGATAGGTTGGAAGATTTTAGAAGAGAAGAGAAGAAAAGAGAAAGAGAGAGAGAGAGAGAGAGAGAGAGAGAGAGAGAGAGAGAGAGAGAGAGAGAGAGTACAGAGAGTACACTGAGACGTATACACAGAAAGCCATAACCCAAAAGAATACATAGGGAGGAACTAGAAGGACAAAGAGGAAACTCATTCCATTATAATGAATTTATATAATTACCCGTGGTTTAGGCATGTGTTTGAGTCCAATGGCAGGCTGACTTCGGGAAGACTGCAACAAACAAGGAAAACCTACAGATAAAACAATTGAACACAAAAGTCCTCTTTCACAAACAATAACAGCAGCAAGTGAAGACGAATGAAGAGAAACTGAGGAGGAGCAGGAGGCGGAAAAAGAAGAAGAAGAAGAAGAAGAAGAAGAAGAAGAAGAAGAAGAAGAAGAAGAAGAAGAAGAAGAAGAAGAAGAAGAAGAAGAAGAAGAAGAAGAAGAAGAAGAAGAAAAGAAAGAAAGAAAGAAAGAAAGAAAGAAAGAAAGAAAGAAAGAAAGAAAGAAAAGAAAGAAAGAAAGAAAGAAAGAAAGAAAGAAAGAAAGAAAGAAATAATAAGAAGTACATGGTGAAGATGATGATGATGATGATGATGATGATGATGATGATGATGATGATGATGATGATGATGATGATGATAATGATGATGATGATGATGATGATCATGATCATGATGATAATCATGATGATGATGACTCGTTCTCAAAGTACAGATTTTACTTATGTTAGGATCAAAAAAGGTTTTGTGGAAGGAAGATCACGTTTCAACAAAATTCAAAACAATTCTTTAATTACTAACTCACCCCCCTCCCCTCCCTCTCATCCCTCAACCACAATCAAGAAGGTTAACAGTTAACAGGTCAATCGCATCTATATCTGGATATCCCTTTAAATCCGAAAGCAGAACAAATTAGCCTATATTTCATCCAAATACCACAATGACGATTCGCAAACAAGATCAAGGTTTTACGATTGTAGGAAAAAAAAGTCACAGGAAAAGAAGTCACAGAAAAAAAGTCACAAAATTGGGTAGGAAAAAAAAGTCACAGGAAAAAAAGTCACAATCAGTCAAATCCAGTTCAAGTCAACAACTATTTATTTAGGAAATCATGTTTTTAAAACTAAGAATTTGTTTCTCAATTGTGTTACTTAAGAAGGATTTAAAAAAAAAAGTATGTTTATAATTATTACTGTAATATTAAATAAGGCATTTAAATCACAACCATTTAACAAGGTTTACAAGATTTAATTGAAGGTCAGTATTTGCTTTCTTTAAAAGACATGGACAGTAAATTATTAATTGAATCTGTATATGATATTCATACTACGACAAACAACAGGATTTTCAACAGGTAAAAGTGAAAAATCAATATTTTCTTTATAAAAAATGGAAATTTATTCAAACTAACAACAATAAATAAAAATAAACAGAGAGAGAGCGAGCTGTGAATTTGTGTTCTGCTTGGAACATTTCAACACCCATAACATGAGAGAATGGGGGAGAGAGAGAGAGAGAGAGAAAAAAAAGAGAGAGAGAGAGAGAGAGACAGACAGACAGAGAGAGAGACAGAGAGAGACAGAGAGAGAGATGTGAGTTTGTGTTCTGCTTGATTACATTTCTACACCCATAACATGAGAGAGTGGGAGAGAGGGAGCTCTTTTATTCTGTGACCTTTTTTCTGTGACTTTTATTGCGTGACTTTTTTTTCTATCCTATCCTATCCCGTAACCCGAAGGTCGTAGGGGCACCACAGATGATCGTTTAACCAGCGTACTCCATCTTTCTCTGTCCTCAGCAGCCCTCATGGCTTCGCTCAGTGTCAAACCAGTCCATTCTCGAATGTTGTCCTCCCACCTCTTTTTCGGTCTCCCTCTTCTTCTACCTCCTTGCACTGTGCCTTGCAGAATAGTCTTTGCAAGGCCTGATGATCTGGTGACGTGGCCATACCATCGGAGTTTCCGTTTCTTCACCACTGTTAGCAGGTCATCGTGTTGTCCAATGGCTTGTTTGATGGTCTGTCGGACTTCGTCGTTGGTGATGTGTTGGGTATAGGAAATGCCCAGAAGTCTTCTGTAGCACCTCATCTCCATGCTTTGTATTCTTCGTTGGAGATCTGCTGTGAGGGTCCATGCTTCGCAAGCGTATAGGAAGATGGAGATGACAAGGGAGCGCAGCAGTCTTACTTTGGAATGTAGACTGATGGTCCTGTCTTTCCAAATGGGCTTCAACCTTGTCAAGGCAGCAGTTGTTTGTGCGATCCTGGAGAGGACTTCCTGTCGGGACCCATTGTCTGATACAATGGCTCCCAAATATTTGAAGCTATGCACTGTGTTGAGGGATTGGCCTTGGACTTTGATGTCCGTATTGATGCCATTGGTGTTGTTGGTCATCATTTTGGTCTTCTCTGCACTTATTTCCATTCCATAGGCTCTGGAGGTGGTGTCAAGCCTCTGTACCAGCTGTTCAAGTTCTTGCTCCTCTCCAGCCAATCCATCGATGTCATCTGCAAAACGAAGATTGGAGATTGCTCTACCCCCTATGCTGACTGTGCCTTCATGGTCTGCAAGAGCATCTGACATGATGCGCTCTAGGAAGATGTTGAAGAGTGTTGGAGAGAGTAGGCATCCTTGACGCACACCGATTGTTGTTCTGAACCAGTTCCCGATGGTGCTGTTGTGGAGGACTGCACTGGTAGCCTTGTCATACAGGCTTTTGATGACTTCAATAATTTTAGGGCTGATGTTGTACACTTTCATTGTTGCCCATAGAGCTGCATGCCAGACTCGGTCAAACGCCTTCTTGAAGTCTATGAACACATGATATAGATGTTGTTGGTGCTGTAGGTATTTCTCAGAGATTATTCTGAGGTTGAAAATCTGCTCAGTGGTACTTCGCCCTGCCCTGAATCCTGCTTGTTCTTCAGCTATGATTTGTTCAGCTTTTTTTCCTGTGACTTATTTTCCAATTTTTCGGTTTTACACCCTCAATGTCAGCTAAAATCGAAAAATCGCTGTCTGATGCAGACATCTTAACAGGTCGAAACCAGTTAGTCTCCCTCGCGAACCCTCCCATCTCCAAATCCGAACAGTATAATTATGTGCCTAGTTTAATTGTTCCCACTGGGCCACACTTTCATAACGAACAAACAATGTAAGTTTACAATCTCGAAAGCCAGAGTACCAATAATATAAACATTACGGGTGAGTTGCGCAACAGGCGACTATCAGGCTTGTCGTCAAATACTCATCACACTAGCCCCATCCCCGTAGCTCAGTGGTAGAGCGTTCGACTGTCACACCGATGACCCAGGTTCGAATCCCGCGATGGACAAGATAAAAGAGACCATTTGCACTGTCCGTAATTGCTCCCCCATACGTCCGTGGTGAGGGGACTTACACTCCAGTCCGTATTTGCAGTATGATTGCTTTTGTGGTTCAGTGTTGATTTAGGTCACTACCCGCCTCTTTCCTAGGAGAGTTATCCCCCTCTGCCATATCCCCTCCGCTGCCATATCGCCAATGGTGGTTGTAAACGATAAACTTCAATGTTCATTTACACATCACACTTGCCTTCACATCAATCACATTCTAAAAACTTGGCGCTACCAAGCATGTTAAGCCCTTGACTCGTCGTCTAAAAACAGTCAAGTAACATGTACAGTCCAGTAGAAGAAATAGCGAGGTTGTGCATTCAATGTTGTATTGCATCCGATGATACATGGAATTGAAGGTCTACATTCCACCATGTAACTGACAATTTAAAGGGTCGTTTCATGACCATCACGTGAAAATCCTTTTTTAAAAATACGATCATTACATTACATTACATTACATTACATTACATTACATGATTATTGCTTTAGATCCAGCGGACACTTCCGAGCCAAATCAGGACCGGGCAACCCCTGATCTGCATAAAAGATCTGCTGAAACAACCCTAATGGTAAAACTGAAAACTAATTTATCGAACCCCCCGTTTACAAAAACAAAAAAGAATACACATATCATTATAAATTATCAACAAAACGCATACATATAAAATGCCTACATTGCTAAATAATAACATCATAGGAAGCCCTAGTGACCACCTGGCAGAAAGCATCCAATATTCCCAAGCTGATCCAACAGACCTCATACACAAATAAGGAGTCTTGTCCCGGAAGAGTTTTCAAGAAAAAAGGTAGATGACTGGTCTAGCGAAGAAGAAGATAGTATAGCAGATTGATAGAACAAAGCAGGAATGAGAAAGAGCAAATGAGAAAGACAGCGACAGTGGGAGTATAAAGCACTAAATTTCCAGAAAGTTGGGATACTATTTATACTGAAACCCCCGGCACTCCAACGGGGGTAAAATACGATCAGTCCCATCACAAACATCAAACATCCAGTGCAGAACACGATACATCCAGTTTATTGCACGCATAAATAGATGGAGCTCGCATACACCAAAATCGGTTTCACTCTAAACAACGACATCGTCCTACCCAACATGCCATCATACTATTTACACTAGGATTCCATCCACATATCAATGTAAGCCTATGTAAACATATCAAATATAGAACTTTGATTCGGCATGCACAGACCCAAACAAAAAAACAACAACACAATGTTATGAAACCGTATGCACTTACTACACAGCCGAGTTCTTACGAACTACGATGTTCTTATAGTGGTAACTCGTACATCCAAGTTCGCCGGGAACTGGTGCAATGTATCCAACCCCAAAGCTAGCACCCAAGCATCAAGCAGCAAATAATTACACCTCAGTTCACACAGAGCGCTAACTGTCACTGAGGCAGGTAAACCACCCTAGGAGATAGCTAGTGGTTACATTCTAAGCTCCCGTTCAGTGACACAGCCACACACTGCGTAGCCGAGGCGAGCCGAAGCTTACGTTTCGCTTCCCCGCTAGTAGGTCTACTGGTGAGAGGTCCTGGGCGAGTCTCTGCTACGCTTTTTTTTTTTTTTTTGTATCAGTTTATAGTCCCCTCTCTTCCCGATAAGGATTTTCAGAGAGGAGACTGTTTAATGCTGTTTAGTCACAGCCTTCTTATAACGCTACCCGAAACAGCCGCCATTGAAAGCATCCCAACTATCCCATTATGGGAAGCCACGCTATTCTCTCGCAAGTCACACAATACAACGAGAGCAACGTGGGAAACACAGGCACATCATGAGAACTAGAACACATTCTCCTATCCTATCCTATCCCGTAACTCGGAGGTCGTATGGGCACCACAGATGATCGTTTAACCAGCGTACTCCATCTTTTTCTCTGTCTTCAGCAACCCCGATGTGTCAAGCCAGTCCATTCTCGAATGTTGTCCTCTCACCTCTATTTCGGTCCCCTCTTCTTCTACATCCTTGAACTGTGTCTTGCAGGATGGTCTTTGCAAGGACTGATGATCTGGTGACGTGGCCATACCATCGGAGTTTCCGTTTCTTCACCACTACACGCTCGATCTCATAACAATTATAAATGACAATCAAGACACAGAAACAGGCATAAGCAATAATGTCAGCATGTTAGGCTTTTTAAATAGCGGTGTTAGGTTAAGTTTGTTCTAATATTTATACCCCACCCCACCCCCCCAAACATATTTTATAGGGAGGTGATAGGGGGAGGGGGAGGGTGGAGAGACTGCTTTTAATTTGTTCCTTCTTCTATGTGCATTTTAGTCCTTCTTGTCGCTAAAAACTGGACACATAACTGTAGATGAACAGTTATATGGCTAGTTAGTACTCATGTCGTTTAACACAATATGACACTCAAGTAAATGAATTGAATGAAAGTTTTAGAAATGTCAGTTATATAAAATATCAACATTGAAAATATTTAAGCATAAGCAATAACAGAAAGCCAATCGTCTCTTCTAAAGACTTATACTGAAGAAGGGCACAAGCTCTTCACTAGCAGCCTTAAGATCGTCATCTTTTAGGGTAAATTGTCATCAGACGGGAGATTTTAATCAAAGATAAACAGTCCTGGCTCAGTGATATCAATTAAACAGCCAAGGCTCTGCGATATCAGATAATAAACAGGCAAGGCTCTGTAATATCAAATATTATTACGGGAGCACTTAAAGGATCACAGTGCAAAGTCACTTAAATGCGATGTTACTGAAATCTGATCATGTGAAGACGGGATACAAATATAGAAGCAGTTTCAAAAGTTGAATGCATCAGCTTAATCGATTATTAAAATCTGTATTACGCTTAAAGCCTCAACAGGAATAACTGTTATATGCGCCAACAGAGCCACAAAATACTGAAACACTGCATTTTGAGGGGTATGTCTTTGGTGTTAGCATATCACCGCAATAGCATATCAATATAATTATACAGCATAAAATAAAAGCTAGAAGCTTAGTGTAGCCGAGCGGAGCATTTGACCCCCGCCTCTCGGCCACGACCTTGAAAACAAGGCACGACCTGAACTGTTTTTTCCTTTATCCCTCGTAAGATGGACATAAAAATATTTGCCTTGCAAAGGCGGTGAAGCGTGTTGATAGTAAAGCGGATTGCCGGCTACTAGTGCCACGACACTCTCTGCAGCTCACTGCCACTAACCTGCATAAAATGCCTGCCGACAATGTAGTCCTGCTCATCACCAAAAGCAAAAGATGACTGGTCAGGCCTGGAGAACACACGTCGTGTCGCCTTGTCCTGCATAATCCAATGGCCACACCAAAGGATTCTGCACAGCAGGAACCACCCGAGGCTAAACTAACCAACAACTGGACAGTAGACAACCTCTCTCCCAAGCCGTGAACTGTCTCTTCCCATTCCGCCACATTCGTGAAACATGATTTTTTTTGGAGGGGGGAGGGGAAGGGGAAGTGGAGGGGGAAGGGGAGGTTGGTATGTCTTTGGTGTTAGCATATCACCGCAATAGCATATCAATATAAACGGCATAAAAGCTAGAAGTTTTTAGCCCTCTGAGTGCAGACGGCTACAGAGGACTGCAATAATTATTATAAAAGGTACATAATTATCTAGATTTGTACACAGAATGTTACATTTGATTTTATTTGTTAATGGAAACACCTTAAATGGTTCTTATAAATAATAATTATAAAGTCATATATACTACCCAATCGTTAGAGATTGTCATAATTATTTTATTATTGTTATTTAACAAAAAACAAAAACATGATAATTTTGACAATCCCTAAGGACGAAATCTTTACTTTGTCCACACACACACACACACACACACACGCACCCCTCATTCCCAAACACACACACACACCCTCACATCGCACTGGTGGATGTTAATAAATACATTTAAAAAATAAATTACCAAGTGGTGCGTACCTCTGGCAAAAAAAGATAAGTTTTCTCAAAAGGTGCCTTTTCAGTACATTGATAAAGAAAAAAAAAATCTGATCACTAATAAATGTCATAAGCGCGCGACTTTTTGATGTTTTCGTGATGCGCAGGAAGTGATCAAACAACTAATCTCTGGACACTTATATTTTCATTTCCGTCGCGTTAGATAAAACAAAATATATTGCAAACTGGACAGTTTTCAGCATGCAACATTTTCCCCAAGCCATCCTCAAATCACGATAACAAAGTTGTTGGAACAGACTTACCCAGATACCGAATACTATTACTCCTAACTACCCTGAGAAAAACATCACGATATTGGCACCCACTTGAAAAAAGGTTTTGTTCATTGACGGAGGCTTTGATTTTCATACCGGTACTGATGATTCATCTTTGTCGGTGTTGATTTTTGTCCTAAATCGAAACGAGTATCACTGCAGCCACACCCTTTCATCTTAATGAACTTATCTGATACAATCTGTGGCAAATTCGCAAGGCGACAGCTTCTACACCGGTGGTAAATTGAATTTGCTACTCAAAAGAGGAGGATGTTACCATTATGAAGATGGTTGAAACATAGCGACGACTAAAAGTGATAAGTGGTTCTCACGGCAACGACGGTTACTGCAATTGATGATGATGATGATGATCATGATAATGATGAAGACGACGACGATGATTATGGTGTTGACAGGTCCAATAACAACAACCAGTAATGAGATTTCACTGACTGTTTCGGAGCTTTCGATTCTAAAGTAAAGCTGCTTGAACGTGTTGTAGTGCAAGCTCTGCAAAAGGGCGTTCAAGCCGATCTTTTGTGATCTGCACGACTGCTAACATCAACATAACCCCTTCTGATTCCCTCTCACCACACGCTCACCCCACTAAACATAACCTTGTCCCCTTCCCTCTACCTCTATTCATATGACTCACAATCAATATCCCTCTCTATCCTATCCTATCCTATCCTATCCTATCCTATCCTATCCTATCCCGTAACTCGAAGGTAGTTGGAGTACTACAGATGATCGTTTAACCAGCGTACTCCATCTTTCCCTGTCTTCCGCAAATTTTATGGCTTCGCTCAGTGTCAAGCCAGTCCATTCTGAAATGTTGTCCTCCCACCTCTTTTTCTGTCTCCCTCTTTTCTGCCTCCTTGTACCGTGCATTGCAGGATGGTCTTTGCAAGGTCTGATGCTCTGGTGACGTGGCCATACTATCGGAGTTTCCGTTTTTTCACCACTGTAAGCATGTCATCCGTGTTGTGTGATGGTCTGTCGGATTTCGTCCGTCGTTGGTGATGTGCTGGGTATATAAAATGCCCAGAAGTCGTCCCTCTTTGCCGCTATATATAATCTTTACTTCTCACTACTTCTATAAGCATATATATTTAGATCAATCACTAGTGCCTCGAATTTATTTTAAAGTAACCTGCTAACGGGCTTCGATTAGCAAATGAACACATTGATTTTAGCGAAGAAATTCAAAAGATATACATACAGTACTGGTATTTGCAATTCAGAGCTGAGAAAACAAATTGGCGAAAACAAATTGGCGAAATTTCTCTAGCATCCAAGCTTCATACAGAATGGCTGTGACCACACAGCGTAGATAAAACGCGTTGAAGAACTCTCACACGTGGAGAGGAGAACGCAAACCTCGCTAGTCTCAGCCACGCTGTATGCATCCACGATTATCCATTGTCATCTTTCATAACGCACATGCCACTAGGACACGCTCGAGGGAGCAAATCATTAAGGTCCTGAAACCAACGCAAACCCCAATTAAATTAAATTAAGTACTGTTGTAGGATCGGACTAGATGAAGAGGTGCGAGCGAGAGCTAGTGGAAGTTATCAGTATCTATTTATCTCACCTAAAACACTCTAACCCATAAACAAAACTCACAGAAAGAGAGAGAGAGAGAGAGAAAGAGAGAGAGAGATAAAGAGAGAGAGAGAGAGAGAGAGAGAGAGAGAGAGAGAGAGAGAGAGCACAACAACTGGGCAGTATTTTGTTCACACACACAAGCGTGGGAACGATCAGTATACCCTCCCCTCTCTCTCTCTCTCTCTCTCTCTCTCTCTCTCTCTCTCTCTCTCTCTATCTCTCTCTCTCTCTCTCTCTCACCCCACAACAACACCAGTTGTCTATCAATCTTTCCACCCCCACCCCTCATCTGCACACACACGCACGCACACACACCGGTCGCAAAAAAAAAGTCCTGACTGCTCAAAGAGTAACACATAAATTAACCCTATAATGTGTCCGAGATTACAAATTGGTGGCGTTAGTAGTCCTGCATTTTTTTTCTATACATGGGAACGACATTTAAAACGTTACACAGGCTATATGCTGAAGAGTTTAAGAACAAAGCGATCTCTGTATATTCATTGTTAAATCCATTCGACAGGGATCGCTGCAAAGTCTCCACTTCGAAGTCCTGACAGTGTATACCATTAATGTGTTATTTCATGCTCATGCTGTACTGTACAATATATATGGTAAGCTTTTTTTTTTTGAAAGTAACATGAAACAAATAATTTTTTTGAAATTCTGACTGCTTTCTTAGTGAAATTACGGCAGCCGTAGTGCAGCGCTACCGAAAACTGCGCAAAGGAAAAATTAATAAATTTAGGTCTAAACATTTTGGCCCTGCCTGCAGTATTGTGGTGTGTGATTAGATTTTCGATACTAGATAAACTGAGGGTGTTTAATAATTATTGTAAAGCTTTCATTATTACCAGAGATAGATAGATAGATAGATAGATAGATAGATAGATAGATAGATAGATAGATAGATAGATAGATAGTAGCCATTGTACTCATCTTTCCCTGTCCTCAGAAACACTGATGTGTTTCGCTAGTGTCTTCCCAGTCCATTCTCTAATGTGTCCTCCCACCTCTTTTTCGGTCTCCCTCATCTTCTACCTCCTTGACTGTGCCTTGCAGGATGGTTTTTCCTTTTGCAAGTCCTGATGATCTGGTGACGTGGCCATAACATCGGAGTTTATGATCTGTGACGTGGCCATGAGGCAGGTAATCGTGTTGTTCAATGGCTTCTGTGAGATCATAGTGTCATCGTTTGTGTGATAGAGTCAGATGGATATGATAGAATAGAATCGACTTCGATCGCCCATTATAGATAGATAGTCCTGTGATAGATATACCTAGATCTCATCCCATATATTAGATAGTCTAGATAGCACCTCATAGATTAGATCCATCATAGATATATAGATAGATATGATTAGGATCGATAGACGCTGTAGATAGAGTATGTCCATCGTGTGTTCCATAGAGTCATACGATAGATAGATAGATGAGATGATAGATTGATTGGAGACGCAGCTAGCTTAACCTTGGATAGATAGACTAGATCTATTGTCTTGATAGATAGATAGATAGATAGATAGATAGATAGATAGATAGATAGATAGATAGATAGATAGATAGATAGATAGATAGATAGATAGATAGATAGATAGATAGATAGATAGATAGATAGATAGATAGATAGATAGATAGATAGATAGATAGATAGATAGATAGATAGATAGATAGATAGATAGATAGATAGTCAATGTTTATAGGGGAAAATGCTAAGTGTATACTGCGTAGCTAACACTCATCGAGGCTTACTTTTCCCTCTCACTTGTGATAAGTACTCACATACACTGTGTGTACTTAGTACCAACAATTTTTTTCCTCAAATGTACCAAAACAGAGTACTTCAAGAAACTGATACATTCCGCTTAATTCATATCCTACAGGTCGCATAATTCCAGGAATATTATTAACATGGCTGTGAGCACAAGCCAAAGGTAATCCTTGAATCAGCCTGATGGCCGTTGTAGTGCAAAGTGAATAAGATTAGTCTAAGATATTCGTTCATTCTTTGATGTGGTCGTGTTGGTCACAAAGCCACGCACTCATTACAAGCCTCAGGGCGAAGGTTCAGAGCGGCCGCGTTACAAACTAACAGAAACAGAAATAGTGATGCCCTCGGCATTGTTGCCATCACGTTCTAGCGGTGTTTTAATGAAAGGGTACTGAAATTCTTGCCATGCTTTGGACTTTTGTGTAACCCAAGACGGAAGGGACTAGGTGTGTGTGTGTGTGTGTGTGTGTGTGTGTGTGTGTGTATGTGTGTGTGTGTGAGTGTGTGTGATTGTTTGTGTGAGCGTGAGCGAGCGGGCGCATGTGTCTTTGTGAGCGTTGGGGTGGGTGGTATGTGGATGTGTGTGTGTGTGTTGAGAAAAGATGGTAGGACCTTAAAAAAAGTCCTGCGACATGGAAAAAAGGAGTGGGTCGCAAGGAGGGGAATGTTTTAAGAAGACACTGAGACGTGAAAGCTAACATGGTATTGAAGTTTCGCACGCAATGACCAAGAATGCGAATGTCATAAAATCAAGCTATTATTGTGTCAACTACTACTGTACTACTACGACATTGCGGTAGTACAGTGTAGTGACAACGTTACAAAAACTACAAAAGGAAACGCACTCGGACTTATTGCAACATAACACTGGGCTGATTTTTTTTTCTTACCCCATGCTCCATAGAGAAAAAAAAACGTCCGTTATAAAACCTAGCATTAGGCCCATCATTTAATGAACTTTATTCGGCTTCCCAAAAGTCGTGGATTTATATGCAAAGTCGAGCAATGGAACGCACTCCAACTAATGTAACTTAACAACACTGGGTTGGGTTGTTTCTTTAAAGATCCAAACTTTGGGTCTAAAACATAGAATAAGGCTCTTCATTTAACGGAATTTTATTCGCGTTCTCAAGTGTCAGTGATTTTATTTGATGTGCAAAGTCAACCAACAGAAACCACTCTGACTAATGTAATTTGACAATGGGTTGAGTTGTTTCCTTAAGAGCCAAAGGGAAACTTTGAGTTTAAAAGAATGAATTAGGCTCTTCATTCGCCTTTTAAGGGATTTTTACGGAGAGTAGCATCTTCGCACAATACAGCAACGAACGCAATCTTTGCCACTTTCTTGAAGTAAGATATAAATAGATACAATTTTAAACACTTAATTATGCCTTTTCTTCTTATTTTTTCTATTTTGGTTTTTGTCTGTCATTTTTGTTGTTGTTGATTTCTTTTTGCTGCTACAATCGCCGGATCTCAGTGTCAGTTCATCTCTAGCCTAACCTCACATTAGGCTAAACAAAATGTGTTGTAAACGTTTGTACGTATATCCTTGCTATACAGCAAAACCTGTAGAATACAAACCTAACAAAATCTAATAAGCCCAAACCGCAGACTGGCCCTCCTTGAAAGAGTGATCACTCATGCATTTCATATGTGTGAGTCATGAGAACGATCCGAAGGCCGTGCACCCTGTCTATTTATGGTGCGGTTTTCTGTCATTCGTAGTCCCTTATACGCTCTGTGTAATTATAATAATTATATACATATATGGCTTATTCTAAACTAAGGCGACTGTGTGTCAGTGTCAAAGTCATTCAAAATGTGATTAGTTTATAATTGCAAGTGCATTTCTGTCCTATTTCCTCCATCATTCAGTTCACAAAATGCTTCTTGTTGGCAGTTTTTTTTTCCCTTCTGTTTATCTGTCTGCCTGTCTGCCTATCTGTCTGTCTTCCTTCTTCTTCTTCTTCTTCTTCTTCTTCTTCTTCTTCTTCTTCTTCTTCTTCAGTGTACAGAGGGTATAGTGATACAAAGTCAGGCCAGAACATGATGGAGGCTATAAGATTGTGTAGAACAACTGACATGACATTAGTCTCGCTTAAAGAATTGATGACAATGTCTAATTCTTAATTTCTTTTCATTATTTCACAATGATATTGCATAAGGCATTTTGTGGACAGATGGACATGATCCTTTTGTACCTTTTGGCTTCTTTTACTTCAACAATATCCTACCTTAATTACAGTCAGGAAATGAGAAAACCTGGTCATCTTAATAATAAATAATAAGAACATTTATACTGTGCAATGTTTCCTAAAGTTAAACTAGTTCAAACGTGCAAATGAACTAGTTTCAGTCACAGTAAGCGTGCTGTTAATGCCTACTTGTACATAGAATTATTATTAATGCCCATAGCCTGACCCAGGAACCATTCGTAGGGTTAAGCCAGAGTCAACGACTGACCTCACCTTGACCCTGACCCGGGGTAACAATAGGTTTGAGGTTTTTTGAGTATTTGTATAGTCAGAAACTGTGTAATGTCATAAACTAGGAGTAGCAAAAGAAATGAAAGGGCCACGGGGAAACAATGAAGGTTCGTTCCATGAAAGAGACGATATTGTGGGGAAAAATGGTTTCTGATAAGCCTCCACTAGCAAGTCACACTGCGTAACTGGGACTTGCCGAGGCTTATCTCGGCTGCAAATAAACCGCAGCACAGGGCTAGGAGCATTATTATCCCTATCCTGTCCCATAACCCGAAGGTCGTAGGGGCACCACAGATGATCGTTTAACCAGCATACTCCATCTTTCTCTGTCCTCAGCAGCCCTCATGGCTTCGCTCAGTGTCAAACCAGTCCATTCTCGAATGTTGTCCTCCCACCTCTTTTTCGGTCTCCCCCTTCTTCTACCTCCTTGCACTGTGCCTTGCAGAATGGTCTTTGCAAGGCCTGATGATCTGGTGACGTGGCCATACCATTGGAGTTTCCGTTTCTTCACCACTGTGAGCAGGTCATCGTGTTGTCCAATGGCTTGTGTGATGGTCTGTCGGACTTCGTCGTTGGTGATGTGTTGGGTATAGGAAATGCACAGAAGTCTTCTGTAGCACCTCATCTCCATGCTTTGTATTCTTCGTTGGAGATCTGCTGTGAGGGTCCATGCTTCGCAAGCATATAGGAAGATGGAGATGACCAGAGAGCGCAGCAGTCTTACTTTGGAATGTAGACTGATGGTTCTGTCTTTCCAAATGGGCTTCAACTGGGCTATTATTATCCCAGTAGAATGAATTCGCGATAGCAAAAAGAAAGTGGTTCTTCGATAGCATAGCGGTAGCGGCTGTAACGTACAGCCCTAGTGGCATTACAAATGGCTGTGTGTAATCTACCGCCGAGCGATCAAGACTGAAGGGTCCACTTTCTTTTCTTTTTTGTTTGCTGTCGCGGATCCGTTCTACCTGATTAATGCCCATCTTACCCCAGTAAGCAAGAAATCCATGCCATTGCGACACCATCCTCTCTCGCAAGCGATTCGCCTATGTCTAGGCATAACTTATACACGAAGTAGCACAACTTTTAATGGCCACGGTACCTGTTTACTTCTTTAAATAAAAGGATTTGTTGCCTTACAAGTAAGTATTGCCAAATCGCCAATAATCGACAAGGTTTCCATTTAAATACGGTATGGACAGAAAACGAACTATTGCTCTATAACAATGTGTTGACAATTTAAGACCTGTGCTTTAAAAAAAAAACGCGTTTAATAAACGATGATGATGAGGAGGAGAGGAAGAGGAGGAGGAAGAGGAAGAGGGAAATAATACGCTTCCTATCTCAAAGAGCCAGTTAAGGAGTTGATCACAGAGATCCAACATTTAAAACAAAGGATGAGAAAGTCACGTTTGAACACTCGTCGCCCAAGACCAAGGGCTTGCGCTATGTACTACAGACTCAGTCACACTGACCAAGCAAAACCAAAACAAAATCGCAAACAAACACGAGGAACAAAATGTCCATTATAAAATCTGGTCACTTTCACATAACCTTAACTAGTGTGTTACGATCGAGACGCGCACAATAGTCCAGATCGTTTTAGTTTGCAAAGCGTGCAATACTAGCCTTTATTTACCTTTGATTTGATTTTGCGATGTTGCTAGAAGAAGCTTTGTTTATTGTTAATAATTTTCGTCGGTCAATATTGTTGAGAATTTTCTGGACTTGTTTATTATCGATCGAAGTTTCCAAATGTGTTTCGTAATGGCTAAACAATTCTTCTAATCTAAAGACTGTTCTTTGACGTAAGACAGGGCGTAGTTACGGTGAGAGTTTGTTATTGCGTCATGTTGGACTGTTCGAAGTTTTTCTTGAGTGCTGTGAGTCTATATAATTAATTAACTGCTTGAAAAGTTGTAAGTCCGCTATATGCTTAGAGTGTCCGGGGACGTTAATCTACCTAACTGCTTGCCTGCCTGAAAAGTGATAATTGTAGTGATTTTTGGAAAGCGATCTAGTATGCAACTTAGTTGTTCGAGTTGGCTAAATAAAGTTGGAAAACTTTATACGACGAATCCTGCCTTGTTGCTCTGTGAACAGGTTGCGTGGATAAACGAATTTGAGTTACACATATCAAGATTAAAGGATCAAGGATGAATCAACAATTGATAATTAACGTGTAACGTAGTGTAACCAAGGTCTGACACGATAAAGTCAATGGCAATTGAAATCAAAGCGGCGGACGGCCATTATCTTGTCGCAGATTCGGATGCGCCCGAAACTTGTCGCTGGACCTGTAGTAAAAGCAAATTATGCGCAGAGGTCCCTGTGTACTTTATATAAATCTGTCAGGACGTAAGGTTTATGATGAGGGCCGGGTAGCGCAGTTGGTAGAGCAACTTACTGGCAACGGAAAGGTCCCTTGTTCGAATCCCGGAGTGGTCAACGAGTGATCATATTATTTTCCCCTTTCCATCAACTGGTTCGCAGGTTAGTTAATTAGTTAGTCATTGTTTATAGGGTCGCAAGTATCAGAATAATGTGACCATGAGTCGCCTATATATACGCTCCGGTGTCGTGTGACTATACAGTTGACCTTTTGATTGGTTTATGATCAAATGACCATTACCTGTGTCCAGTCAAATCCTCAGGGCAGCACGATTTTTTTAGCTCAAGAAGAAGACTAACAGAAATACAGCGTAGCTGAGATTCGTCGAATACCTCTCACAGACCTATGTAAAGCTTCGCTCAGTCTCATCTACGCAGTGTGAACTACGCCTTGTCTCATCGTCTTCCATTTCCATCTGTTAAGCGGAAATGCCTGCTTCGCTGCCCTCGTGCAGTGAAACTGTCGTTTCCTATTCACACACTGTTTTTTTCAACAGCGTTGAAGAGAACAACGACCATCGATATTCCCCGACGCTCCTTTGCAATGGGTAGGTTTTCAACGCTTGATCGTTGGCACAAAGGGCTGCCTCTCTAAAAAATTAAAAAAAATTTTTTTTAAGCTTTAGCTACTTGTATAGATCAAACTCTTTAAGGCAAGTATTCTGGGTTCACAGATAAAGAGATACTGACTCTAAAAATAAAGTATAGAACATCATACCTTGACGACATACGACTTCTGGAACCATCGAGCAGTAAAAACTAATCATCCATCTCTTCTCCTCATCCTTTCATACTGTCAGAGTGTACCTAATTGCTTTTGTACGGCTGCTCATTTTCCTCCTCACACACCATCGTACCCCAGCCAGCGGGTTCCAACCCCTGAGCTCTTGCTTTGTGTATAGATATATAGAATATACCTCATCAAAGAGCGTCAATGATTTAACAAACCACAGGCTTGAAACTTATAGGCCGCGAGACTCCGCAGTCCCTGATACCTAGGTTGGATAAAACTCCGTGTTTTCCCCATCTCGAAGAATTACTCTATATATAGCTTCGTTAAAGCTGAATTAACGATAATAGTATTAATAATTTATTTTATAACGCGCAATACCAAGCATGAAGTCTGTTCAAAGCGCAAGATTCAGCGTTAGAATCGATATTGTTGTGGTTTTTTCCTAGGCATCAGAATCTTTGGGTGCGTGGCAAGAGAGACACAAACGGCATCGCGAGGGTCAAAGAAGCTCCACCCAAAAAAAAATTACAGCAATTTCCCCAGGAGCGAGGTTATCACGATCGGTACAAGAGAGATATGAGGTCGTGACCATAACTTTGCTTAGTACTGAAGAGATAAGAGTAGTAACTTGTATCTAGTACAACGAGAAGTGATGGCAATTACTTGGTGCAGTGCTGGTGGGAAAGTAATGGTATAGTTATTAGCGTGGCCCTGGGGTCCATGTTTATCACGATTGGTATAAGAAAGATGACTGAACATAACCATATCTGTGTGTGGTACTGAGGAAAATGGTAGTTGGCTTATCTAATACACCCAATAAATGATGGCAATTACTTAGTGCAATGCTGCTGCGCTCCCTTGTCATCTCCATCTTCCTATATGCTTGCGAAACATGGACTCTCACAGCAGATCTCCAACGAAGAATACAAAGCATGGAGATGAGGTGCTACAGAAGACTTCTGGGCATTTCCTATACCCAGCACATCACCAACGACAAAATCCGACAGACCATCACACAAGCCATTGGACAACACGATGACCTGCTCACAGTGGTGAAAAAACGTAAACTCCGATGGTATGGCCACGTCATCAGATCATCAGGTCTTGCCAAGACCATCCTGCAAGGCACAGTGCAAGGAGGTAGAAGAAGAGGAAGACCGAAAAAGAGGTGGGAGGACAACATTCGAGAATGGACTGGTTTGACACTGAGCGAAACAATCAGGGTTGCTGAGGACAGGAAAAGATGGAGTACGCTGGTTAAACGATCATCTGTGGTGCCCCTACGACCTCCGAGTTATGGGATATGATAGGATAGGATAGGAATGTGAAGGAAAAAATATTTACAGCGATTTCCCGTTAGCAAGATTTACAGCAATCTGCGTAGCTGAGACATCCCGAGACGAGTGAAGAGTGAAGAGGCGGAGGTAAATCTCAACTTCGCAGTGCGGATGTATAGCAGAACTGATGATCAATAACTTTATGTGTTGCTGCAAGAAGATAGTAGTTGTTTGTAGATTATAGTCACACGACACTTTCGCATATAGGTGACTACTGGACCGATTTATACTGACACCAGCGGGCCAGTTGTTGGTAAAGGGGAAAATAATATGATCACACGTTGACCAATCCGGGATTCGAACCAGCGACCTTTCGGTTACTAGCAAGACGCTCTTACCAACTGAGCTACCCGGCCCCACTGAAGATAGTAGCTGGCCACAGGAGTTTGTATCTGAACACGCCTGAGCCTGTGTAGCTGGCCTATCAGTTGTAGGCTTACTCATAAATTTAATCGTCGTTTATTGCAATACTACTAAGTACTCCTTTCGACGGTGGGCAGTCACAAATCACTGGAAGGTTGCCTAATGCTGACACTGCGATTCGTGGTATAGAACTACCAATCGCAACACTGCATGCTTCACAAGTATAGGTATGGAAAGATGTACGTATATCTGCTGATAAATCAAACAGTGACTGCTTAAGTGTTAGTGTCGATATTGCGGCTTTTGGTGCGTGGCAAGAGGCACTGACGGCATCGCGAGGGTTAAAGAACCTAAAGAAATGGTAGTTGCATGGCTTAGCTTAAGAAAACCCAAAGTGATATCCATTACTTCGTACAGTACTGGAGGATGGCTGTTGTTGTTGTTGTTTGTAGATTATAGTCACACGACACTTTCGCATATAGGTGACTACTGGACCGATTTATACTGACACCAGCGGGCCAGTTGTTGGTAAAGGGGAAAATAATATGATCACACGTTGACCAATCCGGGATTCGAACCAGCGACCTTTCGGTTACTAGCAAGACGCTCTTACCAACTGAGCTACCCGGCCCCTCTGGAGGATGGCATGAGTAGCTTTCCCTTATAAACAACATAGAAGCCGTGGTCATTACATTCGGTACAGGACTGGAGAAACAGTGATGGCTTATCGCATACACTTAAAACTCCAAGGCAATTACTTTACCGGAATGGCAGTGGGCTTATCTTGGTTAACTTGTTAACTAAAAGACCTGCTATCAAAGCACTGAAAGACCTCTTGACATAGTCCAAACAAATGAATGGCATTTCATATATTTTGCAATCGTAGTTTGGAGCTATACACTGAAAAATCGTCCCGAAACTTACAGGGACTACAAAGATGATTTTAGTATTACTCTTATCCTAAGCTAGACCAATCGGCAATCTATAAGAAGCTATCATACAATTCTTGGAATTCTACACTTCACTAGAATACACTACACTACAATATACATAATAGTGCAAATAATGCAATACAAAACGATACAATTCTATTTTAGAGCAATGCACCAAAAAGCTTATTCACCCTATCGGATCATTCTGCTAGCGGCTCACTGTTTGAACTCTTTTGGACATTGCAATAAATGTGGACAATTCACAGTACAATGTTCTGCGCAACTAAGTTGTCGAAGTGTTCTACGGTAATACTAGATCGTCTCTTCTGCCGCCATTTGATTAGATAGTAAACTGTTTGTACTCGTAAAACACAGGCGCTCGGATCTGAAAGTAGCAGCGTCTCTCTCTAAAGAATATATCTCTCTATATTAAAAAATATTAAAAAAAAACAACTGTGTAGTAAGGTGTTTTCAGGTTGAAGCAGAAATGGAAGAGGGAATTGCTGCCTTCAATAAAAGTTATGTTAGTGAAATTGAGGCAAGTCCTCTACATCTGACATTCATATAATTATAAGAAGCTAAACATTAACCAGGTACAAACCGGAAAGGCTAGATCCGCCATAAAGAAAGTTGGATACAAATTAAAGGAAGAACCCATAAGGGTGAAATTAATGAGCAAATGCTAAGGACTTAAAAGGTGAGTTTGGAGGGCTTCGTCGTGACCTTGTCATGCGTCATAAATGCTACTAATGACGTCAACAAACAATTAACCTAATAAGCCATGACAAATAGACCGGATATGCATTGTTAACTACTTAGAAGACGCCAAAACAAAATAATAATGTAAAATATATATATATATATATATATATATATATATATATATATATATATATATATATATATATATATATATATATATATATATATATATATATATATATATATATATATATATATATATATATATATATATATATATATATATATATATATTTACACGCACACACACACGCACATACACACACAAATGACAGTAAATGATAAAATGAGTTAATGGAATTGAATTAAAAGGTAAATATTCGCGGGTAAAGAGCCTCAAAAAGTGGTGGTGGTGGTGATGATTGTGATGATGATGATGATGATGATGATGATGATGATGATGATGATGATGATGATGATGATGATGATGATGATGATGATGATGAGGCAGGGGAGGAGTAGTAGGAGGAGCTGCAGTAGAACGGTAGGGGTGGAGATGATAATGATGACGCTCAGAAGACGGACAGAAGAAGAAGAAGAAGAACAACAACAACAACAACAACAACAACAACAACAACAACAACAATAACCAGACGTTAGATTAATGTGGCATAAAGATAGTCACCCAGGTAACCTATGACAATTTATTACACAAAAACTTGAGAGTAACTGCATGTTATATATTGGACAGGTCAGATTGAGAGGTTGGTGTCACAAGTTAGTGGATAAGGATGATGAATGAAGACCGTTGTAGAGGAACCTGTGTATTGAAACAAAGCTTTTATTACACGACATTAAAGAATAACGTTGTTGAAGTATTTTCTTTAAAGTTTCTCGTCATTGTGGTCTTGAAATAAACCAGTTTTCTAGAAATAATGTTTACTCCACAATTTTTAAATTTTTAAGCTCTGTTTTTATTTCTTAATTTATTTATTCAATCTTATATAGCGCTTTTCCAACTCAAGGTCATCTCAAGGCGCTAACTGATATAGGAGTAATCTCATGTTGGCCGAGGTGCCAACTCCTACAGGTACCGAAGTCTGCTACTAACCAAACGGGACATTTGAGGAGATTTATTCTGCCTGAAGATATTTATTTTGCTCCCAAGATCTAAAGCAAAGGGGTTGTACACACAGTTGAACAAAAAAAAAAACAAAAAAAAAACTTATTTTCAATCATGAAAAACAAATAAATACATAAACGAAAGAATACTAATTTGGACAATATTTCTCATTGTAGACCTATTTGTCATTGTTTCTCGTTACTGTACATTTTGTAATAGTAAATTGTAAAGTTCTCTGCGTTATTTCATTTATCCGTACCTACATCATGTTCTACAACGCAAGCGATGAGATGTACTGACGAGCTTTCTAAACAGCGAAGTGGCGATGAAAAAATGCCCACAGAAACAGTGCGATTGTAACATCTTGTACCAGGAACGTGGTGCGATGGTTTGATGTGGGTAACGTAGGTATGTTTCCATTTCACTCCCTGGACCAGTTGAGTAGGCCTAATACATTACACATGATTACATCCTACTAGATATTTTTGTTTCGCTATACACTACAGTCTTCTTAAAGGGCCTGGGACTAAAAAATAATTGTTTACATTTGTTTCCCTTGACGGTGAGCAGATCTATACCTGGGAATTTTCATCGTTGTCACGTCATAAGATGAAAAGGTGGGCACTCTTTGCTCAAACCCGACCCATAAACTTTGAAATTTCACTGGATCTTCCTTGTTATGTAAAATAAATACTGTGCCTACTGTACACCATTAATCGCGGAGTTTGTTTAATCGTATTTTGTCTAGTGGGACAACACTCATCGTGAGTTTAAAATGGATCAGTGACGCTCAGATGTGTGACCGTTCATCCGTTTAAATTAAAGCGAGACTAGGTACCTACTTGTTACACACCAATTCTTTGTCTCCTGAATACCAAACTCGGTCATCGTTTTTTGAAAAACTAAGTAATTACTATTACCAAGGGAAAAGAACGTATTCGCTATATATTAGTACTACTCGCTCTCCATCCCAGAAGTACTTACAAACTAATGATAAAGTCCTATTTTCATGCTATCTGTCTTTACTATAATGATTTCTTCATTTCTTCATTTGACTTGACAACAGACTATTTTTTGTTGTAATGCAACATAATTTCCCCCCCCCCCCCCCCCCCCAAGTGTACAGTACAGCAATAAATTCTAAGATATGAGGTCCCGTTTGTAATGTTGGATTGCACTTTACACAACATTCTGTTTCTCTAAAGGCAAACTGGGTCCTATCCTATCCTATCCTGTCACGTAACCCGAAGGTCGTAGGGGCACCACAGATGATCGTTTAACTGGGTCGCCTTTCGTAAAACAAACGCACACCGCTTTGCTGAGATTCGTCAAAGCTTATGTTTTCAATACCCTCTGTGTAAGATGTGAACGTAAATAAGCCTCGGCGAGTCTCAGTTACGCAGTGTGAAACAAAAGTCTTCCAATCGCTCATACCAAGCATCAGAAATCCCTCCCGCCCTCCTTCCCTCCCTCCTCTTGTAAATCAACTGATTCTATGGTGCACACCTCAGCACCCTGCAATCCCCAGTGTGCAGTTAGTCGGATGGTATTTGCTGTTGGCGTTTGCGTTTCAACCCCAAAACTGTTTCAGCACCTCCTCCGCTATTAGGCCTACCAATTTCAACTATTCACCAACATTTGCTATACTTTCGGCTACTCCGCATCATGAAATTCCTTTCTCGTTTCGAAATATTTGTCAAAATACATTCCCGCAGGACTAAGTAGACTTCAAGACTACATGTAGACAAGAGAAGGAGAAAACACACACACAAGCCGATCAGTCGGGAATGTTACCGAAACAGGGTACAATTGGGACATTATCTTTTTCTCAGTAATATTTACAAATAAAATGTTGTATTTGATAAAATTAAGTAAATTTATAAATGACGCACATGATTGATGGGTAATCTCCCATTGCAGACTTGATTTTGTTCGTAGGGCATCTTACTACACAGATGTGTATCATTTACGAACTTATCTATTCCATTTTGGAAAAAAAAAGGAATATGCAATTTATTAATATTTAAGGTTGTGGTTTCGAGTAAAAAAAATGTGGTTTAAAAATGGGAAATATGTTTGCTTTACCTTTTTTTTTTAAAAAAAAAACACCCAATTTTTAACAAAGCTTATATGAAAAAATCCCCAGTTATACCCTTATATACGTACACACTACACACATACGTGTATAGGGCGATCAATCCGGAATTTTGCCAAAATAGATTACAATTGGGGAATCGTCGTTTTCTCAGTGATATTTATAAATCATATGTTGCATTTGATAACATTAAGTAGATTTATGAATAACGTACAGGATTGATGGATAATCTACCACGCAAACTTGATTTTGTTAGTGGGGCAGCTTACTACACAGGTGTGTATAATTTATACACTTGTCTACCCCAAAACCCCCTTTGTGGTGCCGGGGTTTTCGGTATAAATAGTATCCCCATTTTGTGGACATTTAGTGCTTTAAATTACCACCGTTTCTGTCATTCTCATTGGTTCTTTCTCGTCCATAGTCTGTTCTATCAATCTACTATCTTTTTCGCTAGGTCAGTCACCTACTTTTTTTTTCTTCTTGAAAACTCTCCCAAAACTCCTCATTTGTGTATGGGGTTTGTTGGGTCAGCTTAGGGATATTGGACGCCTTCTGCCAAAGGGTTGCTAGGTCTTTCTATAGTATTATTATTTAGTAATGTAGGCATTTTATATGTATGTGTTTTGTTAATATTTTATACTGTGTATATGCTATTTTGTTTTTGTAAACTGGGGTTTGATAAATAAGAGTACCGCCTCAGAGTCCCATGCAAGTGATTCATTTATTATAAAGAGAACGGTTGGTCAAGTGCTTTCAGTGTTATCACTAGGGTTGCTTCAGCAGATCTTTTATACCGATCATTGGTGAACCCTCTTTCAACTAAGTTGTGGTCCTCATTCGGTTCTTTGCAGTCCGCTGGACCCTATAAACAATGAATAACTATTTATGGCAACATGGAGAAGATGCGATTTTTCGATATTTAGGGTTGAGCTATACTGATTTCCAGTGAAAAATATGGTTTAAAAAATGGGGAAAAGTTTTGCTTCCCCATTGTTTTCAACTACCCCATTTGTTACCAAGTTTATATGAAAAAATATCCCCGTACATACACACACACACACGCGCACCTACGAACACACACACACACACACGCACCATAGAGGAGAATAAAAACAAACCGAATTAGTCTTCATATTACAAAAAACACAACTTTTTCTTAAGATAAACCAAGGCTAAAAGACACGGCTTAAGAGTAAGAGTCGAGCATTTGGGAATCGCTGTTTTATACCGAAAGACATTGATCGACTCTTTTGGTAATCTTTCTTGTTAGTGCAGTGATAGGTAATTCTTTTTGTTTTGTTTTTTAACCTTTTAGACACAATTGTGCTAGGTCCTGTTATTTGAACTGCTCTCATCAGTGAACTGTAGTTTAACTGAATATGTATATAAAGACTTGATGTGATGTTTTTAATACATGGCTTGATAAAGATTTGAATAAAAACCGAAATATTGCCTCGGACCTCAACTTGGGTGTTGCTGTTTGTTTTGTCCACCTCATAGGTAATTCTTCCAGAAGTTTAGCTGACTCAGGCAGTTTTATTTTTCGGCTTTCCCGATCACCGACAATTTGGATCAAAACCAGAAATAAAAGCAAAAGGTGTATGCAGCAAATAAATGAATTTAGTCAAGCGTATAATTCAATACTACAAATTCATATTAGGCACATCCCTCTCCCTACCCCCACCCCCACCCCCCACCCTCCCAAAAAAGTGTGTTTAAGGTATCCCGACCGACCCTACATTTTATGTTTTGGTTTAAGGATTAAGGAGAGGGGAGGGGATTAAAAGTGACATTTATATCCTCGGCTGTGGCAGCCGACTAAAAACATTTAAAAAAACAGCAAACTAACAGGTGTTAAAAAGAAATCTGTGACCAAATTAAAACAGATCATTTTCAAATTAGTATGAAGGGGGGGAAAAACTAAAAACTGTATACATCTGTTTGGTAGTATGGTCTACTGATGGTTATATTGTTTAATAATTCTGTAATACTGATGGTTAGTAATCATTAAAGCTGTGTGTTTCAATGAAACCCACCTTTCTTAAGAATCTTTGAAGGCGCTGGAGAGGGTGGTGGCTCGCAACGTTGAAGCTGGTTCGGCGTGCGAGTGGTGGGGGCACCCTGTTCATATTGGTATCCATAGCAACAGAACGCCTCACCGCAGGGTCATTCGAATCCACCTTCAACCTTTTTGACGGGGTCATAGTGTCCGGAGAGTTGATAGCGTGCCACGGAGAGTTCGTAGTATCCGTAGAGTTCATAGACTGCTTTGGACGTACAGTAGCCGCAGAATCCGTAGTTCTCGTAACGTCGTTGTTGATCTCAGTCGTGTTACAGTTCATAGCGTCCATAGCGTGCACACTATAGCGAGAACAAGAGCTCGATGCTTCTGCGCAGTCCATACTTTCCGAGTCCGTGCTGGTCACTGTGTCCTCCGAACTGACAGAACTGCTTTTCATACTGTCCAAAGTATCCAAGCTACTTAATCGGTTTCTACTGCCAAATGTGTCTGAAGTGCTGTCCAGGGTGTTCGTGCTGTCTAATCGGTTTCTACTGCCGAAGGTGTCCCAAGTATTTCTACTGCCCAAAGAGCCCCAAGTTTTCCTACTGCTCAGAGAGTTCATTTTGCCCAAAGTGCTCATGCTGTCCGAAGCGTTGATAACACAAACCTCACTGACGCTGTCAATGTACGCGATGGTGTCCATCACGTTCACTGCATTCATATTTCCATCCATCGGATATTCGTTCACTTCCATCGAAATTTCAATAGCGGCATTCCCTGCCATGTGCATAGTACTGAAGTCCATGATGCTGGGGATTTTACGATGATGCCGTTAAATCAATATTAAAATGCTGGATGTTGTTTATTCTCGTCTTACTATCCATCTGGCATTCAGCAAAGAACGAACGATATTTTAAAATTCATTCTCTGACATTGACAAAAGAAGATGGCTTTTCACTTTATAATTTTGAAGTCTGATAATGTCACATTATTCCGGGTACACACCGTATTTATCACACAATTAACCTGTTAAACATAAAACATTATAAATAACACACGAAGAATAATCCTCTTTAACAAGTTGCTGCAACTAAAACCAGCTAGGTTCATCACCAATACCTGAGGTTCTAGCCAACAAGACCTAATAAACTCTTCCTTTTAAAATGATTGAACATCGAATTCACCCTTTAAAAATATATCAAATTTAAATAGAGGATTGTGTCCCTCTCTTCGAATTTTAGCTGTATGAGAACTTCTTAAAATGCTGATAATGAGGGAAATAAATATGCAATGGAAACGCTACTACAACCACAGATAAGAGGCAATTCCGTTTAACGCAAGGCAGAATATTACATTATTTGAGGTTAATATTTGCAAGCACCGACGACGTCCCAGTTCAGATAGATAACGGTTTGAAGAGGTTTGCTTTAATGTTTAAGAGACAGCCGAAAGCTTTAGCGCAGTTAAGAGTAAGACAAATAACCATGTCATAGTGTTCTTGTCAACTGTTTATAGCACTTGAAGAGCAGTACAAGCCTCTGTCCTGCCTAAAAAAAATTAAAAGGCAATAGTACAGACAAATACGCTGCTACAGTAAGATAGATAACAATTTTGACGCTACACTTTGTTCAATGTATTGATGAAATCTGTAGAAATAAATATTTGTAATCACCAATCAAACATCCAACTATATATATGGGAGTAAGATAAATAACAAAGATCTATCGTTGTTTATAGTAACTGGAGATCTCTATACACCAAAACACTGCGACATGTTGAATATTAGTTACACACACGTATATGTTAATCAAAGATAAGACAGAATGGAAAGTGTTCAAAATTCAGGTTCTATACAAGCAAGTACCTTTTCGTCGTTTAATCTATAAAACCGATACTACAGCTAATAATAAGGTAACGATTTGACGATGTTCCTGCTCTTGTTGACATTTTTTTTCTTAATGCATATGTCTTCGTTGATTTAATATTATATTGAGATTGGAAATACGTGAAAGAACCTCACTCTAGCTAATAAAACTATAACAGAAATTCCACATTTGTAAAATTGAAGATCAAGACAAACCAACGTAACCACTACAATATTTCGTTTAAAAAAAACACACACACAACAACCATACTTCAAATGTCAGCCTGGCTAACAAATACGAGACGTACATATTGTCAAAACCATAGTGCACGCTGGTAAGAGAGTGTAACTCTGAAAGTTAGGGTTTTTACATGCTGGTATGCTGCTGCAATCTTAATCTTTACACTACAGTCGCTCTGCTCCTAAACCTTATTAGAGGTTGGGATCTATCAGGTGACATTTCAACACTAGTTGCTCTCCTTTCACGCTTTATTTTAATACTTCCAATGTAATTATTCTGCAGACAGACACAAGACCTAAGTTATGCCTCTCACCATTGCTAAGACTAATAGCAATTTACAGATGTGTGGTAACACAGTGACTCTGCTCGTTATGTTTGTTCTCCAAGTGCTTTGGCAAACAGCCACTATAAAGTGTAATATAACCTTGAAAGGTGGAAGGTGATAGCTAAAACAAAATGTGATGTGCACAACATCCGTGTCCCTCCTTTAGTGCCTCCGCAATTGTATTAAATTACCGTAACACAGACTCTCATCTTTAGTATGAGCTCCTTAGATGTATTGTAATAACATTTTGAAAACAAAACAAAAAGCAAAAATCCGTCTTCTTCCGTTTGTAACAGCTTACGTTGACCATGGTTGGTAATGCCCCGCATTAATTCATGTCAAAATCTCCATTAATTTGTCATGTTTTTTTTGTTGTTTGTTTGTTTGTTCACAGATTGCTTTGGTTAAACGACCGCTTTAAATTAAAGTGTCTATAACCTTGAAACGTGTCAAGGGGACAGCTGAAACAAATGTGCACAACATCAGTGTCCCTAATTACTTTTAATTCTGTGTTTAGTTGTATGTTGTAAAGCACAGATGAGCTTAAGCACGGACAGTACTCCTCATTAGTGTTTTAAAGTGAGCTGCTAACGATAATAACGGGAAGCGCAGTTGATTCAGATGGGGGGGGGGGGGGGTACCCAGTGTACTCGATTATGAGGTGATAACACTGCTGCCTGTACATGTAGTGGTTTAAACCCCGTTGACGGGCCTGCAGTATTAAAGACAACTGAGACACTGCGCCACTATATTCCTTCGGATGAGAGTATAAACCGAGGTCTACTCTCCGCACTCTATTCCATCGCACGGACTCTAAAGATCCCGACGCTCATACCCTAGACGGGTGAATGCAGGCTTCACAAATGAAACCATCACACACTAGGTCCTTTCTCCCACATCCCCGGTCGCCCACGATTCCGCTCAGTCGCTTTGGGCGTCAGACTATGCGCCCAAGGTTGCAAGTGGGCTAGAGTTAGACCTGTATCGGCTAGCGCCTTAATCGGCTCTTGAGCTGAAATGGAAGCTATATAAGAACATTTAAGTAAATAGCACACACAAAAAAACCAAGTTGACAAAACCCTTGCCCAGGCCCTACTTTCTGTGCCACCGCGCCCAAGTTGTATTTCCTTAATACGGATATTCCACTTCAACCTCAGCTCTTAATTTAAATGAAATATAGAACGTTTCCGCCCAACCGAAAAGCGAAAACAAGCTGGGCAAAATCTGTTTTCCCGATCTTCTAAACAGTTTTATAACGGTAAGCACAAACTCTTAAAGCTGGAGCAGTCAAACGTGTAGGACAGCGCCAAAACACACAAATGCAATAGTATTGCAAAAACAAAATGCGCAACATCCGCGTGTCTGATCTTCGGATTCTCTGGATTCAATGCTGTACTTGTAGGGCTAAGCAGTTTTATAACCGTAAGCACGCCTCTTTAAAGTGTGAGTTTCTAACTTGTAGGATAGTGAAAAACACAAACATGTAAGTATTACTGTACAGTACAACAACAAAAAGCAGGGAAAAAGTGCGCAACATCCGTGTGTGTCTAACCTTGGTGGGTCTCTCGATGCAATTTCGTGCATGCAGACTTACGCAGTTTTATCTAAGAGCCTGATAATGTATTAAAATACACTAACACATTAAGTAGAAAGTCAAAATGATGTAAAACATCCGTATCCCTGAATCCTTCTAATCTTGACGTTCAGTCCGAATCCATCGTTCTACATATCAGATTCTGTAACTTCCATTTAACTGAAAGGCGAGAGTTTAAAACTAGCCATGGCTTTTAATCTCGTACAGGTAATACAATAGCAAAACAAAATGTACAAAATCCTCGGTTAGCGTGTCTGTCTCATAAATGTGGCAGAGCCGCTTTTGCGGTTTTAAACCTACGTAACTGGATAGGAAACATAAATGTGCAATACCCGTGTCTCTGAATGTGCATGTCTGTAAATGAACTTTAGTAGCCGTTACGGGCCAAAGCGTATATAAAGCGCCGATACTCTTCTCACTTTAATGGAAGCTTGGAAATGGATAGCTAAAAAAAATGTATACAAATCCTCGTTCAAAAGACTCGCTCTGTAATGTAGTAGCACCGCTGACTGCAGTTAGCTATAAATTCTTTCGGGACAAGACATCCCTTATTACACTCGTCATTTTAGAATCAGGGCTGCGTGTGTTTGTGTTGTAATCAAAATGTGTGTCACTCCTCCGTGCACCGGGAACAAAAGCATCTCTGCTCTATGCAGTATATCAAATACTCCTCTTTATCATGAGCTAACAGTTTCACCTAAAACATGGAACACTTTAGGTATCAGCGAACTGCGCTGGAAAGGCCTAGGTGAAACAACGACCGACAAAGACCACAAGCTCTATTTCAGCGGGAGAGATGACGGGCACGAACGCGGCGTTGGATTCTTGGTCCACAAAAACATTTTATCCACTGTCATGGGTTGCCGCACAGTCTCCAGTAGACTCATTACCATCCGTCTGAGAGCAGCCCCTTTCAACATTACCATCATCCAGGTCTATGCCCCAGACTATGACGACAGCGCAGTCGAGGAATTCTATGAATATCTGCAGGCTGTCCTTGACCAAAGGCCATGGAAGGACATAGTCATAGTGCAAGGCGACTGGAATGCCAAGGTTGGCCAAGATGCGCATCACAACTGGGGAGAGACATGTGGATCCCACTGCAACAACGAGAAAAACGACAGAGGTCTGAGACTCTTGGAGTTTGCCAGAAATAACAATCTGATACTGGCAAACACGCTTGGTCTCCACAAAAAATCTAGACGATGGAGCTGGCACCGTCCCAGCGGGGAGCATCACAACCAGATTGACAACATCATGGTCAAGACACGCTTCGGATCAAGCCTCAACATTGGCAGGACACGCACTTTTCCAGGAGTAGAAAACGGAAGTGACCACGATCTCGTGATGATGTCCTTCCGGCCCCACTTGAAGACAGTAAACACAGCAAAGTGCACCAGACTGAAGTTCGACCTGGACAAACTGCAAAACCCGAAGGTGACAGAAATATTCCAAGTCACAACTGGAGGGCAATTTGCACCACTGCTCATTTTGGGAGCTGGTGAAGTAGATGCCAACACCATGACCACCACCTTCAACTCTGTTGTGACAGATGCCGCCAGTGAGATCCTTGGCAATCACCGCCCAAAGAAGAATTCGTGGATCACATCTGTGTGACAAAGGAATAGAGATGAAAAAGAAAACGAACACATCACAGAGACAGGATGCCTACCAAAAAATCAAAAATGGCATTCAAAAAGGCATGCGCACAGCAAAGGAAATCTGTCCAGATAGAATATCAGTGCCAGAAAATAAAGAACAGCCTGAACAAGAACAGCAAGAAGGCCTACCAGACTGTGAAGCGGCTGACAAGTGTTGAACAGCACAAGGTCTCCACGATCCACAGCTAGTCTGGCATATGCCTTACAGAAGAACAAGAAGTCTTGGGTAGATGGATAGAGTACTGCTCTGACCTTTACAACTACACACCAATCGGACACATCAGTTCTAGCATGTCCACAGAACAGAGAAGAAGAAGAAGAAGTCCTCAAAATTCTCCGAGAAGACGTTGAGGCAGCAGTGCAATCGCTGAAGAAAGGGATGTCAGCGGGAGTGGACAGCATACCTGTATAATTGCTTCAAGCAGAAGGAGAAGCCATGATGGACACCCTCACCATTATCTGTAACAAGATCTGGCAGAGTGGGGAGTGACCTACATTACCCAGTCGCATGTCATCACTCTTCCAAAAAAGGGTAACCTTCAGGAGTTTGAAAATTACCGCATCATCAGCCCCATCAGCTATCCCAGCAAAGTTCTCCTGAAAATAAAACTCAGCAAAGTTGAACAAATCATAACTGAAGAATAGGCAGGATTCAGGGCATGGCGAAGTACCACTGAGGAGATTTTGAACCTCAGAATAATCTGAGAGAAATACTTTCAGCACCAACAGCATCTGCATCATGTGTTTGTAGCCTTTAGGAAAGCGTTTGACCGAGTCTGGCAGGCAGCTCTGTGGGCAACCATTAGAGTGTACCACCTCAGCACTAACATTATTGAAGAAGTCATCCTCCACAACAGCGCCCTCGGGAACTGGTTTAGAACAACAATCGGCGTGCGTCAAGGATGCCTATTCACTCCAACACCTTCCTAGAGCGCATCATGTCAGATGCCCTTGCAGATCACGGAAACACAGTCAGCATAGTAAGTGGAGCAATCTCCAACCTCCGTTATGAGGATGACCTTGATGGATTGGCTGGAGAGGAACAAGAACTTAAAAAGCTGGTACAGAGGCTTGACACCACCTCCAGAGCTATGGAATGGAAATAAGTGCAAAGACCAAAATGATGACCAACAACACCAATGGCATCAACACGGACATCAAAGTCCCAGGCCAATCCCACAACGCGGTGCATAGCTTCAAATATTTAGGAGCCATTGAATAAGACAATGGGTCCCGACAGAAAGTCCTCTCCAGGATCACACAAACAACTGCTGCCCTGACAAGGTTGAAGCCCATTTGGGAAAACAGGACCATAAGTATACACTCCAAAGTAAGGCTTCTTCGCTCCCTTGTCATCTCCATCTTCCTATACGCTTGCGAAACATGGACCCTGACAGCAGACCTACAACGAAGAATACAAAGCATAGAGATGAGGTGATACAGAAGACTTCTGTGCATTTCCTATACAAAGCACATCACTAACGACGACGTTCAACAGACCAAACCATCACAAAAGTCATTGGACAACACGATGGCATGCTCACAGTGGTGAAGAAACATCAGGCTTTGCAAAGACTATCCTGCAAGGCACGGTGCAAGGAGGCAGAAGAAGATGGAGACAGAAAAAGCGGTTGGAAGACAACAGTCGAGAATGGACTGGCTTGACACTGAGCGAAGCCATGAGGGTTGATGAGGACAGAAAAAGATGGAGTACGCTGGTTAAACGATAAACTTTGGAGCCCCAACGACCTTCGAGTGACGGTATAGGATAGGATAGGATAAGATAGGAGCAGTTTCACGGTAAGAGAAACCAGTTAGCGAATCCAAAGGGCACAATATGTGTCATTCACTATTCACTATCTCTGTTGTTTGAATGTGCAGTGTTTAAACCATCCGCACAGCCAGGTGATAATAATAATAATAATAATAATAATAATAATAATAATAATAATAATAATAATAATAATAATAATAATAATAACAACAATAATAATAATAATAATAATAATAATAATAATAATAATAATAATAATAATAATAATAATAATAATAATAATAATAAATTTGCATTTGGATGTGAGTATAAACCGAGGTATTGTCTGTGCATGCAAGCACTCTATCGCATGGACTTTAAAGATCCCGACGCTCATGTCCTAGACGGATGAGTGCCGGCTACACACATACATCCTGCACGCACTAGGTCTCTTCTCCCCCATCCCCGGTCGCCCAGGATTATGCTGAGTTAGATCATGTATTAACCACCGCCTTGAGCAGCTCTTGAATTGGAAAAAGAGCTATATAAAATAAGACTGATTGGTTGAATACACAAATATTATAGACCTAGTATTTGCAGCTGCAGGAGTTTTAAAATTAATAATAAATAATAATAATAATGAAGTGTTCTTATTAAGCACAATTCCCCTTGCGGGCTCAACTCAATTATATGAATGCCTTTTACACTTTGCAGGCATTTTTCAATGTTGTGCTGCCCATTTCCGTCTCTAATTGTATTTTAATTTCAAAGTTAAAAAAAACAACAGAAGGCATTCTCTCAGTTTTCAACTTCAAGTCAAGTTGGGCTTGGCTGTTTGAGGGGTCAGAAGATGCTTTTAAGGCGGCAGGTGCGCGCCTAGGGCAGCTTGAGTTAGGTCCTGTATCGGCCATCACCTTGATCAGCTCTTGAGCTGGAAATGCGATGCATAAGAAAGATAAATAAAACAAGAAAGAGGTATTTACGGAACAACAAATTCTAGTTAAGTAGCGTACAATTCTAATCGCCTCTTTTCTAGTATTTTCACTTGTGCCTATAACAACAATATGGATTTTTCTATTTCTATTCTATTTTAAAAAAAAGTACAGTTATATAATGTAACATCTATTTACATTTGCTATTCAGACAAAAATAAAGAGAAACTACACTCTCGATTCAGATGACGCAGAATACCTAACTATATTCTAGAGTAATGGGCCCCTTGTAATGTCTCGATGTTGCAGAATGCAGAATAATTTTTATTTTAAAAAACCTTTCCTAACGAATTCGGCGAAATAACAAACAAAATAAAACAAATAAAACAATCAGACAGGAAAGCATAAAAGTAGCGAAAACACAGTTATGTCCCATGTCGTTCTTTACAAGCAGCTTTTGCCGTGTGCTGACAAAACGAAGCAAAGCCCAGGGACGACATGTTCTTTTTACTGCTTGTGTTTTGATGACTTTTCTTCTTTTTTTTTTTAAAGCTGGATCTCGCTAATCTAAGACCACCTGTCATTTACATTTCATGCTGAGGATACCTCTCGTTATCTATGAGGATGTAAAATACTCAATTGTTTTGACAAGAAAATGGACGTCGCTTTGTTTTGTCATTACTAAGCAGCGTAGTTGCAGAACAGGTTGATGTCAGCGCTAAAGCTTGTAAATTTGCCACAAACCGTCCACAATGCCCACGACGCTAAAACATTTTATAACGCGCACAAGCCATCAATATTTGATGGACTAAAACTCTCATTCCAAACAACCAGAAAAAACAACTAAAGAAACAAAGAAACAAACAAAACAAAGAAAAAAAGAAAAAAACGGAGAAAAAAAGAGAATGAAAAAAAAATTTTGTTAAAAGAAAACATTTTTTTAAAGTGAAAAAAAGAAAGAAAAATGAAGAAAAAGGAAAAAAATGGAGAAAGAACATTTGAAAAGAGTGAAAGAAAGCAAGAAAGAAAAAAAAAGAAATAAAGACACGATAGAACGAGAAAAATAAAAGAAAGGAAGAAAGAAAATAAAAAAAGAGAGAAAAAAAAGAGAAGAAAAAAGACAGAAATAAAAAAAAATAAAAGAAAGAAAGGCGTGAAAGAACGAAAGACAAGAAAAGAAAGAAAGAAAAGAATTAAAAGTAAGGGTAAAAAGAAATAACATAAAATGTACGCGTGAAAGAGTAACTTGTCTTATAATTATAGTATATGTATAGTGTGTATATGTGTTTGCGTACGAAAGTGTGCGTGTATAGCGCTTAGATCCTTAGGGTAGGCGCTTTATAAATGCTAGTTCTTATTATTATTATTATTATTATTATTATTATTATTAAAATAAAAAAAAAATCCAAATGTTATTTGCAAGGGAATATAGATCTATTAAAAGAGCTTTAAAAAGTGACGAAAATACAGAAATATACAAAAGAATAACAAGAAAGAAAGAAAAGAATCAAGAAAGAAAGAAGAAAAGAGAAAGAAAAGAAAGGAAAAATAGAAATACGAAAAAAAAAAGAAACAAACAAACGAAAGAACGAAGAAAAACAAAGAAAGGAAAGAAAGAAAAGAAAGAACATGAAGGGGAGAATGAAATAACAGAAATTCAAAAAAATCCCAAATGTTATTTGCAAGGAAAGATAGATCCTTTGGTAAGTGCTAAAAGAAATGAAGAAAGGAAAGAAAAAAAAACAGCGAAAGAATTACAGAAAAAACATAAAAGAAGGAGAAGGAAGAAAGAAAGAACATAAAGGCGAAAACACCAAAGCGCTGTTTACAAGGCAAGACGGATCCCTTGCTAAAAGGAGAGAGGGTCGAAGCTTCCCACATGTTTTTTGGTCAGTCATAAATTATTATCTAAATTATGCGCCCTTGTCATCTACATCTTTCTATACGTTTGCGAAACATGGACCCTCACAGCAGATCTATAACGAGGAATACAAAGCATGGAGATGAGGTGCTACAGAAGACTTCTGGGCATTTATATATATATATATCTATCTATACCCAGCACATCACCAACAACGAAGTCCGATAGACCACCAAACAAGCCATTGGACAACATGATGACATGCTCACAGAGGTGGAGAAACCGAAACTCTGAGGGTATGGCCACGTCACCAGAGTATCAGGCCTTGCAAAAACCACCCTGCAAGACACGGTGCAAAGAGGCAGAAGAAGAGAGAGACAGAAAAAGAGGTAGGAGGACAACATTCCAGAATGGACTGGTTTGACACTGAACGAAGCCATGAAGGTTGCTGAGAACAGAGAAAGATGGAGTACGCTGGTAAAACGATCATCTGTAGTGCCCCAACGACCTTGGAGTTGCGGGATAGAATAGGATTGATTGATTGATTGATTTATTGTTGCTTTAGGTCCAGCGGACTCTTCCGAGCCAAATCAGGACCGGACAACCCCCGATCCGCATAAAAGATCTGCTGAAACAACCCCAGTGGGAAAATTGAATGCCCTCCACCGGCCAGTCACTTTACAATAAAGACATCCCACGCGGGGGACGGCTGAGGGTTGACCTCAACTACGCGAACACCCCGGTTACAAAAACAAAATAGAATACAAACATAATTATAAATCATCAACCAAACACATACATATAAAATGCCTATAGTGCTAAATAGTACATTCATAGGAAGCCCTAGTGACCACCCGGCAGAAAGCGTCCAACACTCCCAAGCTGATCCAACAGACCTCATACACAAACAAGGAGTCTTGTCCAGGAAGAGTTTTTAAGAAAAAAGGTAGGTCATTGATCTAGCGAAGAAGAAGATAGTATAGCAGAGTGAAGGACAGAGCAAGAATAGGAAAGAGTAAATGAGGAAGACAGCGTCAGTGGGAATTTAAAGCACTAAATTTCCATAAAGTGGGGATACTATTTATACTGAAAACCCCCGGCACTCCAACGGGGGTACTGTTGCCGCAGTGAAGCGTCTTGCCTATAAAGGAAAGACAGGTTTTCAACTGTGGCTTTCACTGTTCCCTTTATAGGTTTGAACAATCTACAGTGGCAAGATTGCTCATGACCCCAAGGGGTATAGAATAGGATAGGAACTATTAAAAAAAAAAAAAAAAAAAAATTACTCTGTGTATTGTGGGTGTTGTTTAGTACTGTTCATATTCGACTTCTGTTCTCAAGTTTTCAGATTAAAAATCCACGATGTCCTGTCTTTTTACCTCTAGTGGAATAATCACATACATTTGATTTTCTTCTTTTATTAGTATAGTTTGTGACAATATGATCCAAGACAGCAATTAACATTTGACCTTAAAACCGTAGCAAAGATCCTTTCAAACAATACAATTAAACTTAAAGCTATGAAACGGTGCAATTGCTGTCGCAAAATTAAATATGATTGTCTCAGATAGTTTTATCACACCTCGAAAAGAAAACACAGGTAAAAGGCGAATCGTACTCGGACTAAAATCACACAACATGTATCTGACTTAAATCACAAAAAGCAGATGTGCACTCTTTTAAAACCAAGAATTCACGAAGTGTATAGCTAGTTATCCACTGGGAGAAAACAGTAGCAAAAGCATGAAATGCACCGCCGTCCATCACATGTTACATAATAAACAAATACGAAAACTAAAACACATGAAGTATAGAAGTTGCAGTCGTAGAACAACCTTGGTGATGAAAATCACAGTTATAATTTTCAGATTACTAAAAGGTGATTAAATGTCTTGTTGATTTCCCATTTTAAAATGTGCTTTTTCATTTGTTTAATGCTATAGGCTAATGATCTACGATTGTATAATACAAATTCTTTATTTGAGGTAATAAAGATGGTTTGTATTGTGTTGAATACACGTATACATACCTCTACAAGATATATAAAACATAGTGGAGCAAAATGCCCCGCATTAATGAACCAACCTGCAAGTAGATCAGCACAAAGCTAAACATGTTCACAACCACACATAATGTATAGGAACTCGCGCAAAAGTAGTAATAACCTTCTCGATCTAAATCACATAGGTGTCACAATTGCTAATCCAGAAGAAGGTAGGCCTAGCTCAAACGAACACCATCTCACAATCAGAATCACACGGAGAGTAGTAAAACACCAATCGTTGTGGCTGGAATCACGCAATCCTACATTAGTACACAAGATTGAGGGGGGGAAAAAACAACCTGGTACCATAACACAATAAAAACCGTTTTCTCAGAATCACGCATGAAGTTTTAAACTGTAATTTAGTAAGCAGTATTAGTTGTAGCAATAGGCCTACGTCGTGGACGAGGACAGTGTAGTTAATTGTGATCCAACGGCAGCTAACATAACGGTTCTCTCTGCGGACGGGATGGTGGGGGAGGGTGAGGGGAGGTGACACACACAAACACACTCAACGTTCTCGGTCCCTCCCGTTGCTGACTGGAGTTTTGGCTGAGGAAGATGTCAGGAGACGATGATGCGCAAGGATGATAGTGGTGTTGCATACAGACAGCCGAGGCTGGACGGAGGTCGCAACAGACTCAGCCAAGCTGTGAGAGCGGTAGTGATAGTGGTGTTAGTATGGACGACGAAGATATTAATGTTGAAAGAATGAATGATTAATTTATCAATGGATTGACTGACGAGTGGATGAATGGTCGTCTTAGTAGGGATGAAAAATGAGAAGGAGGACGAGGAGGACGATTATAAATAAGAAAAGGAGGAGAAGGAGGGGGGAGAGAAGAAAAAGGGGAGGACGTGACGGCGAAGACGATGACGAGGATGATGATGATGATCAATAAAATCACGCTCTCAAATAGCACATGTGCCCACTAATTAATTCTTAAGTCTGCATATTAAGGAAGCAGATGGCATATAGCCTAATTGCCCACCCGAATAAACGATTCAGTTGTCATCAACTAGTGTGAACAGAAGGCATTAATTATATTTAACTGATAACGGCATTACATCACGGCCATAATCACGCCCTACCTCGCTACCCTTATGCCTACTCCTTCGAGGCTACAAAACCATTCTTTACCCCACTCCTAGCCCCACACATACCCACAATTTCACACACATACACACACACATATACACACACACACACTCCATCACCCTCCCCACCACCCCACCCCCCACACATTCACACAAAGCTTCTAATTGCAAAAGTGTTCTTTTAAGTTAGAAAGTGTACATTGTGATATAGATACTACAACAAAGCTTTTGGTGCAATGAATATAGTATAAGCTACGACTTTGACTATGATTGCGAAGCGCTTCTTCCGTAGTAGGAATGATGGTACAGAAGGTGATGCTAAAACAAACGCTGATGGACAATGAAATGAGTATGACTATACCTCAAGCCACAGGAGCCGGTCTCGGAATCTGAGCGGAATCTATACTACTAGTACTAGCCCCTTGTCCTGTAGTATACACTCCGCTTACGTTTCGATACGGGTACCTGTGCCTCAAGCGGGTATTGCACAAGCCGAAAAAATAAAAAAAATATTGAGTATTTATTAAAAGACCCCCGAGGTATAGGCCTGACCTATTTTCAAGCCTGCAGCTCTCAAACACTCAGAATGTTTAGAAAAGAATCGCAATTAATTAAGCATAGTACTATGTAAACATCGGTGGATGACTATGATTGATCTGACCACGATCATACAGAATTGTTAATAGTCCTATTTTATTAAGCCCATAGCACCTCCAGCATTGTTGGACAGAACAGTTTGTTTTGTCATAGTTGATAGCACTCGAGTGTCAAAACCATATACCGTACAAGAAAGAGATTGGTTTCAGGTGAATACAATAATAATAATAATAATAATATTAATAATAATAATAATAATAATAATAATAATAATAATAATAATAATAATAATAATAATAATAATAATAATAATAATAATAATAAACAATTTTACAACGCGCTACTTCACTAGAGCTCATAGCGCGTTACAAAAGAAAAATATGTGAATATTGTATTATAATTGTCATGCA
>CM072512.1:38738144-38775644 GCA_036898135.1 Oncomelania hupensis
CAAAGGTGAGAAATGAATCCTTACACACTTTAATGGTATACTTCAAGGAATGAATTAGTTTGTTTTTGTGTGTGAATTTTAGTTCTTACAACTGCCCCTGCGTTCTTTTTTTCCTGCTGTAGGAACGTATGATGCATGATGCTTAATTAATAAGAATCTTACAGAATACCCCTTGGAGATAGCAGATTTATAGCACAAATTAGCAGGTCTCCTTTTACATTTTGTGCTAGTCTGTTAATATATTATATAATATAGTGTTTTGTTTTCAAACGCAATATATTTTCCAAATAATACACTCCCAATGCATGATCTGTTAGGGTGTCTACATGTTTTTTGAAATATCTACAGGTGACAATTCTGCTTTTGGAAGAGGTTTGCAGTGAGATCGCTGAAGATGAATGCCTGACGACTGAGCTGCGTTCCCTCGTCAAGACCTTGGATTGTAAGTTTTCAGTAATATAATTATTAATAATAGATGGAGTAGTGCTATCATTAAAGATGTACATCACTTACTGAAAGCTCTCTCAGTGTAATTTGCCAAACTGGCTTTTTATATATCAGGGTTCGCCAAATCCACTCACCCGATTGCCCCAGGCGAGCAAAAAATGTGCCTGACTAGTAAATTTTAAAAGTCACTAATCCGTTGGGCATGTTTTTTTTTAATTCTTTTTTATGTAACTCGTAAGCCTACGCCTAAACAACAGCCCCTCATGTGTAGTCAGCAAAATATTATTTTAAAACCAATTAGTGAAATAACATTAAAAACACAAACAGGAATATACATTATGATGTATCTGCAAAAACTATGCGCTAGTAACATTTTCTCTGGGCGATTAAATTTTTGAAAAAAAAATTAATTGATGAGGCCTGTATATATTTTTGTGTGTAGTTTGATTGAAAAAAAAATTTACTTGTTTTTTACAAGGTAAGTGAGATTAATTTTTCTCAGGTATAGGTATACCCATATACATGCCAGCTCTGAGCAATAACATATAATTTATTGAGTGTATACATGTACATACGTATGTCTGTTTTGCAGGTGCTGTTCTTCAAGACAGGCTGCAAGTGTTCAATGATTGCCTTGGACCACGAGGGAAACTGCGCAATGCTGCCAAGGAGAAGGCGTTCACCAAATACTATGAAACATACTGTGCAAATCATGAAAGTGTTACAGAACTAACACAGTCTGCCCATGCTACAGCCATGATTAGCTTGAAGCTATTTGAAAAGTTAGTTGAAATGGCGTATGGATGCCAGCGTCAAAATGCAAGGCAACCGTTTGAAGTCAGTGACAAAGAAAAAGATATAATCGGCTATGTTGCTGGTAGTGTGATAAAAAAACTTAAGAAGCGCGTTTGGGCACTGAAAAAAAATCCTTACAGGGAGGAAAAGTTAAAATGTATAGATGCGTTGTGCTTCAGCGACTCATTCGAGAGTGGAGAAGCTTCAAGTTCCACTGACATGACCACTGTCATGAACAGAGGTGGACTGACATTTGTCAAGGACAACATTCTTCAAATGTTCCTTGACATGGAGGACATTTTTCGCGAGGCTGTGGGTGGAGCAGGCTCTGTCAATGTGCAAGCTAGTGACAAGGAGTTTTTTAACATGTGTTTAAGCAGTGCGTCAGTGCCTGTGTGCTTTTTTGACACCATGTACAATTTTGACATCTCTTTAAAAGTGCAAGAAGATGTGTTTGAAAATGCTGTCATGCTTTTTTTCAAAATCAGAGTTCATCACAAGCTCAAGGTAATGATGGATAAAGTGCAGCGAGGCTGGAAGGAAAAGAGCATGAGGAAGAGGTTGCGACCCAGTGACACTGGAAAAGTGTAAAGGCGACAAAATAAATCTTACCAATTCATGTTTTATTTGTCTTCATTTGTGTGAATAATATTACTGAAAATAAATCACAATCACAATGCTATGTTAATTACTCTCTTGGTATTCAGTATATCATCACGTGCACACTCACACAGAAACACAAAAGGTGCAAACAAATGGCTTACAATGTTTCACAGAATTAAAACAATAAATTCAACTGAACTCTTTTGCCATCTCATTCTTTTCTTCCTCTTATATTTACATTTGGCATCAAAATCTATGTACAGTTTACTAAAATCTTTACATGAGCTTAGTGAATTCAGAAATGATTTGTACTTAATGATTAACTAGTGTGAGTGAAATAATATTAGATGCCGAACATCGAACAAGAATACTGTCCCAATGAGCAAGTATCGCCAGAAAATGGTTTTGAGCCATGTACAACAGTATAATACAATTCGCAGCCACGCAAAAATTGTGTACTTAAACACCACACCATCTTTAAAAGTGACCTGCATGCTCATCTTTAACACCATACTGTAATAATGTGCCCATGGCACAGTTGAGTGATTATATCACAGTGTTGGCCTAGTTCTTACTTTGTTTTGACTTATATCCCAGGTGCGATCTTTTAAGAATAAAAGCAGAGACCAGCCAAAGTATCTAAGGTGTGGCTGTAGTTTTATATCTTTATTTGTTTTTTCCTTACAGTTACAAGTGGTAAAATATCCCCATCGCCACCGCCCACACATAAGCTCTGCTACAATGCCACAACTGCAACATTCAATCACTATCAGCATAGTAACCTTGATAAAGATAATAATAACAATAAATAATAACTGTACTAATAATAAAAACAATTTGACTTAAATACTTATAGTAATAGCAGCACAGTGATAATAGCAACACAGTGATAATCAATATCAAGCGATTAAGGACTTTTAATTTAATCGCCTTCAAATAACTATTACAACTGAACTGTATGTGTAACGTTCCAGCATACACATTGACTAACAGAGCAAAGGGCAACCAAAAAACCCTGCAGTGATCTCTAGAAACATGTGGGTCATATACAACATAATATGTGTGTGTGTATAATATTGACATTTAAAATTAATGCACTGTCACAAAATCAAATATAAACTAAAGAGGGTTCAGTCCCTTAGCCAACATGATCACTGCTTTCAGCATTCAAAATATACCGAACCATGCAAGTTCATCGCTTGATATATAAATCCTAAATAAAACACTAATCACGAAAACGTTATCCACTCAATACATATATATATATATATATATATATATATATATATATATATATATATATATATATATATATATATATATATATATATATATATATATATATATATATATATATATATATATATATATATATATATATATGGTTCAACCAAGTTAAAAAATTGTATGGGCCAATTGCCCTCGACCCTGAAATCAATGGACCCCTAATATCCAAGTGGGCGCAACGTCAAAAATTTAACAATGTGCTCAATACTTATAATTATTGTTCAAATAATAACATTAATATTTATAAATGCATTTTTTAAGCATAGGCGAAACAAATAAAATAAATAAACAAACAAATAAATAAACAAAATATTCTATTGAAGTACCTGTTAATGACCCAAGAAAGAAAAAGAACCAACGTTGGATTAAATGTATTCTGCTTAATCCAATCACAGTCAGGGGATCGGACTACTGCGGGTAGAATTACTTCCCTTGTTATATAGCAGACGATGCTTTCATTCACAGAGATCGATCGGAAACAAAAGGTAGGTGGCTAAGGAAAACGACACGAAAGTTGGACGCACCGATATCGTGGAACAATGCGTCAACTGACCCACAACTACGCCGTACAGTGCGTCACTTTCAGATATGATGCGTCAATTGACGCGGGCCGCTGCCCAAAATCGAATCCTGTATAGACTATATATATTGTCTTCTTAAGCAGTATTTTGATGTTGGATATTTGTTGATTTGTAAGACTAATTAAAGTATATGACACACAGGTTACACTTACAGTACAGTTGTAGTACCTTTTCGTAGGCAAAATAATTATACTGAACCATGCACTGATTCAGTTACATGTCTACCCATAATCAATTCGCATTATTGCCTCCTCTGAATTTTTTTTAGTGGACTTGTTGACATGATCACCGGTGCAGGCCTCCGCTCAATGTTTCCTTTCGGCTGTAGCTGCAGAGCAAGACTACGCTGAATCCGGATCCTGATTTCTTGGTAGCCAAAGGCCAGCATATTCGGGTTGTCACAGCGACGTCCAAGGCCCCGGTGTCTACCAAAATGCTCTTCCAGGGGATCCTGGCAGAACACGTTGCTGAGCACTTGAGGAACGCCATGTCTCAAAAGGTACTGCGTGGCTTCACAAAATGACTTGACAGTCATGAAGAGTCCTTTGCAAGCTGGTGGGTCAGGCACATCTTACTTCTCTCTTGCTGGGTGAAGGGTCCAGGTCTGGCATCAACACTCTGCTTCCATAGCTGCAAATATCCAAGGAACTCTTCCTGCAAAAAGGTGAACCTTGTGTCATCTTCATGTGTATATGGGTTAAGGTCTGTTTTCCTCTTCTGCATCCCCTCCACCTGTGACCGTACATTTAAACAGTCAAAGAAACGGTCCATTAAGAGAATAAATGTTGCCGTTTCTGCAGCATCCGCGCCACCATGAATTCTCATCATCGTTCCTACAGATTTACTGAAAACTTGAGCTGCAAGCTTGACATTCATCACTGACGAACTTGTCAGATTCACATGACTCTCTGTCAGTTTGGTGCGACGCAGTTCTGTTTGAGAGTCAACATTGTACAAGTTCCTCACATGCTGCCACAGAAGTTCATGTCCGTTGCACCACAGATGGTTGGTTTTCTTGCCAGATCCAGAGTTGCTCATATTGTTGCGAACAGTCTTGATCAAATGAGGAGGGTCTGAGATAAAATACAGAAACCTGTTCGGAGCACATATGTTGAGCGCCTTGTAGCATATGTTTTCAATTCTGGCATTTTGGTGCATGCTGCATAGTTTCTGGTTTGAAGAAGCTTTGTCGCTTGTTGATGCTATGACCTTCAGGTTGCAGTAGTTCTCCAGATATATGACAGCCTTCCACAGTAGAGGAAACATGTCACCTGCTGTTGCTGTGCAAGTTCCGAAGAATCCGAGGCTCATCTTGATATTCGAGTTGATGCCTACAACGTAAAAAACTAGAACATGCGTTGCAAGATTATTTCCTATGTCATTGATCCACTTGTCCCGGTTGACGAAACCCACCACCTGATTTATTCGTTGGTCAAAAACAAGGTCTGCTCGAATGGACATTTCATCATGTAGGAGAACAACAAAACGCTCCTCATCTTTCAGGTCCTTTGCTTGTCGAACAAGTTCTTCCAGAGCTTGTTTGTTGAATCCATCCTTTGGTCCAAAAACGTTTGTATAGTCTCGCAGGGTAGATTCTCCGGGCAGCTTCAGGATGCCCGTCTGTCTTAAAGTCTCATAAACTGCAGGACTACGACTGTGAATTAAGATGGCAAGCCTTATCATCAGTGGATGCCATCGCATGCCACGATTTTTTTTGTTGAAGGCTTTCAGCTGTTCTGCCCAGAACAACTTTGTCAATGGCTCCTCAAGTGTTGTGTTGCTCACCACATCTTTCAGGCTGTTGTGGAGAGAATTCTCAACCTCCACAGTTTCCTTTGCCACAGACAACTCCTGCGTAAACTTTTTAACTTCTTCCTGTAACGCGCGTTCGCGTTTCCTAGCAGTTTTTAGTGCTGCCAACAAATTTTCTTTGGATGCTGAAGTCAATGGCTCATGTTTGCTGATGGGGCGTAGCACACTTTGTGAAGCTCGCTGCTGTTTTTTTAACAAGAGACCATGTGCATATTTACAATGAACACACATAATGGATGATATATCATTCAAAACAAAAATACAGCTCCTTGATCGAACACAAGATATACAAGAGATATTGCTGCTGGTTTGGCTATAACTGAGAATATGCTTAAAATACACAGGATTGTCTCCTGACGGCAAATCCGCATACTTCTGAAGGCTGTCTTCAGTGACACCAGGGCACAATCGTCTTTCCTGTAAGTCCAGTAAGAAATTGTTCAAAGACACACACTCAATGTTTGACCGAGCATTAGATGCCTCAAATCCAAACACAATCACCTGAAGAGTAAAGTCTGGGAAGATGATGACCCTCAGCTTTACTTGGCTGGCCTCCGTCACCCCCACTTGGACCCGGTCCTTGCTGTTTTCTAAGAGACACCATGGTGCAGCAAGCTTAAGGGTGTCCTGTCTGATTTCTTCGAAGTTGTAGTAACACACAAGATCAGGAACAGAAGGTGGGGTACGACTGACCTGTAACAGAATGGAGAGCAAATCAACAAACCCCCACACACACACAAACACACACTCACACATATAATGATATATACACCCAGGCACGCTTGCACACTAGGAGATGGGGTGTGAGTGTGATAGCAGATCGCTGGGTGGTTAGTTGAGAAATTTTCTGAACAGATAGGTTTTGAGTGCATGCTTGAAGGAGGCTTGGATGGCAGTGTCTGAGGTCGGAAGGTAGAGAATTCCAAACAGTGGATGCACAGAGAGAAAATAAACGGTCACCGTAGGTTTTAGTTCCTAAAAAGTAATATTTCTGAGGCACCACACCAAATACTTAAGAAATAATTAATACGATTATTACTATTATGAGATAATATATGTGCATGAACATAAAATTCTTCTAGCGTTAGTGTCAACATAGTGACTGAGCTAGAATAAGTTTTGTGAGACCTTCTTACAGACAACATCAATATGGCCTTGCCACCTAAATTCATCAACAATTATTATTCCCAGGACTTGATGCTTTAAAACATGCTAAACAGGAGATGTGTCTATTAGTAGGCAAAGTTTGTATGACTTTTTTTTTCTGTCTGATTGTAATAGTCATGCATTTTGTGTTTTTTTTTCTGTCTGATTACTAATAGTCATGCATTTTGTTTTTTGGGAGGGAGGAGGGTGGGACTGGGAGGTTCGTGCTATATCATGTACATTTCACTATCAGTGGTATTTTTAAATATTACTTTTTAGGAACAAAAACGCAAACAAACAATCATACAATGGGTTTTAAAATGTGTCTGAAGTGGTTTTGCAAGGGAGGAAATGTACAGGTGAAGCCCCAAACACAATAAGAAGTGGAAAAAAATAGCGTTTCAGCAACTTTACTCACTGGGGTTTTTCTTGCTGGAGTCTTAACGGTCTCTATTGACCTCTGTTGCACATGGTTGGTTGGCAGGCTTCCTGGGATAAGTTTTCGCCTGCCCGTAGACCCTAGAAATAGGACAATAAATGAAATGTTGAAAACTCATATGCATTTATATAAATATAATCTTAGTTGTGGCATAAGCCTATTGCTTACAATATGGAGGTATTTCTATACCTTGTTATCTGAATAACATTGTCATAATTTTTGCTTTGCACTTGCATGAATATTGAATCAATTCAAATGGCCATCTTTACTGATCTTGGAGTGTAAGTAAAGTACAACTAATACTATTAATGTTGAACAAACAAGTAACAGGGTGGACAAGAAATAGTGCAGTGCCTTACATTTGGACTAAATAAAATAACTTACATGATACAGTTCGATCAAGATTACAACCAATGGTAACCTATGACGTATGTCACTACCCTAGCTGTGAATCACTGAATATTCCCTGATTATTTACATTTTAAATTCAGTCAAAGTCAAACAGGAACCTAAACAAGATTAGAAATAGAATTTCTAAGTACTACCACTGAGCATGATATCACAATAAAGCTACAGTTGCATAATCAATGACAGTGTCACAGTGTGACTGTGAGTGCATGAGATTATTTATTGAGATTGTAGGCCTACTCACTCTCAGCTAGTGAGCTACTGATCTGCTGTTGGATTTGTACCCCCTTAATTTATTCAATGACAGGCACCGTTTCTATACTAGTATTACTTGCCCCCACTCTTTTTTTGTGTTGATTTGTACAAATATATTATTATAACCAAACTTGTACATACCGGTTTTGAAGCACGTCCCTTCAAAATGTCGTGAACAGATCTTCGCGTTCTTTGGATTGAAAAGCGTGTCGGCGCGGTTGATTCTGTGAATCAGAGCAGCTCTCCAATCGGCATCTTCTTTTCCTTGTGGTAAGTTGTGGAAAGTTATGAGTGTTGAACATCTTGCTGAACTTACACTGCATCCAGGCATACAGCAATATGAACCAGGCATCTTGAATGATGCACACGACGGGGCGGAAGTGAATGACCTTCGAAGTCCGTGTACTTCCGGTTTTCGAAACATATTTGGTCCGTAGGCTTAGTCAGCGATCCTGTCTATATATATCTATGGATTAGGGATCATAGTGACGGCTGTGAAAGTGCAGAAGAGCAGGAGAGAATCACAGTGTGGCACCGCAACAATGTGTACACTTTCAGTTGCAAAGAGAACTCTTTATTTCGTTATCCGTTCGATGATATGCGTTTGATGTTATGTGTGATAATTACGTATAATTGCATGCTATTTGCAAAATATTTTATCTGTGCAAAAAGCCTACGCACACAAGAAAAAATGTGGATTAACTCCTTTGACAGTTTTAAAAAATTCCTTTTTGCAGTAATTTGTTTAAACAAAACTGGCCCGATTTTAAAAATAAATAAATAAATAAAAATTGAGGCGTTGCTACTTCATGCAGCTTTCCCCCAAACACAAAAGGATGGTGTTTGTAATCCAAAATGTAACAAAACACATACAAAGGTATCTTGAAAAATGTAAATTCTATGTTTACTCATTGAATGTAAGCCTAAAACAGCTTAGTTTGAGACCAATTGAATTACATGTTATGTTATATAACGCATAACTATTAAGTACTTTTGCTTTTGTAAAAACAATTTATTCGCTCTTTGAATATGATTATCAGAGTATGTTTGAACGAAATAATTACTGGGACCAATTCATGGGTTGATAAAGTCGAATTTAGAAAGTAAAATGTGTCGAACATAATATAATATGTGTATACCTTTCAATATAAGCAAACTAGCCAATCATCACTATATAAGAGGCAAGGGAGAGGCCTCTGTGAAATTGTGTGCCTTTTCTTCAACTCGCTGTAGTCTGAAAACGAAGGAAAAAAAAGAAGACGGAAAAGCCAGAGGATGAAGCATTGATCCTCTCACGTGAAACCATGTCCGAGTCAACATCAGCCGCCACAAAGAAAGGAACGGAGAGAAAAGCAAGAAAGAAATGAAAGAAAGTAAATTCTTAGAAGAGTAAAAGACAGCAAAGAGATCAGCAGATGAGAAGAATAAAGAAGGCAGGTCAGGAGGAAAAAGATAAGAGGAATAGGAGGACAACGATCAACAAAAATTTCATGAAGAGCATCGAAGAATTGCAAAGATCCTTACTACAAGGAAGAGGAGGAGGAGGAGGAGAAGAAGGAGGAGAAGAAGAAGAAGAAGAAGAAGAAGAAGAAGAAGAAGAAGAACAACAACAACAACAACAACAACAACAACAACAACAACAGCATAAAGATGATGGTGATGATGATAATGATGATGATGATGATGATGATAATGATGATGATGATGATGAGGAGAAGGAGGAGGAGGAGGAGGAGAACATAAATCGGTTGGAGAAGAGGGAAGCTTTGCGAAGATCCGTTAAAGAGTGAGAAAGGAGCAACAACAATAAATACTCTGCAAAACGATCATGAGGATAATAACCGTGATAACCGAATATTTCAGAGGTCTTTCAACCCTGCATATTGTTGTTGTCACTTGTGGTGATGGTTGTGGCTGCGATGGTGAAAACTGCAGTAGGGGTAGTGGGGGTGACGCGGTGTTAATGGTAGTGGTGGTTGTGGTGGTGAATGCAACTTCGTGTATCGTCTTCACTGTGTGTGTGTGTGTGTGTGTGTGTGTGGGTGTGGGTGTGTGTGTGTGTGTGTGAGGATGTTTACACGGCGTTATTGGGACAAACTAGTGCAAGTTTACATACGTTCTTTGGACAGACCTCCTTGTTGGGAGGTCCATTATGTCTGTGCGAATATGACATGCGCACTTAAAAGGCAAGTACGAAAACAACAAGTTAAAAACAGTTTTTCACCGAACCGCCATTGTCGACCAGCAACTGTTACAGCTGAGAGATACGTCTTTGTGCAGAGATAAAATCAGATTTCAATGATGATAAAACATGCTATTCTTTGCTTTCCTTTTTTTAACATAAAAGCCCAAAGCAACACCTCAATACTAAAATGGAGGAAAAAGCCACGCTAAACAAAAATGTTATTTATGCCCCACTAAGCATATGCAGTCTTAAGTATCCATATTTTTATAGCATTCCTATGCTTCATACAAAAGTTAAACGATCAACAAGTAATAATAATTGTATATCACTCTATACTAAGTGTATAGTTTAAAAATCTTATAGAATTTTAATCTGGTCAATGAGTTGGTCTTGGTGAAAGGTCTAACACCGAACTATACTGACTTTTAAAACAAACTTCGTGTTTGAGTGTTTGACTTTTCAGTTTTAATCTTCTCATTTTCTTATCTTGACCTAGTAATAGTTCAAGAAAAATGGTTATTCAGAGGTATAAATCACTTTCAAATCATACCATTCAAAGTTTATATGAGCACATCTACATAATTACTTATAGTTAATACTGAAGTAGAGAAAGTAATATTGTGTATTTAATCAATGGAATAGGCAATGATCGATTGGCAACTAATGAGATGGAAGTCTAAACAGATAGATAGACTTTTTTCCCAATCAGGTGAGATTACTTTCGCTTTCCTTTCGCTCATTTTAAAATATAAATATCATCTAAATATGCACGTATAGGGAGAAGCTGTATGTCCGTGGAAAGTTCAAGGACTGACAGGTAACGGCTGAGAAATAATGTTCATAGGAAGATAACAATCAACGCCAAATGCTTATAAACCATAACAACCCTCCGCCATTTTCTTTTACATGCATTCTCAAACATGGTCATGTGCAGTTCATCTTTCTATCTTTTGATTGCGTTTATGTTGTCAATTTGTACCCCAGTTTTATCTTTTTAATGTGCTGCAGCATTGGTCGAAGTGTATTCCTTGTGTGTAAATCATTAGTAATACAGATTTTTGTATCCTTGCAACATGCAACAAATCAACAACCGTGCAGTGAATTGTCGTATACTTTCAAGCAGCTGGAAGATTTGTGATCGACTTATCAATAAATCCATTCTTTGAACATAACCGGTATTTTCAACAAAGTCAACAGAATTATTAGCACCGCACAACATAACTTGAAATTAACGCAGTATGTGAATATAAGCCGGTTTTACATTATCCGATATATAATAATGCACTAAAAGGAGAACTAGGGTAGTGCTTTCTAGAAAGTTCCATGATCGACAAGTAACAGCTGAAAGAAGCCTTTTTTTTTCCAAAGAGATAAATCCGTTGCAAGTCGATGATAGGAAAAAAAGCGGGTCGGCATGTTGTCTTCGCATTCAAAGACATAAATCAGTTTCTAAATGTTCTGAAGGTAGCAAGCAGGTCAGTATATCTTCTACACATAAATCTTTTCACTTTTTTCCTGCACAAAGAACAGACACAGGCGGCAATTCATTCTGCATGCAGTGCAACAAACCAAAGAACTCATCATTCTTTCGTCAAAGGAAATGGAGGTATGAAAAAATGAGTGACCTTTGAAGTTTATAGCCTACACCCACCGACCATTGGCGATATAAGACGTGGATAACCAACCCAGGAAAAAGGGATGGAGGTGGTATAAACTTTAAGAGAGGAAGAGTAAGTGAGGGGGGGGGAGTTCTATGATTTAGGGAAGAGGGTAAGAGAGAAAAAGAGGAAAGGAAAAACTGACTGACGATATAGATGAATGCATTGGAGGGCACAGACTTGAAAGAAAAGGGAAAAGACTGAAGGAGATAAAAGGGAAAAAGACCCCCCTACCTCTCCCCCTCCCCCCCAAAAAAATCGATGGATTGAAGAAGGAACGTAACCGCACGGAGAATACGTGATGAGAGAGAGAATGGGATGCAAGGCGGGAGGGGGGAAGGGAGGACGTTGGGGGTAAAGGTAGGGATGGAGTACGGGGGATGTTGCAGAAAAAAAAAGTAGGACCAAAGAGGATGGGCGAGACCTCATTGGTGGAAGAAGGAAGGGGTCAAACAGATTCGGCAAAACACGAAAAGTGAAACGGGCGTCCCTGTCAACACAAAAAAAGCTACAGACTTGTTGCCAACTTCAACAGTCCCTGGCACGTCCACTCCAAACACGAGTTTAACACAGAGTATCGGAGACTGTCATTCATGATGAGCTGATACAGTGGCAAAGGAGGAGCTGACTCACTCTTGCACGCCCATTCCAAGAGAGAGAGAGAGAGAGAGAGAGAGAGAGAGAGAGAGAGAGAGAGAGAGAGAGAGAGAGAGAGAGAGAGAGAGAGAGAGAGAGAGAGAGACAGAGAAAGAGAGAGGGGGAGAGAGAGAGACAGACAGAGACAAACCGACACACACAGAAAGGCACACAGAGACAGACTAACAGCGGGTGCCAGGACGTTCGCAGCACTTGACAAGGTGGAGGTGTTGAGGTCTGTTGTGAGGCAGGAGAAGAAAAGGAGGAGGAGAGAGCGGTGAATTATGACGTAGTGTTGTCCGTGGGATTATTGTGTCAGGCAACAACTCGACCACTTGAGGTATAGCTGGTTCTTCACACACGCCATCCTTCCCACAAGCCCCAAACAGGATCCAGCACATCTTTGATAATGTTCCGCAAATCAAAAACAAACTTCCAACAAACAGCCTGGTTTAAGAACACAGTCAGTCTCTATAATAAGAACACCCACCTAATTCAGAGCATCCTCCCCCCCCCCCTCCACCCTGCTTGGTCTAAGAACACATCCTTACCTAATAAGAACTCTTACAGAACTAAATCAGAGCTTTGTCATTCTTAAACCAAGCAAAACAAAACCTCCAACGCTTTGGTTTCAGAATTCTCACCTAACTCAGAGCATCCTCCCAAATTCTTAACAAAGCAAATCAAAACTTCCAGCACTCTGGTTTTAAAACACAACCTTACCTAATCAGAACTCTCGCCTAATTCAGCGCAGAGCATCCTTCGTAATTCCTATCAAAGCAAAACTAAACTTTCAACCGTCTGATTCAAGATCCACCACATCCTTCGCGCATAACCACATCCAGCACAATGTTGACAAAGTCTAAGAAACCATAACTATTTCCCAACGAAAATACGTCATCCTTATCAAACAAATCTCGCAAAACCCAGCGCATTTTGAGGTTGTAATTCCTCGCAAATAAAAAAGCAACAACATAATTTAATCTATTTTGTGCTAGAACAAACACATCCTTCACAAAAGGAATCTCATGAGATCCAAGCACAGTCTTCGGACTTTTTAATTAAAGAAGAACCAAACTTCAAAATACCCCTTGGGGTCATAAGCAATCTTGCCACTGTAGATTGTTCTAACCTATACAGGGAAAAGTGAAAGCCCCAGTTGAAAACCTGTCTTGACTTTGTAGGCATGACCGATTCACTGCGGCAACAGTACCCCCGTTGGGGTGCCGGGGGTTTCAGTATAAATAGTATCCCCACTTTCTGGAAATTTAGTGCTTTAAATTCCCACTGTCGCTGTCTTTCTCATTTGCCCTTTCTCATTCCTGCTCTGTTCTATCAATCTGCTATACTATCGTCTTCTTCGCTATACCAGTCATCTACCTTTTTTCTTGAAAACTCTTCCGGGACAAGACTCCTTGTTCGTGTATGAGGTCTGTTGGATCAGCTTGGGAATGTTGGACGCTTTCTGCCAGGTGGTCACTAGGGCTTCCTATGATGTTATTATTTAGCAATGTAGGCATTTTATATGTATGTGTTTTGTTGATAATTTATAATGATGTTTGTATTCTATTTTGTTTTTGTAAACGGGGGTTCGATTAGTTGGGGTAAAGCCTCAGCCGTCCCCTGCGTGGGATGTCTTTATTGTAAAGTGACTGGCTGGTGGAGGGCATTCAGTTTTCCCACTAGGGTTGTTTCAGCAGATTTTTTATGCGGATTGGGGGTTGTCCGGTCCTGATTTGGCTCGGAAGAGTCCGCTGGACCTAAAGCAACAATTATGTAATGTAATGTAAACTTCAAAATTGAAAACAAATCCTGTATAGGCTTACATTTTTCACAGTGGAAACTCGATGTCGAAGACGATAAAGATGATAAGGCATCTGGATAAAATAAAGAAGCAATGTGAACACATTCTACCAAAAATGTTCTTAAACGAACCCACTTTGACCACGCCATCTAGTGAGATCTTTTTAACATGCACACAGTGAGTGGTGCCTCACTGAAGAAAATAAGCTTACAACTAAAAAAAAAAACAATCGTTTTAAATCATAATACTTCCGTAGTTTGTTTGCCTACTAATAGCAACCGCTAGCCATTTCTCTCGAGTTTAAAATGGCATCTAGAACCAAAACCGGTAAAATGCAAAACCCTTAACACATTTCCTCGCTAATGTTGTGGGTTTTTTCCCTTTGATACTAAAGACGCTCTCTTGAAGTCGCGTGGATCCTATGAAAATAGCTTTGTACGTCACACACGGCTATGGCATTGGTGTACCGTTAAACAGGGGGAAACCACTCCCCGTCAGAACAAAACTGGAAAATTCAAACTGTAGCGGTTGGTTTGAGCGACGAAAGTCCACTTTATCATTGTGTAATGTTATAATAATGCGAATTTTAGGGTAACCTCGTTTTCGACAAAAGTAAACAAAGCCCTCCAATGGCGGCCCTTTCACAAAAGCCTTGTATGTAATACTTCATTTATTATCGACGACAACAACAGTCACAGCTTGCAACATTTCATTTCAAGTCATCCGGTTGAGCAAGTTTTTCACTTGGTCTGTAAACATTCCCTTTTCAGTCTTGCATAGTCGTCCCTTCTTCAAAAAAAAAGAAAGAAAAAAAGACACCTCACAACACATTATTGCATGAATGTCTTTTCAATGTATGCATCCCACAAAACCCTAAACAGTCTAACCCCTTTCATTTACAATTCAAATGCCCATGTCCTCTGGTTGAGCAATTTCTTTAGACTTCATTCACGTCATTCGCTTCGTCAGCAAACACTCCTCAATCTGTGCCGTGCAAGGTCGTTCTTTACTTCAAACACATTAACTCACGAATGTCTTGTTTTTCGGTGCATTTTTAACCTATCACTTGATGAATGTCTTCTTTTCTTAATAATATTTCATCAGTATATTATGTCTGTTTTCACCGTTGCGGTCATAGCTACAATACCTGACGGTTTTAAAGTCTTGTTTAAGACAATTTGTTCACCCAGTAAAACTTTACAAGGATTTTGGCTTGGCGACAATGAAATACACCCTTTCTTGCACAGTCTTATATGTATTCATCATGTCATACACTCATTAGCAATCGTTTTCCTTTAAAGAAATCATTCATTTCATTTCATAATTGCAAGATCTTACCAACAACAAGCTATTTAGACTTGTTATCACACCAACCATGGTGTTCTCCAACCATTTCATATTCGAAATTCACCCTCCAATCCGTTCAAAACTAACAGAGAGGAAAAAACAGATGGAAGATTTCTGTGTAGAGTTCATTTGCTTCAATACTGATAATTTCCTGAATGGTTTCCTCCCATTCGCAAACGTTCACATAACGCATGCGTGGACAATGTCGATTTGTGGATGTCAATACATTTGCGCCATCTATTTCCTGTAATCAATTTTCCCCCATATTGTTTCTCCTCGTGATGACTAGTTTTCCAACTGCCCATGCAAAATATGGATTTTGATTTTAAACATTTGAAGCTAAGCATCTGTTTCATTGGTTACCTGTAAACCTTCTAATATTGTTTGTCATCACGAATGTAATTTCCTGTTTCGTTCCAAACCGCTCAGCCAGAAAGTTCTCGAACCAAGTTCAGGAAGTACTTCAAAACCATTGTTTCAGAAACATATTGCAAAACGATGTTCCGATTCGGAAGCAATTTCAAACCGATGTTTTAGATGTAGCAAATGCTTCAAAGGATCTTCCAGAAGCAGATTGAAATCTAACACTGTTGGAACTTCTGCAATTATAATGCATTGCGACCACAGAATTGTTAATACAATGGCTTCGATGTTTTCTTACCTACTGTTTCAACGATGGATCGTTTCTCAAATTCTAAAGTTGGAGACTGTCTCGAGCTTTTCAACCCCCCCCCCCCCCAAAAAAAAAAAAAGATTGTATATAATTTCTTCACTCTCGCACGATTGTAGAGGGCTGGGGAGAGGGTGAGGGAGCTGGCACAAAGAAAATATAACGGAGAAGGAGAAGGAAACGTATTAGTAATAGCAGCAGCAGAAATAGTAGTAGAAAAGGGTAGTAGAAATATTAGTAGTGGCAGTAGTAGTGACAGCACTAGCTAAAACATTATTTAATCGTTGTAATATAGGGCATTTAAAGCTCAAAAGTTGCTGAAGGCGCTGGCCACTACTGGATTTCACTCAAGCCCAACGAGGCACCCCCTTGCAGCCTTCAAATGGGCGCATAGTCTGATGCCCAGACAACTGAGCACAATCCTGGGCGACTGGTTATGAGGGCGAAGGGACCTAGTGCATACTGAGCGTATGTGTGTAGCAGGCACCCACCCGTCTAGGAGGCGTAATGATCTTTAAAATCCATGCGATGGGTTAGAATCGTAAACAGACTAGATCTCGGTTAATATTATCATCCGAAGTAGATGTCGCGAGAGGACTAGTTTTACCCTGCCTATTTACTATTTAGCCTTGTTTAGTCATTGTAACCTTAGAAAGTTAGTGTATTACACAGCAGACGATTACAGTATACGGAGGTACACACACCGCGAGCTTGACGCAGGCAGTGTAGTGACGTCAGCACTGTGTGCCTTGCATCGGACAGCGTATCCAATCAGGACTCAGGCTGAGCGGCTAGATCCAGTTCTGGCTGATTCAGTCCAAACCAGGTATTAGGTCAGGTGAGAGTAAGACGCCACAGGGTACACAGCTACACCTGAGTAGAGCAATACCTCCACTGAATAGACCAGGAAGCAGGACTTGAGAATCTTAGAATTCACTCAAGTAGCCACGAGCCTGACTTTGTCAAACAGACGAGCAGGCGAGCTATAACGTGCGCCCAACTCCACAGGAAGACGAGTTGGCTGTTTATAAGCCTCTACAGCACAAGACTGATGGAGCAACCCTGGAAAACACCCTGCAAGACCCCACAGCGTGGCAAGGGACCAAACTACACGACGACACATCGTGTACCAGAAGCTACTTCAACGAAGGACTTCAAACCCACTACGTGACAGTTAAGTGACACGGAAGAAAGTGCACCCAAACTGATAGCAAAAGGACCACAGTAGTCCACTCTTCAGAACTAAAGTAAAACGGACCACAGTAGTCCAATCTTCAAGAACTTTAGTAGCCAGTGCCCTATAAAGACATAACAGCTGCATAGACTATCAGCGATCGAATTAGTTGCATTGACTTAAGACTTTTTTAAGGTAGAGTAGTACATCGAAAATCTTGTATAGAGTAGAAGAAATAAATGTGTGATTTTAACTGTTATCAAGTGGCTGGACTCCATATGATTCATAGCCGTGTGAAAGCTAGTGTGACAGTGATCTTTTACCATTTTTCTATCTTTCTCTGTACCCCAGCCTTAACACAGACCGAGCTAAACAAATAAATTTATTAAAGTAATTCACAGGGTGACTAACTAGCAGTTCCCATCGAATAAAGCGTTTAGGGTTACAGCATTCCATTGTGCAGAGCCCAGTAACAACTAAACCCCACGTGACAGTAGTAGTAGTAGTAGTAGTAGTAGTAGTAGTAGTAGTAGTAGTAGTAGTAGTAGTAATAGTAGTAGTAGTAATTGCTGTTGTTAGTAATAGTAGTAATAGTAGTTGTTGTTGTTGTAGCAGTAGTAGTAATCTTCGTCGTCGATAAACCTACAGTAATGCGACTTTATCTAGCTAAAGTTTAACGCTAAACGCTCCGCATTCTGTATAGTATCTGGCTGAAGAACTAATATTGTTTCAGCGTCAATCTCGGTACCAATCCCGTTCCTGTGCTGTGATGCTAGATCGATAATCCTGCCTGATCAGGGGTGGTCCCAATCTATCGATCTCACACTGAAGTCCAGTAATCTAACCGTCGATTACCCCCATCCCTTCGGCTGCCCCCTCCCCCCCCTCTCTTGTTCATTGCGTCTATTTCCTCTACATCCGCCTTCTCCTAAACATACACCTCAGCTTAATTCCCCAACTCGGGAATCCGGTAGGTTTAAAATACTGTAGACGGTAACCCTACAAAATGATTTCAATTTTTGCGAACGTATTCATTTCATCTAAGGAATGTCTTATGCATAGACCTGAAAATAGTTTTTGTTGACGGTATGGCACACTATTATTTGCACTTCCGGGTACTGAATTATTACCATATTACCGCCCCTTTAGAATTTACCAGTGCTGTAGTCCTCTACATCCTCTATATTCATAATCCCAAAGTAATCACACAAACACATATTTGCAAAACAACAGAACTGGGTTTATTTAAAGACGTAGGAATCGGCAATTTTTTATTATATGGAAAGAGCGCAAAATTGATCTAAAAGCATAGCTCATCTTTTCTTCAAAATTTGCCCGAAAAGTGGCTGGATTTTCTCCGTCCCGGATAGAGCAAACCCTTGTGCTTAAAACACTCTCATGCACCACAACTGCACTCCCATGCACTAAAAGAGCACTCCCGTGATTTTTAAAAAAAAAGTGTGGTCCTGGAAAAATGTGGGTTCTTAGCAAATGAACCCATTTGTAGCTAGGAAAGGCAAATCTACGACCCATTTCTACGTTTATGCAAGTGCACACACACACACACACACACACACGCACGCACGCACCCACACATTTTTGTAGAAACGACGTTGTGATGACTGTTGTGAAACTCGACATACATAATTTTGACACACTTTCCATTTTTTTGACATTATTTTGACATTTTCAAATATTTGAAGCTATCCCTAACCTTAACCCAAACCCTAACCCTAATCCTAAAACAGCTGTAACTCTACGGAGCACTATTTTGACGTCAAAATAACGGGGCCGTCAAAAAAAGTCAAAATAAACCATGTAAGGTTTCATGTGTGTGTCAGAGTAACGTCGTTTCTACATGCCCACCTACACACACACACACACACACACACACACAACCTCCGCTACTCGACACCGCATCAACCAAGGTTTATCGATTTCTCTTAGGCTTCTTACTCAAATAATGTTAATTCATGTACTAACTTCATATACTTATCGGTTCTTTTAACATTGATGAAATATACAAATTCGTTCCTATACATTGCAACACCACCAGAAGCATTGGAATGCATGTAAACGTTTTAAAAAAAAGTCAGTTATTAACACACAACGCCAGTGACAGGATGCTGAGTGACTAATACGATCTTTGAGTGAAAAAGTTTTTGCGTTTCCTTGTTTTACACGACCTTTGAGTGGTCTGAAAGATGGATACTGTCACGTGGGGTTTATGGGCAATACAGAAATAAAATATCATAAAAGCATTGCGACCGGAGACAGATGCATAAGGTATTTTTGCCAGTTTCTAGTTGCATGTAAAGCAGACACTTGAGGAACGTTTTGGTGGCACACAAGATGCATCCAAGGGGCAAGTTGGATTTTGGTTTTGGAGTTTTGGAGTTTATTTCTCATCGAAAACGCGCCCGTTCGATCGACACTCTGTTACTTCGGCTTTTGAGACCATGCAGCGTTCTACCACGAACGCTGATATACAATCCAGTAACACAACTGACTTAATAATAGACGCAATGCATAATTATACTGCTTGCTTCAATACTGCATCCGAGTGCAGTAGGTTCAAAATCACAGGTGTTGTTGTGCAGCTGTAGTTTATGGCCAATGGGGGAGATAGTTACACCAAAAAGCACTCGTTACAAATGGATCGAGTACACGTGCCCCACTAACCAGCAAAGCTTCGCACGCAACATGTACGTAATAGAAGACTCGTAGTTATTGCACATGCACGCAATTACTGAAATAATAAGTATTTAGTATTATAATATTTGAATCCAAAATTAGTAATATATCACCGTGTGTATTAACACCACTTCATGCCGCCAAGACATTTTCGGGGTGCAGATTTTAAAATGAAGAATAAATCATGATCCCACAAGACATTGATCGGCACCTTCAAGAAGAAGAAGAAGAAGAAGAAGAAGAAGAAGAGCTCGATATTCAAGAAGAACGCCACATTCAAGAAGACGAAGAAGAAGAAGAAGAAGAAGGGGAAAGCAAGAAGGCCCTTACTTCGGATGATGAATGCATAAACCAATTTTTAGTGCACCCGTACATTCCATCGCACAGACTTTAAAGATCCAAACGCTCATGTCCTTTAAATAATAAGTATTTAATATTATAATATTTGAATCCAATATTAGTAATATGTCACCGTGTGTATAACACCACTTCATGCCGCCAAGACATTTTCGGGGTGCAGATTTTAAAATGAAGAATAAATCATGATCCCACATGACATTGATCGGCACCTTCAAGAAGAAGAAGAAGAAGAAGAAGAAGAAGAAGAAGAAGAAGAAGAAGAAGAAGAAGAAGAAGAAGATATTCAAGAAGAACGCCACATTCAAGAAGACGAAGAAGAAGAAGAAGAAGAAGAAGAAGAAGAAGAAGAAGAAGAAGAAGAAGAAGAAGAAGAAGAAGAAGAAGAAGAAGAAGAAGAAGAAAGGGGAAAGCAAGAAGGCCCTTACTTCGGATGATGAATGCAAAAACCAATTTTTAGTGCACCCCTACATTCCATCGCACAGACTTTAAAGATCCAAACGCTCATGTCCTAAACGGGTGAGTGCCAGCAACACAAATACATCCTGCAAGCACTAGGTCATTCCCCCCTAATCCCCGGTCGACCAGGTTTGTGCTCAGTTGTCAGCGTCAGACTATGCGCCTAAGACAGCAAGTGGGCTCCTCGGGTGGCTTGAGTTAGAGCCTGAATCAGCCAGCAGCTTGAGAAGAAGAAGAAGAAGAAGAAGAACAAGAAGAAGACACCCGGTACACATTGGTCGAAGGCTGCCAGAAGCATGTTTTACTAGTCGCCTCAACAGGCGATAAAGCGATATGCTCTCATGCTTCATAGCACTGCTTCCTACACGCTTCAAGCGCTATAGCGACGGAAAAAGCGCAATTTCACTGTAAATATAATTATACAGAATGTTGCTCTACAACATTCCGCTCTTTCCGTCTCAAAAACCCAATTGCCTTGTTGGATTCTTAAATTGCATGAAACCAAGTGAGGACACTATCCGGCGTCAACAAACGGTTCAAAAACATTGTCAAACGGTTCGTAAAAGACAGTTGACCTAGAAACTAATACAGTTTGACCTAATTCGTCCCCTAGAGGAGAGGAAACTTACATTTTTCTATTTTCATGAGTTCACTGCAGTGAAATTGCGCTTTTTCCGTGACTATAGAGCTTGAAGCGTATAGAAAGCAGTGCTCTGAAGCATGGGAGCATGCTTTATCACCTGTTGAGGCGACTAATAACGCATGCTTCTGGTAGCGTTCGACCAATGTGTATCGGGTGCAGAAGAACAAGAAAAACAAGAAGAAGAACAAGAAGAAGAACAACAAGAAGAACAACAAGAAGAAGAAAAACAAGAAGAAGAACAAGAACAAGAAGATGAAGATGAACACGAAGAAAAAGAAGTAGAACACGAACAAGAAGGTCAAAAGACAATAAAGAGTATCTGAGAACATTACTATAAATATGACGTTTGGAAACAAAATACAACACCATTTTTACCAAATTCTAAAACTATGACGAAGAATAAAGGGATTCTTAAGTGTTGCTGCACTGACAAACACATTTAGCATTAGCATGCTTCAAATTCTTCTGTAATACACGGATGATATAGAACCTATTCATAACGCCAACCAGTGCGCATACATGATGTTTTCCCCCCAACTGCGCACAACCAATGACCTACGTACATTCAGTGAAGAAACTGAAATATAATAGTTTGGAAAACAAAAAGTGAAAGTACTATAATATACTACTTGCAATATTTTTGAAACAATAGTTTCAGAATTTGAAAAGAGCAGGCATATGGGGTAAACTTTTTTTTTAAACGTGTATAAATAATGTTAGTACATGCAGTATTTTTAATCATTACACCGAGTTTGAGAATTTTAATACAGTAGACCTATGGGTTAAACATGAAGTTGCGTGGAAGTACTTTTGGTACTGTATTATTTTCAGTACTACACAAACTTCCAGTAATGATTGGCATAACACAAAAACACAAACAGGATCCGTTTATAGTAGTAACTTGATAGAACATAAACAATCGTTACTGTGAATATTATGACATTATAACAGAGATTGTTGCGTGGGCGGTAATTATTGATACATTACATTACATGGTTATTGCTTTAGGTCCAGCGGACAATTACTGATACCAAGTTTCCACCTTAAATGAAGGCGCAACTACCACTGTTCCTCTTAATGGTCCATCTTCACTGGGAGGTTGGTGGAAGGTTAATGGCGGTTCAAACACTTGTTCCCGAGGTTCTCTGATCACAAACCTACGTTGCTGAACCTTTTTCATTCTGCCCAAGAAGTTCAGCAACCTAGGTTCGGGACCTGATAACCTCGAAAAAAAAAAGGTTTTGGAACCCTCCGTGAACATTCCACGAAGCTTCCAATTAGGACAGGCCATAATTAGCGCACACGTAAATACTATGGCAAGACTGAATATCCCCGCAACTGCTTAAGCACAGGTGGCCGAGGTGCAGTAAGAAACGCCTACACATAACACATTCTTCAATAAAGAAAATAAAACTCCATTGAGTGATTCCTAACTGTGATGTATGATGAAAACGCAATCTGAGCAGTTTGGTAAAAATTTAAAGATCAGAATTCGCAAGAACAAATCACCAAAAACTGTTTAACCATTTACATAAGTCTTTATCTTAAAAGTGGTAAGACGGCACATTAACAATGTGTTAACATTTTCAAAATCGTCAGCAATCTATCGTGATTTACTGAAATGGAAAACATATAAACACGCACATTTCAGTATTTAAAAAAAAAACAAAAACAGCAGACAAACAGGCAAACGAACATTTGCGTACACACTTCAAAACTAATAAAATATATCTACAATATCTTCATGCATAATTTAGGGTAGTTGTAACACATACACACACACACCCACACACACGCACACCCATACACGCACACACACGCACGAGCTCCACAATAGCACATCCACACAATGAACTAATACATAATTTTTAAAAAAATACTTCAAGGAAATCTTACAGTTACACGATTAATTATCTATGGAACTGAAATTTTTCACAACTCTACTGGGATCACAAAGTGTTAACAGTTTAAGCAATTGAAGGTAATCAAGTCTCCCACTTCATAGCCTTAAATGAACGTGAATTGAACCTTAAAACGCACAACTACACCACAAAAGCACCAAGACGTCTGGAACGTCTGGAGACACAATCGCAAATCTGAGATGCAGCGATTCACTGTACGAGTGAAAGAAAACAAACACCCTTCCAAAATTGCACCTGCTTACAGTAATCTTTTAAACTGCAGGAAAACATTAATCAGAGAAGAACACTTTCAAAACTGCAGGAAAACAGTAATCAGAGAAAAACACTTTCAAAACTGCACCTGTTCAAAAGTAAACTGTGACGTAAAATCCATCATTGGTTTTGCCGCTTAAAAAAACCATGTCGAATCTCCGCAATGGAAACTACTACAAATGAGATTTCAGTATTACAGTTGTGTATCGGTAATCCGATTGTGATAGATGCAAAGCGGGTTTGTCTTGGTTCCCCTTTGATAAGTTTTGCTACACCCATATCATCATCACCATTCCCGCTCCATGTCTCTCCTTCCCCTCAATCCTCTCCCAACATCGTCGGAAAGACGGTTGACTTCCCAATTCCCCTTCTCCAATCCGGGAAGGCTGTTCCCTTACTTGGTTTTAACTTTGTTGATTTGTAAAATCCACCACCCGTCACACTGTTTTGAGAGAACCCAGGAACCAAACGCTGCACCTCTTGTTTTTTCAACGTTTAACAAACGTATCTCTGATTTAGAATTTCGCCAACGATAAACGTTAACAACAAAAAATTATTTGGCGCTGAAGGAAAGATACCTAAGATTTTAATAATAAAATCAACTGCACAAAAACGCTCACTCCCAAAGAGCCCTGATAAGACAAGGAATCAGAAATTCAGCATAGTCAATGTCTAACAAAAATATAAACACTACAAGTAGGCCTAAGATTCTGAATTGTAGAATCATGGCTAGAAAGAATCGACGGAGAAAAGAAGTGAAGCCGGATAAACAAAGTAGGACGGTTCATTTCCAAAGCCTTAAAAAAAAGGTTATGCCTTCAATAAATAGCACACAGCGTATTCATGAATACGACCCGACCGTTCAGTGAACTTTCCAGGCTATACTCTTCTATTCTTTCCTTCTTTTACTTTTTTCACAACTATTTTATGTGGGTAACTGCCGTGTATTCAAACGCCCAACTCCGCTCATTCCATACAAAGAAAAGAAAAGAAAAGAAAAGAAAACCGCGAGTACATTTCTTTCATAGTAATGTTATGTGCATAACAGGAGTGACCTAGTGGAGCAGTGGGTTTAGTCGCCGGTTTCCTATGCCGAAGGTCGCGGGTTCGATCCCCGCAAGTGGGCGAACTTAGTATGAGACTCTACAGGGTTTTCTCCGGAAACTGCGGCTTCCTCCCTCATTTCAATAATGGTATTGGTTTAAGTCAATCTAAAATGTCAAAAATAGAAATTCCGATAATTGCAACCTCCCTGCCTTTACACCACATGTTTGAGTGATAGATGTGCGTTTGCTGTGTAAGTAAGAGTGAGTGTGTGTGTGTGTGTGTGGGTGTGTGTGTGTGTGTGTAACATGTTAACATGTGTATACGGTACAGATCGCCGCGCTTTGAGCCTGATGGGTAATTTGGGGGAAAGCGCTTTTATAGTATAGCATACATTATTATTATTATTATTATTATTATTATTATTATTATTATTATTATTATTATTATTATTATTATTATTATAAAAATGGTCATTTAAAGTGAGTAACCGTATCTTTTAAAATTATAGGAATGTATTCTTTCCATAAAAACTATCATAAAGGCAGCATTATATTTTACTCCCTTCGTTACAGATATACTGAACTTTTCACAATTCTAACTTCTTTTTTAACTTTTTTAAAAATAGCAGTCATCGTAGTATTTCATTCAGTAGACCAACACGCCCATTTCACAGTCTCCCCATCTTCTTCAAGCTAGATGAATGGATGAATGAATTTATGAATAATTTATAAAGCGCATAAATAACTCCACGCTGAAGGGCATGATCGCAGCGCGAATGGGTGGGAGGTGGACACACACTTACACACATTAAAACACACACGTACACAAACATGCACACAGAGAGAGAGAGAGAGAGAGAGAGAGAGAGAGAGAGAGAGAGAGAGAGAGAGAGAGAGAGAGAGAGAGAGAGATGGGGTAAGGGCCTAGTACCTAACTTAGCACTTTTCCTCTTCGAGTACTTCTCACAAGAAGAGGTTAATGTACGCCTCGGCTAGACAGTCTCGGCTACGCAGTGCGTTAGCACAGACTGAAAGGATGACTGATGCAGGAGCTAAAGCTACGCAATTCGAAGTTCACAGTGCGGGGTAGGGTGATAACACGAAGATGAGTAGTGAGACGTGAGTCAAGTATTACGCTGAAGTGTTTGGTCTGGCCGAGTCAGAGAGTGGAACAACAGAGTTATCAGTGCAGATATGGAATTCCCTTTGTAAAATATTTGCGATATTTTTCGGTGTATTTTTAACACATTTTAACGAAATAATAAACTTTATATAGAAGCATATTCTAAATAATCATTTGTTTATAAACAATGTAAGATTTCTCCAAATAACTTATTATTTACCTAAGCAATACATTGTTTATGTAAATAAATCATGATATAGGTAAATAAGGCATTGTTGCTAAATAAGGAATTATTGACCTATATCATGCATTATTTAGCACATTGTGTTAAATAATGTATTATTTAGAAATATTTCTAAATAACGATTTGTTCACCTATATAATGCATTATTTAGCAGGATTTGCTAAATAAAGTATTATTTAGCAGCTATTGCCAAATAAAGCATTATTTTATGTAAACAATTCATTGTTAAGGGACTGCAATTTTTATTCTTTAGAGGATTCTAATCAAGACTTGTTTTTTTTTAAAGTGTACTGCTTTCTATAATTAAATGCAAAGTCTTTTAAAAGATTGTGTATCCAAAATTTGTGTTGAATATTTAATTTTCCACTTAAATCACACCACAAATTCCAAGATAAAACGCCTGTAAACTCCCGAACACAAACGAAAGGTCAATGTCAGTTTTGTGCGGGAGTGTTCAGTTTTTGAGCATCTCCGTCAGAAGAAACACAAAATGCTTTTTTTTTATTTACCCAAGAACTGTGTTCAGACCGTGTTACCGTTTGTTCTTTTGAGTTAAATTTTGCTTTAATTTCAAAAGGAAAGTTTCAGCTTATTTGAAACTACCGGGGATTTGCAGGGCGGAGTGACAAGAAATATGGCGGAAGTAGGTTGAAGTCAAGGACGCCAATCCAGAAATAAAGATGGATCCTTCTTTTTCGGAGCGATTACCGTTTTAGTTTCGTATAATAATACTGTTGCGAACGAATAAAAAAACACTAGAGTGAAATAAAGCAGTTGCCTCATTTTAAATCGCAAAACAGCGTAAAATCACGATTTTGCACTTTTCTTTATCACTACCACATAATCTCACTGTATTACAACATGTATCTGCGAATCCTTTAAATAATAAAAACTGAAGTCCCCAAACAATGAATTGTTTACGTAAATAAATAATTATTTAGCAATATCTTGTAAAAAAAAACATTATTTAGAAAATTCTTCTATATAATGAATTATATATAGGTAAACAAATCATTTATTTAGAAATATTTCTAAATAATACATTATTAATTACAATCTGCTAAATAATACATTATATAGGTAAAAAATTCATCTTTTTGCAACAATGCCTTATCTACATATATCCAGATTTATTTACCTAAACATTATCTTGTTTAGGTAAATAATAAATTATTTACGGAGAAAATAAATTATTTAGTTAAATTTTACATTGTTTGTAAACAAATGATTATTTAGAAAATATGCTTCTAAATTAAAATGATTTAGCTGAAAGTGCTGAAAATAAATATTTTACAAAGGGAATTCCATAGGCAGATGGATTGTTGTTATTTGTTACGATTGAGACGCGCACGAAAGACCCAATCATTTTATTTTGCAAAGCATGCAATAACAGAGTGCAATTACCTTTGATCTGATTTTGCGTTGTTGTTAGAAGTTTTGTATAATGGTGATAAGTTTCGTCGGTCGATATTGTTGAGAATTTTCTGGAATTACTTGTTTACTAACGATCGAAGATTCGAGATAGATCTGGTAATAGCTAAGTGATTCTCCTAAAATAATGACGTAAGACAGTGCATAGTTCCGGTGACGAGTTTTAATTTGATTGGGTGTTATTGCTTCATGCTGGAATGTTCGAACTTTTCTAGATTGCAGAGAGCCTATTTAAGCAACGCACTTTCTGCTTGTGTGAGTAAAGGAGAGATTGATGAAGATTTTTGATGATTAGTTTTGGAGAGACTTTTAGAAAGCGATCTTGTATGGAGTTGTTGATGTTCGCTGAATAAAGTTGGAAAACTTTATACGGCGACTTCTGCCTTGTTGCTGAGTGAACAGGCTGCGTGGATAAACGAATTCGAGTTACACTTATTAAGATTAAAGCATCGGGGCTGAATCAACTATTGATAAATAAACAACGTGTAACATTGTTGTTGTTGACATCATTCGTGAGATTAACTGCCTTATCATTATATAATTTAAAATTTATGGGAAGTCATCCAGGACTTGACATCCCATTATGGACTCTTGAATAATAGAACTGATCCTGGGGTTCAGCAGACTCCTGAAGCCGCCGAGTGTCATCTGTGAAAGAATGAATCTCTGTTGATTTGATCTGGCGGTCTACAAAGTGCACACATATTGAACGTAATGCGTTTATTTATTTATTTTTTGAATTCTATTTTTGCACCATAGTATTATCGTACACTTATTACCGTGCAGCAATCATCACCTACAGCAACTTAATGCCAATTATTATGTAATGTCAGTCGAGTCATGTCAGTCTTTGATGAATCAGTCAGTCGTATAACGCACACAGCCAGCCTCTGTCGCTCTCATTCTTGACTGCAGTATTTTGATTGTATCGTTTTTATATATAATAGCGTTTTACGAGCTGAAAATAGTTGTTCAAGGCGCTTGTCGAAAAAAGGATCTACGATCAAGTCATGCGAGGTGCCAACTTGCTGCTTGCTGCGCAATGTCTAACGTCCCAGACAACTAAACGATCCTGAACGACCGCGAGGTGTGGTGCGTGTTTAAAAATCGTAATTACTACTAATCGGCTACAGAGGTGGGGGGTAGTTGGGGGTGGAGTTGGGGGGGGGGGGGGCACTCGTATAATTATGTAAACGTAATTCTCACTGAGAACTTCAAGCTTCGGTTCTTTGATACACTGCAAGTGCGTAGACTACGTACGATAAGTGCAACAAGCTGTCAAACAATGGCCTTAACACATACTTGACCAAAATAAGCTGCCAATAGGGTCATCCCTTCAGAAACACTCTGGACTAAGTGGCTGTCATCTCTAAGAATCGCATTGTTCCCAGACGATATCTGACTCCCACTTACAATGTACGATTCATTTGCACTGGGGCAGACGTGTGAAGTATATAATATGTCTTGTTGAACGATATTTTTTGTTCATAAATGAGCGTTGAAACACTTAAGTATTGTACAAAAAGTAGCCGGGGTTAATGCTTTGGGGTATAGAACGTCTAGGGGCGTGCAGGGGGGGGGGGGAGGAAGGGGAAGCTTGATTCCAATCTCGACGAAGGCCGCAGGTGTTTGTTTTTTTATGTCACAGGAGTCGCCATTTCTGTAAAATGACTCTTTATACAGCGATTCACCTCCCTTTCCTCGTATCTCTGTCGCAATAGCAGCAGGACAGTAAAGAACCACGGCAATTTTGTTAAAAAGTAAAGAGCAGTTCACCGGATGTAAACAAGAATACAAACATAAAAAAACAACAACATACACATACATTTAATTCGATCAGTTTGGCTCAGCTGTTCAGGCAGTCTGACAGTGCGCGTGAGTCTGCACATCTCATCATCTGTCATCTGAGACATCTTGGTTGCAAGAACGGGTATAAGAAACGCATAGGGCGCTTATAATTAAATAAAACAAGACAGAGGGACACAAGACAAAAGAAGACAAAACACAGCAGATTAAAGTTCAAGTATCTCAAACTATAGTCCAAACGTGTACCCCTTTTATTTAGTACCGCACTCGGGCAAGCGTATCTATCCTATCATATCCTATCCTATTCTATCCTAACCCGTAACTCGAAGGTCGTAGGGGCACCACAGATGATCGTTTAACCACCGTACTCCATCTTAAAGGATAGGACTCCTATCCTATCCTATCCTGTCCCGTAACCCTGAGGTCGTAGGAGCACCACAGATGATCGTTTAACCAGCATACTCCATCTTTCTCTGTCCTCAGCAGCCCTGATGGCTTCGCTCAGTGTCAAACCAGTCCATTCTCGAATGTCGTCCTTCACCCGTTTTTCGGTCTCTCTCTTCTTCTACCTCCTTGCACTGTGCCTTGCAGAATCTTCGTTGCAAGGCCTGATGATCCGGTGACGCGGCCATACCATCGGAGTTTCCGTTTCTTCACCACTGTGAGCAGGTCATCGTGTTGTCCAATGGCTTGTGTGATGGTCTGTCGGACTTCGTCGTTGGTGATGTGTTGGGTATAGGAAATGCCCAGAAGTCTTCGGTAGCACCTCATCTCCATGCTTTGTATTCTTCGTTGGAGATCTGCTGTGAGGGTCCATACTTCGCAAGCATATAGGAAGATGGACAGAATATATATATATATATATCGCAAGCATATAGGAAGATAGGACTCGGGCAAGCGTATACCGCAAGCAAAGATAACGTTTCCGGAGATTGCCCAGTGCCATTGAAAACGCAACAGAAAACCCGGAAATGTCCAATCCTACGTCACAAACCCTGACAGTCATTTGTGGTCCTGATAGAAATTGTTCCATTGCCTTTTGTAATAGCTGTCAGTGTATGCTAATCCCATACGGGCCTTTTCAGACTTGAACATGTTTTGTTTCAGGCAAAGGTAGCGAGAATTGCAGGCAATACGTTGCTTGTTTGTTGTGTTCAGACGCAGCAATGCATTGCCTGCAAAATGACTTTGACCTTTGCGATTCGCAAAGCCGTATGGGCAAGCTGCATAGTAACAAAATGGCTTCGGTTGTTTTCGATAGAAAAAGCAAGCTAACTGAAGCAGCTGCTGCTGTTGCCGTCGCTCTTGTAACGCGCTCAAACAGCAAGGTTTTGTTCCCAAACCGTCACTAGGGCTTAATTCACAAATACTGTACAACAGCAACAAGTATCTTAAGGAAAAAAGTCAAAAGAGTCAATGGACCGACTGAATCAGAAAATGAAACTGGCATTGTTTTTAATTGCTACTTACTGGCCCGCTGGTGTCAGTATAAATCGGTCCAGTAGTCACCTATATGCGAAAGTGTCGTGTGACTATAATCTACATACAAACATCGAAACTTTGCCTTCCATAAAACTGCCTCCAGCTGGGCGGCTCGAATAAAAACCCGGTTTTCCGCTAGTGCCTTGAGCAACCCCGTGAGCTTGTATATGGGCAATGAAAGACACAGTTTATTTGCCATTTCTTTGAAGGGATATGTTTCGTGCATTTCACTAATGATGCCAGCGGCCCTAATGAGAAGGTGAAACTGGTGTCACGATTATTATATAAGTACGATATAATCATGCATTATTTATCGCCTATTCTCTTTCTGCATTTGTAAAGTGCATGATCATGAAACGGCTAGCTGCTTAAATATAATTTATGTATACACGACGTACCCTGACGGTTTGATGATGATATCATTAGGCATGCATAGGCCTACATTGTTCTACCGCCGTAGCCCAGTGGTAGAGCATTCGCCCGGCACACTGATAACCCAGATTCGAATCCCGTAGTGGGCAAGATTAATGTGGCCATTGCTCTGGTGGTTCAGGGTTGATTTAGGTCATATCCCCTCTTGCCTGGGGTGGCTATCCACGTCTGCCATATTGCCAATGGTGGGTGTAGACGTTAAACCTCAATGTTCATTCATTCATCCAGACATACCTTTATTATTATTATTATTATTATTATTATTATTATTATTATTATTATTATTATTATTATTATTATTATTATTATTATTATAATGCATTAAATATTTTTTTTGTACATTAACGGTTTGATATTATTTAGCATGGATAAGCCTATAATCTTGCATATGTGTCATTATGGGTTCTTACACTAATGAAGTATGTCAGATTACTTTCACCAGCTCAGTGTTTTCACCGCGATGACTTTGACGGTGGTATCAGTATAAAGAAAGTTTAACAAAGTTTACGACAAAAGGAATTACAGATGACAAAATGAACACAAATGGAAAGAAAGGAAAGCAGAAATACAGAAAAAAGAAAGAAAGAAAGAAAGAAGAACTCTTTCTCTCTCTCTCTCTCTCTCGCTCGTTCGTTCTCTCTCTCTCTCTCTCTCTCGCTCGTTCGTTCTCTCTCTCTCTCTCTCTCTCTCTCTCTCTCTCTCTCTCTCTCTCTCTCTCTCTCTCTCTCTCTCTCTCTCTCTCTCTCTATCTCTCTTTCTCTCACAACCACTCTCTCCTCCACCCTCCCCCAAGGCAAAACATAGTTTACAAAACGAGCAACACAAAAACCGTTTGTTTCCTTCATGGTCTAATGGCAGAAAGTGTCAATTTCTGTCTGCAAGCTAGCTGACTGCGGATATGAGGTTAACTTATTTTGACAGACATTTCCGCTTTTGCTTTTCGTTTAACCATACATAAACGTTTTTTTTTTCTTTAAAAAAAATTACAGTAAAAACCTGTGCATGTGTTGATGCGCGAGATACAGGGTATTCCGTGTCATTTTGTGATGTGATGGATGCTGTTCAAGGTCATTCTGTTAAAAAATGGCGTCACGAGTTCAAGGGTACTCCATTATTGTTATATGTTGGGATACGTTCAGGGGAGGAGAAAATACATTAGTATTTTTTTCGAACCTCCTAAACAAAACATCAGATTACATGGACACAGCGGAATAGACAGGGCTGATTTATATTTAAGGAAAATATTTGTTACCGAAACAAATATACTCTTGACTCTCTTGTTTTCCAACGAAGACTACTGAGCAGGAACAGAAAGAAGTGCGAGCAAGAGAATGAAGAACAACATCATACCTTCTCTGTTTTCTGGAATCTGGAACGAAGCGCTGCAATTATTGGATGAGCGAGCAGTTTATCCATTTTAGTCTTTCTTACTATCAGCATAAGTCAATATAAGTTCACAAATAAAGAACAGTAAGCACCAAAGTTCTGATACGAAAGCACTGGAACATTGGAAAACGTCTGAAGTATACAATGTTCCAGCAGACCATTGAAGCTAATAAAGCCCAATGTCATGATTTGAGGACTTCAGAGCCTAACTTGTATTATCGGAGCCATCTCCACGTACAAATCCCCGCAGATACCGCTTGATTATCCCGAATAATGAATCGAAATTACAAAATTAAAAAAAGCCGTTAAAGCTGATTCATGTAATATTGGCCCACCAGAAATGTTAGTATTTATAATGTTAGGCAACCACTGTGTAAAGGAAATGTCACAACTTTTTGAGAAAACATATGTGAAAGTCGGAAAAAAAGGCTTGTTCCATATGAAAAATAATTTGCACTTAAAAATTGGTGTCACCGTTTAAAACGTCCTGAAGATGTAGAAAATCTTCATTGTGAACATTGAGTTATCGTTCCTGTTTTTTCCTAAAGATGTTTACACAACGCCGATGTCCATGCTGGTTTGTGTTCTGTGAATAAATGAACGATTTATTAGCCTATATTACTCTAGAATTGAACAATAGTTATTCTATGAGTTTGTTTTGTTTACATATTAAACTAAAATAATGGGATTGCCACCTCATCGTTAAAAAGATCAGTTAAATGTGGACTCGCATAATTAGGCTTATCTATTACACTTCCTGTTGCATTAACAACAATTTGCCTTTGGATTCCCGCACCTTTTTTCTATTTGATCGCAATTTAATCATACGGCAATATCAAAAAACAAATTACGAATAATAATTTTAAAAAATCGTTAGAAAATAATTGTGTTTCTTGTTTATCCAGTAAACGTATCGTTTTTTTAAATGGAATGGGGGTGAGGATGATGGAAGGTTATGTTGGGGTGGGGATGGGGTGTATGTGTGTGTTTGTTTCGAATTAGGCACCAATGCTATGCTACGATTTGTTCAACAACGAAAAATAGCACTAAACAGTTTCAAAGTTCATATTAAAACCTATAGCCACTTGGACTAACAAATGACTTAGGTATTATTGAAAAGGGTATTCGAAATGTGAAACAAAATTTAATCGAACTAATATTTACTTGGTTGCCGAGTATTCCACTGCTTAAAAGTAAACACACACTATATTGTCATATTCGCTATTATTTTCAACAACGGCAATAAATATTAACAAAGGTTTAAAGTTTGAAAACTGTGATTATGCCGTACCAAAAAAACAATGAAACGGGGTGTTGTTGCAACTTATTATAAAACGTTTCCCATTAAATGGAAACTTAAAAAGCTTTCGAATGTCAAATTAAGAATCTACTTTTAACGGCCAAGACAAGCTCTGACACTGGCGAAAATGAAACCAATAAAAATGTGAAGAAAGAACATTCGATGGAGAACATTTTTATTTTCGCAATTTTACCTGAATTATTTTAGCCAGAAGAAAATATAGTTCAGAAATCGTCGAAATTTTGCAAAGTTTATATAACTACCACTTAAAACCACTTTGACGAAAACCACACATGGACGTACTAAAACCAAATCGATCACTGTAACTATAGTGTAAGAGTTCACTGATGATGATGACGATGATAGCGGATGTTGCTGTTGTTGCTGCTGAAGCCCGCCGACTGTCAACTGTTCCAAAGGACACCGCCGGTCACTGTCTGGTCATTCTCCGACCAAACACACACAAAAGGAAAGAAACAGTCGAAAGAGAGAGAGAGAGAGAGAGAGAGAGAGAGAGAGAGAGAGAGAGAGAGAGAGAGAGAGTGAGATAGGGGTAATTGAAATAGGGGGGGGGGGGAGAGGTCTCAAGGGGGATGGATGAGGCGAGAGAGGGGATGGACAGAAAGAGAAGAAGGGGTCATGGAAAGAGAGGGTTAGCACATGGCATTAGATTAGAAGTAGAAGATATGAAGTAGTTGTTATTGTGTGTGGTAGGGGTGGGGTGGGGTGGGGAGATTTTGGCAGAAGATAATCAGATAACGAGGAAAGAGGATGGATGGTTACTGGAAGGGAGGTGTAGCACACACTGAAGGCACCATTGTGGATAGAGGTGGGAAACTGGATTCACAGTGGGTGAGGAGAGGAGAGGAAAGAAAGAGAGAGAGAGAGAGAGAGAGAGAGAGAGAGAGAGAGAGAGAGAGAGAGAGAAAGAGAGAGAGGAAGGGAGGGCGGGGAGGGTTTGAGGGTTTAAGGGAAGGGGGACTCACAGCGCTAGCGGTCACTGGGTACAACTGCACACCTTCACGACCCTATAACTCAATGATGATTGACAGCAACGCCGACGACGGTGTTTGTGATGATACTAAAACTGCTCCTACTTCTCTTGCTGACGATGATTTAAAAATAAAAAAAAGGGGGGGGGAGGGGGGAATTTGAAGACGAAAAAAAAAATCTAACCCCCCCTTATATCCTTGTCCATCGGGCCTTCCCTATGCCACCCTCGCCAGCCCCCCCCCCCCCCCCTTCCCCAAACTTACTCAAGCTCATTTCTCCTTTTCCAACCCTCTCATCTACCTATAGGACGTTGCCCTCAGTAATGATCGACATAATGAGACAACACTTTCAATCACTCTCAGCATCTAGTTGCAGCTTCGCCACCTCCTTTCTACCACATCTATTCCAAATCGCCAATCTTTTACAAGCCCCGGCGCGGCCTCAATTTCTTCACCTTGTGCCCAAACCTAATCTAGGCAGTCGTCTGGAGGTGACGCGCCCTGCCCCATCCTTCTGTCTTTGGACAGTCTGTTAAAGAGAGAGGGCGAGCGTAGACCATCCAGTAAACTAGCCTGAAAGGGGCTTATACTGTAGATCTATCAGTATTATATAGCAGTTGTTAATGCAGAGCGTCACACTATAGTATGGTTTAAAAAAATGTTTTTTGACAATTTCATGACTGGGGTAATGGGTGCGGGGATCACTAAATGAGATCAAGTGATAGGTCGTGATCTTAATTATATTCAATAATCGCATACCATACATCAGTAGATGGAAAGGATTCAAACATGAAATCGTCATGTGGGCGGGCAACAAAGGTGGGAAATGATTGTGGGGAATGACTGATCACAAAAGGTGGAGTTTAAATCGGGAGGGGGGGGGGGGGGGGGCAAAAAAGAAGGAAACCATAGGAGTCTTACGCGCTGAATTTGGATCTTCCATAGCAAAGGTGAACGTTTCGCATAATAAACAAAACAGGCCTTAATCAATGTCCTTCCCGTTAGAGGACTGCTTGTCGATCTAAATGAGGATATTACAGGTTCGTTCATACGCGGTTTGGGAATAAATTGTTTGAGCACCGGATTGGTTTCGCCAACGACGCCGTTCCCACCCTTTTCTGTGCTGTATTATTCTATGATACATGGGCAGTCCGCTATCTACCGCTTTGCTATCGAGGATGCACTTTCAGCGTGTAATGCCCTTGTGAGGAAACACAGCCCACAGACTTCGAAGTCTCTTCCCTCACTTATGTGTATACTCTAACCTTATGTGTGTCGGATAGCGCAGTGGTTGGAGCACTCGCTACTGTGTCGCAAGTTAAGCACCGTCCAGTGCGGTTAGCTCTTGGATGGGTGACCGCAAAACGTGAAGCGACAAATAACAACGCCCCCGGTTGACTCAACTGTGACTGAGTACCTACTCTCTTAAGGGTGGGGAAGGTAAAGCAGCGAGGGAGAGAGATGGGCTTCACCCTCATTACGCTGGCCCAAGATAAGTGTGATCTCCAACATCACGCTCCCCTACGGCCACAAGGCTATGGGACTACTTTTACTTACTAACCTTATGCATCATAGGGGAATAGAATATAGAGAAAAGAGAAAAAAGAGGTTTCTGGGGCCTGTGCTCGGTCTAAGTGCAACAAACAACCTATACAGAATTTCAGCGACTTGAAATACTGTACTACCGTTGTGATTCCGAAAATAGACCACGGAACACAACTAGTCCAGAAGTTCAGACAAAGTTCAACAAAAGCGCATGCCCAAATTTGACCGGAAGTCAACACCTATTGTTTTTTTTCTCTCCCATCACCTTCGGAAAAAGAACAGAAAAGAAAAACTACGACTGGAGTTTGGACGAACCGGGCTCTCGACGACATGTTGACATTGAATCTCCATGCTGTCTCCTCTTTCATCAGGCTTGGTGGTTTGACGCCAAAATTGGCGCGGCAATATTTGCGAATTTGAGCAGCCATGACAAGCTGAACGCGTGGCCTTGCGAAATGAGTAAGCTACCGAACATTCTCGAAAGACTCGGGAAACTTACGTTTTTCTGTAGACCTTTTACATTTTTATTTTATTTTATTTTATTCGTCTTAGTAGTACGAGTTTTTCTTGTTGCGGTATCTTTCATCCCTACTGCAATTACCCTTTTCAATTCAACCAACAAACGCTGATGGCTCTGCTCAGGACACCTCACCACCCTCAAATTAATAACCCCATCATTTATTTTTATCTGATTAATTGCTTTTACAATCAAACTTGTATGTTTTACTTTACTACCCACATGTCCATTGATAATTATTGTGTTTGTAAGTGTGAGTGTATTACCTTATTTGTCAAGGAGTGTTTGGTATTTTTTATCTCGTTGTTATAGTTGTTTATGATGTGTTCTGTGTGGATGAGTGCACGGCTGCAGTGATGAGTGGGCAAATGTAGTGCGTGAGTGTGTTGTAACTGCGCGAGGCTTTTATGACTGAAATAATAGTGCCTATTCTTTAGTCCTACTTCTTACCTGTAATATTTTTACCTGCAAGAGGCGTTCGCTCAATCAATGCATAGTTAAATTATGTACGGATGATGTGCGTACGGATCCTATGCTTTCTGAAACTCTTATATCAGTCTGTCTTATTATTGTTCATTATAACTGTCGTGTTGTGTGGAGCCATAATATAATATAATATAAT
>CM072512.1:38780644-38998144 GCA_036898135.1 Oncomelania hupensis
AAGAAGAAGAAGAAGAAGAAGAAGAAGAAGAAGAAGAAGAAGAAAAACAAATCCGTTTTAGGGGAGGCAACCGAACACTGACAATCGCTTTCACAGCCTAAACCACAGTACCTTCCCTTAGAAAAAAACCACTTTGCTCTCTCTCTCTCTCTCTCTCTCTCTCTCTCTCTCTCTCTCTCTCTCTCTCTCTCTCTCTCTCTCTCTCTCTCTCTCTCTCTCTCTCTCTCTCTCTCTCGGAACCTGACAGCGACCCTTCACAACCGTGCCTAGCCCTTTGTTATTCCAGCTATCCTTCCTTTCTCTCAATCCCTCCCTTCATCTGCTCTTTCTCACACTTCAGGTCTGGTATTCAAGTCCAATGTATTTTCACAATATTTTCACAAACTGCACACACGCACACAGAGATGAGGTCCACACAACCGTGTAAAATATGAAGAGCCTTTCCGGTCAGGATTTGATATTACACTGTATTGTCCCTCAATATGTGATGATAAAAACATCTTGACGCTAAGTTTAGCTCGTCACGAAAATGTCGACACCGAGGACGAAGACGCTGCCAATTACGCATACAAATGTATACAAAGAGAATGATAGATGATGATAGAAATGACCGAGCTAGATCCGTTTAAATTTAAAATGAAACTGATATGTCGAACGCACATCGACGAGGACAAACACGACGACGATGTAACGGAACAAAAAAGGGCCGAAGGGTGGTAGTGATGATGACGACGACGACGACGATGATGATGAGGATGATGATGATGATGATGATGATGATGATGATGGTGATGATGATGATGATGATGATGATGATGATGATGATGATGATGATGATAAGGAGGAACGACGATGACCAAGCCGATACAGGTGAAATCAACCTTTCAAAGTATATAGATAGGCCTACCTCCAAAACTGCTGTTCGGAACAAAATTAATATTAAGGCCTACCCAGATTTTGCACACAGATTACGAGTGCAAGGTCGTGGTCAGCTAAAACCTAGGGGTCAAAGGGAATTGACATTGACAATAGCTAGTGAGGATTCATCACACAGAAGACAGAGTATCAGCGACTGCCGAAGACTAAAGTTTTCAGTCGTATAGATCTCCATACCAGACCCTAGATTATCAACTGTTAATCATACAGAAGGCGACAGCGGAGGGTCAAAAAAGAAGATTCACGTGTTGTCCATCGACATCAACTGTAAATAGTTTGTTGACTATGGTTGTATTTGTCGTTTCCGGTTCCCTTTCCTATTCCCTGTCCCCGGTGTGTCCCTCGATTCCCTCTATGTACATTCCCATTCCCAACCTTTCAGTCCTTTTAGTTTTCAGGTTTGACGCATCACCATTTCGACCTCCATTCCTCTGCTTCGCTTCTTCCCCATCCGATAATAAATACCTTTTAATGTTTTCTTTCTCATCATGCATGCACTCCACAGCTCAAACACTTTCATTTTCGTGTCAGTCACCTGCTTTCCCCCTTGTTCTCTCCATCCGGAATTTTGTTGGAAATCCATGATTCAGTCATCTATACACTCCTCTTCTACAGTTTGTTTCGACAAAGATTCAAGATTCAGGGATACTTTTATTACATCAAACAGAGAACTAATGACATGCTGAGCTGCATACAAGTCAATTACAAACCTGTGCAGTCATTCTTCAGATTAAATAAAGACGATAGCGCAATGGTTACACTCAGTTCTTTATTCCAGACTCGCCCGGTCCAAACCCCTTCCCGCTCCCAAGCCCCGCCTCTCTCTCTCTCTCTCTCTCTCTCTCTCTCTCTCTCTCTATCTCCACCTCACTCCAATCTCCCTCACTTTCCAAGTTCAAGCTTTACAACCATTACCCCCCCCCCACCACCACCACCACCACCACCACCTCGCCACACCTCCCCCCCCTTTTCGCCAATGGAGTGGTGGGTTTGGAAGTAAAAGTTCAATGTTTCATTTCTCTCCTTTTACCATCGCCTTTTCCTTGCTTTCGTCTCCTCCGTCCTCTATACATTGTGCATTGTGACCTTGATCCCAGGGCAAATTTGAAGTGGTCAGTGTTACCATCCGCTGATCTCCAAGGTGGCTTCAAATATGTCACATTCTCCAAGTCCTAGCAAGCAAAAAGGCATGTATAGTTGGAATCAGTAGAACCTTGAGGCCTCCTGTTTGGTTACCAGTGGTGACCGAGGTTTTCTTGTTCTTCCTCCTTCTTGTTCTTCTGCTTGGTCTTGTTGTTGTTGTTGTTGTTCTTCTTCTTCTTCTTCTTCTTCTCCTCCTTCTTCTTCTCCTCCTCATCCTCCTTCTCCTCCTCCTCATCCTTCTTATCCTCCTCCTCCTCCCCCTCTTCCTCCCCCTCATCTTCTTCTTCTCCTCCGCCCCCTCTTCCTCCTCCTTCTTCTCCTCCTTCTTATTCTTCTCCTCCTCTTCCTCCTTCTCCTCCTCCTTCTTCTTCTCATTATCTTCTTCATCTCCTCCTCCTCTTCCTCCTTCTTCTTCATTCTTCTCCTCCTCCTCCTTCCTCTTCTTCTTTTCCAACCCCCCTCCTAACCCCGTGGGAGGGCCGGTTTTTAAAAAATAAAAATTGTATCCCCACTTTCTGCAAATGTAGTGCTTTAAATTCCCACTGTCGCTGCCTTTCTCCTTTGTTCTCTCTAATTCCTACTCTGTTCAATCATTCTACTATACTACTGTATCTTCTTCGCTAGACCAGTCACCTACCTTTTTTTTCTTGAAAACTCTTCCAAAACTCCTCATTTGTGTATGAGGTCTTTTGGGAAATTGCCACTACGGCTTCTTATGGTATTATTATTTAGCGATGTAGGTGTTTTGTATGTCCGTGTTTTGCTGATATTTTATTACGATGTTTATATTCTATTTTGTTTTTGTAAACGGGGATTCGATAAATTAGAGTATAGCCTCAGCGTCCCTTGCGTGGGATGCCTTTGTTGTAAAGTGACCGGCTGGTGGAGTGCATTCAGTGTTACCACTAGTGTTGTTTCAGCAGATCTTGTATACGGATCAAGCTGCAGGGGTGAGTCTTCTTTCAACCAAGTTGTGGATCTGATTTTGTGCTCTTATTCGGCTCTTTGCAGACCGCTGGACCCTGTAAGCAATGAATAACTAACTAACCTCTTCTTGTCTTTAGATATTTAGTTTACGTATAACTTATATAATTTGTTCCTCTTTTAAAATCTTCTCTTTTTTCTTCTCCTCCACTACCACCACCGCAACAGCCCTCACCACCTCCCGCACCCCCACCACCACCATCATCATCATCGTCATCATCATCATCATCATCATCATCATCGTCATCGTCATCATCATCATCATCATCATCATCATCATCATCATCATCATCATCATCATCATCATTATCATCATCATCATCATCATCATCATTTTCTTCATCGTCGTCTTCGTCGATGTCTTCTTCTTCCTCTTTTTCTACTTTTAATTTTAATGAAAAGTGCGTTGTATAAATGCAATTTATTATTATTATTATTATTATTATTATTATTATTATTATTATTATTATTATTATTATTACTTCTTCCTAAAAAATTAACCTAGGTATAACTATTTATAATTATATCGTGACTCATTTGTTCTTCTTCTCTTATTTCCACCCCTTGCCCTATCTCTCCCACCTCCCCCCACCTACCCTCAAACATTGTATTAACCTAATAATTGCGCTGTAAAAATTGTCAGCTTTTTGGTTTTTTTTAAAAGTTACCGGACATGTTTATTAAAAACAAAAACAATGCATGTAATAATTATAAGATTAGAAAATACATTAGGCCTACTTGTACATGCCCAAAATTTTATAATGATGTGTTGGGTGATTCTCACAGGCTTAATTCCCAGGCTTCCATTAATAGAAATCGCGTCCCACGTCATTGACCCACACAACGCGTCCCCACATTCCGCTACGACGCACCCTTGAAAATAGTACTAAGGCGAGGTGTTTAGAAAACGACAGTCTGTGGCTACCGCCTTATTTTCAAAACCCCAATGGTTTCATATTTTCTTTTCTTTTCTTTTATTTTATCCTTCTCACATATAACACTTTTTCAGCTCAAGAGCTGCTCAAGGCGCTGGCCGATACAGAATGTAAACTCTAGCCTCAGCGCTCGCTGTCTGTTCGGGCGCGCGCCACAGGCTGCGACTATGCCTTCCCCAGGGGAGACGGCCCAGAATTTTCCGATAAAAAGGAACAATGAAGTGTCCAAAATCAAATCAAATCAGACGCCCGAGGCGCTCACGTGTTGCCTTAGGCGCTGGGTCTGACGCCCAGACCACTGGGCAACCTGGGAAGGGGGAGAACGGGCCTAGTGCTTACTGGGTGTGTTTAGGTAGCTGGCACTCATTCGTCTAACACATGAGCGTCAGGATCTTTAAAGTCCGTGCGATAGAATGTGTGCGTTGCAGAAACTAGACCTCGGTTTATACTCTCATCCGAAGGAGTAGGAGTCGCTTATCTGTGCATCAGGGGACATTGTGGTTTTTTTCTTTCTTTTTTTTTTGGGGGGGGAGGGTGGGTGGGAGGTGGGGTGGGGGTGAGGGGGGGTGGCATTCTATCCCGTCAACCATATTCGAAGCTCTGCCTGCATTGCCATCCAAGAAGTAACTACTGCTCGACCTTGCCTAACTTGGAACATTCCTTGCGTGTAACGAAACCACTACGCCACAGACTTCGCCACCCTATCCTTTAGTTATGACGTTCTTAAACCCGTAGACGTCATTAGTTAATGTAGGTAGGTCTATCACACTGCCAAGGTAAATTGTAGATTTATTAGTTACATGTTTAAAAATCTCTAGCACAAAATGTATTAGAGATAGAACGGCACGCAACAACAAAACACCAAAATGTTACCCTATTTCTGGAATAGAAAAGTAATGAATAATTGTAATTTAGTTTTAGAATACATAGATGATGATGATGATGATGATGATGATGATATGATGATGATGATGATGATGATGATGATGATGATGATGATGATGATGATGATGATGATGATGATGATGATGATGATGATATGTTTATGTCTAATTTGAATAATTAGTTTGATTCATGAATACCGTGTGCTATATTCAGCAGAGTTAACCAGTCCATCTGATTGAATTAGAGCTATGACTGACGGAGTTCAAGTTCTAAAGCACTCTTTAGATTAAAAAATTTAAAAAGTGCTTTAATTTTAAACTTAGTACAAACTTTTATCGCTTTCCAACTTCAATTTCTGAGCATACTGCATAATATCAACAGCTTAAATCAAATTGCTATTTACATTATATGCAAGCAAAGCTTTGAATGTATTCAGTCCAAACATCCTAGTGTTGGTTTCACTTTGCCGCTCTGTTGAGCATAAATGTCTGAACCGCTGAATTTTCCCACAGCAAATAATTTTATCAAAAGATGTGATATTTCATCTCACGTGGTTCCCAAACACATAAGCATGCACGGATTGGCGCGTACACACACGAAGTAAACAAACATATAAACGCACACCCACGCAAACATGCGCGCTTGCACACACACACACACACACACACACACACGCGGGCACACACACACACACACACACACACACACACACACACTCTCACACACACACAAACACGCGCGCACGCGCGTAGGCATGCGCACAAGCACACATTCACACACACAAACACACACAGGCCCTTGCTGCCAAATCAGCTTAAGTGTGGTGGACTACGGCGAAAAACACGTTAGGATGATGATGAGGATGAGGAGGAGGAGGAGGAAGAGGAGGAGGAGAGGGTAGAGGAGAAGTGAGATGACACCATCATCATCATCATCATGAAGAATGAACATTGAGGTTTAACGTCTACACCCACCATTGGCGATATGGCAGACGGGGATTACCATCCCAGGGAAAGAGGGGTAGGGGAAAATCTTATCTTTTTCGTTCTCCTCCACTACCACCACCACAACAGCCCTCACCACCTCCCGCACCCTCATCATCATCATCATCATCATCATCATCATCATCATCATCATCATCATCATCATCATCATCATCATCATCATCATCTGTCTCTATCTATCTATCTATCTATCTATCTATCTATCTATCTATCTATCTATCTATCTATCTATCTATCTATCTATCTATCTATCTATCTATCTATCTATCTATCTATCTATCTATCTATCTATCTATCTATCTATCTATCTATCTATCTATCTATCTATCTATCTATCTATCTATCTATCTATCTATCTATCTATCTATCTATCTATCTATCTATCTATCTATCTATCTATCTATCTATCTATCTATCTATCTATCTATCTATCTATCTATCTATCTATCTATCTATCTATCTATCTATCTATCTATCTATCTATCTATCTATCTATCTATCTATCTATCTATCTATCTATCTATCTATCTATCTATCTATCTATCTATCTATCTATCTATCTATCTGTCGTGTGTGTGTGTTTATCCACCTCCCTCCCACCAGCGCTGCGATCATGCCCGTCGGTGTAGAGATATTTACGCGTTTATAAATTATTCATTCATTCATTCATTCATAGATAGATAGTATAGATAGATAGATAGATAGATAGATAGATAGATAGATAGATAGATAGATAGATAGATAGATAGATAGATAGATAGATAGATAGATAGATAGATAGATAGATAGATAGATAGATAGATAGATAGATAGATAGATAGATAGATAGATAGATAGATAGATAGATAGATAGATAGATAGATAGATAGATAGATAGATAGATAGATAGATAGATAGATAGATAGATAGATAGATAGATAGATAGATAGATACATACATATATAGAGTGATAGATATATAGATAATACATAGATGGATAGATACATAGATACATATGGAGATAAAAAGAACAAAAGTCTAAAATAATATGCAGAGGGGTTTGTAGATATCATTAGTGCTATGGGTGTATGAGTGTGTAAGCAATTATGTATTTACATTTTGTATGGAACTAATGCTTACAGGCATGCGTGTGAATAAATAAAACACACATACACACATATGGAAACTCAAACATTAAAGTAAATGAGACAACACCTTTACGTAAAACACAAGAGATAAAATGAAGTCGGGCTTTTGGCAGAACTCTCTATGCAATTATTTGTTTAGCTGCTGCACGAGTCCCATTTACTTGTGTCGAAGAAGTAAAACAGCATAGAAAATTAGATAGAAAAATCAAATATCATCAGCATTATTTGTAATGTATCAAGGATACATGGATAGACAACTGTTTTCTGTCGCCTTTGGAATTCATCTCTCTTGTCTCCTTGTCTCGCGTTATTTTATCAAAGTAATAATTTCCACTAGTTGGCTGACGAACGGGCGCGCTAGTACAAACAGAACAAGAATTTTTAAAACAGAAAAATCAATAGGCATATATGTACCCAAGTGAAACATTTATTATGCTCAGCTCAAACTGTTGCGGTCAATATCTTCTGATGGATGCATATAGGCAAACACCCCCCCCCCCCCCCCCCCCCCCCCCAAAAAAAAAAAAAAATAAAAAATAAAAATAAATAAATAAATAAATTAAAAAAAAAAAATACGCGTACAGAGAAAGTCACAAATCAAACATTGAAGGGAGGATTTCAATAATAAATAATAAGTAGATTTAGAAGGTACTGTATCTCTATGTTTCACTCTGTAAATGTTTTCTCTCTCTCTTTCTCTCTATTTCCCACGGCCATCACTTCCTTCTCCCATACTCACACACTCTCACCGCTATTTAAGAAATTGGTATACAATTGTTTTTTTTATTCCTAACGTTTAACCGCTGCTTGTTCTCTAAGAAAAGTACAGCCCATGTAGAAAGATGTGTGTCTACACAAAACTGTACATTTAAACTACGTATGATATTCATTAGCTGTTACAAGAGTGTGCTTTGTGCACATAGGAGTCCTATAAAACATGGAAAACCAAATACGTGTAGCAAGATCAAATGGTCATGCTTACAAGCTTGAAATGTTGCTCAATAGTTTTCTACCCAATTAGAAATTCTTAGGCCATGTAAGCTCAAACTTATATATATAGAAAAGTGACAGTGTCACTATAGTACACATGAATGCAAAGTTACTGAGCGCATGAACATTGCCACCAATTTTTTAAAACTAAAAAATAAACTATTATGGAATTTTCACCTTTTACAACTTGGCCAGCGTTTGTCAATATTAAACATCCCCGTAAGAGAGAGAGAGAGAGAGAGAGAGAGAGAGAGAGAGAGAGAGAGAGAGAGAGAGAGAGAGAGAGAGAGAGAAAGAGAGAGAGAGAGAGAGAGGGAGAGAGAGAGAGAGAGAGAGAGAGAGAGAGAGAGGTGAGTAGGTGGAGGGAGGGAGAGAAAGGTGAGTAGGTTAGGGAGGAGAAAGAGAGAAACAGACACACGGAGCGGGGGAGAAAGAAGAGGGAGAGAGAGAAATTGAGGAGGAGAAGGAGAGAGAGAGAAAGAGAGAGAGGGGGGGGGGGTTGAGGCAGGGAGGGAAGGAGCTTAGAGAAAGTGAGAGAGAAAGTGGAAGAGAGCGAGAGAGGGGGAGAGAGTGAGAGAGTACAGAGACAGACACAGAGAGTGAGAGAAAAAAGAGACACAGTGAAAGAATATATAGCCACAGAGACAGAGACAGAGACAGATAGATCTGTATTAAAAAAAAACACAAAATTCCATCCCCAGCCCCGAAAAAAATAAATCTCTTCCCTGATCCCAGTAGTTTACTTCACTTGGTCACTCAACAGTGCTTTCCGCCACTATTTTCTTGCTACATTTACGCCACTATTTTCTTATTTGCTAGCTGTCCATCCCTTTAAGTGATTTGAACAAAAGAGCTGAGGTTCAGCCTTAACAAGCTTTGACGGGGCGTTGCGACATGACAAAAGGTCGTGTTCGCTTAATTAACACCTTCAAGAGTTATTCTGTCCTGCTTTAGCTTTGGCTTCAACAACAAAAGACACCGCTGCCTTAAAAACAATCCTGCTTTCTGTTCACTGCTATTTTTTGCGACTGTTTACAGTATATCAATACACGTATACATTTAAAAAAACAAAAACAACTTGAACGTAGATTTTGCTGTATCTCTCGCAGGAGATCTCCCTAATTTTAAGAATTTTTAAATTTCTATTAAAAAAAGAAAGAAAACCTGAATAGAACTGAAAATAAATATATTCTACAATAATCTGTAGGGTTGAATTAGATCTTGTAACGGCAAGCGCCTTGAGCAGATCTTGAGTTGGAAAAGAACGAGTAAATGAATAAATAAACAATAGTCTACATCATGATCCATTAAAACTAGCGCCTTCCGTTCACCCAGCAACAGTAACTTCTTCCGCTTTGCCTTGCTTGACATAGTGACAGCTTTTATGAGCCTTTTCGCGTGGTTTCCTACTCCCAAAATAACGATGCTCGTCTTCCTTCGTCTAATGGTTTTCATTTCACACCTCGACAAACTGTCCGTCACCCTATTTATCTTGTTCACATTGTATAGAATTGCAGCACCTTGACTCCAAAACCTTTGTCGCCTACAAAAGGGGCACACCTCAACTGCAAATTTCAAACTGAATGAGAATAACTCTCCCTTTCCACTCCTCACACTCCTCATTTCCGCTTCCACCCCCCCCCTCCTTTAACAAGAATGTCTTAACTAAACAATAGGCTACAAAGAAAACGAAGTTAGTTAGTTAGTTAGTTAGTTAGTTAGTTAGTCATTGCTCATAGGGTCTAGCGGACTGCAAAGAACCGAATCAAGACCACAACTTGGTTAAAAGAGGGCTCACCCCTAATCCGTATTAAAGATCTGCTGAAACAATCCTAATGGTAACACCGAAGGCACTCCACCATCCGGTCACTTTACAACAAAAGGCATCTCATACAGGGGACACTGTACTCTAATTTATCGAACCCCCGTTTACAAAAAAACAAAATGGAATTTAAACATCATTCTAAATTATTAACAAAACACATACATATAAAATACCTACATTGGTGAATAATACTATAAAAGCTCTAGTGACCATTTGGCAGAAAGTGTCCAATATCCCCAAGCTGATCCAACACACCTCACACACAAACGAGGAGTTTTGGGAGAGTTTTCAAGAAAAAAGGTAGGTAAATGGTATAGCGAAGAAGATAGTAGATTGATAGAACAAATTAAGAACGAGAAAGAACACACGAGAATGACAGAAACAGTGGTAATTTAAAGCACTAAATGTCCATAAAGTTGGAATACTATTTATACAGAAAACCCTGTCATCCCAAAGGGGGTAGGAAATAAAGTAAACTGCTGGAGTTGTTTTGTTTGTTTTCGTATTTTGTTTTCTCTGATGGCATGGACCACTATCTATAGCCTACTTCATCATTCATAAATTATTGTTTTAAAAAATATATTATTTAAAATAAATTCTTATATGGATTGCTTTACAAACTTTGATGTGGATTCCATTACCTCAGCTGACTTTTCGTTCATGAAGAAACATTTTTTTAAAGGGAAATACAAATATCGATAACTTTTTGTTGTTGTTGAGTATAATAATAATAATAATAATAATAATAATAATAATAATAATAATAATAATAATAATAATAATAATAATAATAATAATCCTATCCTATTCTATCCTATCACGTAACTCGGAGGTCGTAGAAGCACCACAGGTGATCGTTTAACCAGAATACTCCATCTTTCCCTGTCCTCAGCAACACTGATTGTTTCGCTCAGTGTCAAACCAATCCATTCTCAAATGTTGTCCTCCCACCTCTTTTTTGGTCTCCCTCTTCTTCTACCTCCTTGCACTGTGCCTTGCAGGATGGTCTTTGCTAGACCTGATGATCTGGTGACGTGACCATACCATCGGAGTTTCCGTGTTTTTTTTCACCACTGTGAGCAGGTCATCGTGTTGTCCAATGGCTTGTGTGATGGTCTTTCGGACTTCGCCGTTGGTGATGTGTTGGGTAGAGGATATGCCCAGAAGTCTTCTGAAGCACCTCATCTCCATGCTTTGTATTCTTCGTTGGAGACCTGTTGTGAGGTTCCATGTTTCGCAAGCATATAGAAAGACGAAGATGACAAGGGAGCGCAGCAGTCTTACCTTGGAATGTAGACTGATGGTCCTGTCTTTCCAAATTAGCTTCAACCTCGCCAGGGCAGCAGTTGTTTGTGCGATCCTGGAGAGGACTTCCTGTCGGAACCCATTGTCTGATACAATGGCTCCTAAATATTTGAAGCTATGCACTGTGTTGAGGGATTGGCCTTGGACTTTGATGTCCGTGTTGATGCCATTGGTGTTATTGGTCATCATTTTGGTCTTCTCTGCACTTATTTCCATTCCGTAGGCTCTGGAGGTGGTGTCAAGCCTCTGTACCAGCTGTTCGTTCTTGTTCCTCTCCAGCCAATCCATCAATGTCATCCGCAAAACGAAGGTTGGAGATTGCTCTTCCCCCTATGCTGACTGTGTCTTCGTGATCTGCAAGGGCATCTGACAGAACGCGCTCTAGGAAGATGTTGAAGAGTGTTGGAGAGAGTAGGCATCCTTGACGCACACCGATTGTTGTTCTGAAAAGTTTCCGATGACGCTGTTGTGGGGGACTGCACTGGTAGCCTTGTCATACAGGCTTTTGATGACTTCAATAATTTTAGGGCTGATGTTCTACACTCTCATGGTTGCCCACAGAGCTGCATGCCAGACTAGGCCAAACGCCTTTTTGAAGTCTACGAACACATGATATAGATGTTGTTGGTGCTGTACGTATTTCTCGCAGATTATGCTGAGGTTGAAAATCTGTTCAGTGGTACTTCGCCCTGCCCTGAATCCTGCTTGTCCTTCAGCTATGATTTGTTCAGCTTGGGGTTTCAACCTGTTGAGTATTATTGTCAGGAGGACCTTGCTGGGATGGCTGATAAGGCTGACGGTGCGGTAATTTTCACATTCCTGAAGGTTACCTTTTTCGGGAAGAGTGATGACAAGCGACTGGGTCCATGGTGTAGGCCACTCCCCATTCTGCCACATTTTGTTACAGGTAATGGTGAGTGCGTCAATCATTGCTTCTGGTCCTGCTTGAAGCAGTTCCGCGGGCATGACTACTACTACTACTACTACTACTACTACTACTACTACTACTACTACTACTACTACTACTACTAATCATCATCATCATCATCATCATCATAATAATAATAATAATAATAATAGTAATAATAATAATAATAATAATAATAATAATAATAATAATAATAATAATAATAATAATAATAATAATAACCACAACAACAATAGTAATATTGGATGCCATATACGCACTTTTCCCCAAATCAACAATCAGGCTCAAAGCGCGGCGATCATTACCAACATCCACGCTCACATGTTTTCACCCACTCTTACACACACAACAAACACATCTTATCAATCAAACATGTGGTGTAAAGGCATGGAGATCGCTATTAGTAGACGGAGAAGAAATCCAATGTTTAGTTTTGACGTTTTGGATTGACTGCATACACTACCATTATTACAGAGAGGGAGGAAACAGGAGTACCCGGAGAAAACCCTCACTGACCTCAGTGGTCTCATACCTTACCACATTACTGTGGCGTACACAATTTCAGATTAACCTTCAGTGTGACGTGTGAAGCTAATAGTCCGCTATATAGACCTACAATTAAACAGTACAGTAGCCCTGAAGCAATCTTACAAGGGAAGGGGGGGGGAAGAGGGTAGGAGGAAACAACCAAACTCATTATTACTTTTTTCACCTTTATCATCTGAAGTACTTCATGAAAATGTCAGGTATAAAGGCTATATAGATATTAGCACACACACCTTTTTTTTTTTAATAAGTAGACGACAATCTAAATTCATATATTCGTCATTATCATTATCATCAAAATTGCGTCATCACAACCCAGTGTAAAGAAACCGCGCCAAGTTTTATGATGAGGAAACTGTGCACGGATTTGCCCCCCAACCCCTCCTAATTTACCCACTTTTGATCATTACCAGGAAACTGCTTAGCATATTGTCGGAAAACGCAATAGGGACGTCCTGTGAGATAAGGCCTCCAAGATAGCACAGACGAATGGTGAGGATGAAGAGACGAGAAGAGAGAGGATGAAGGGAGTGAAGAGAGAGTGAACAAAAGCTAAAGACAAGAGAAGAGAAGATAGAAGATGAAGGGTAAAGAAGGCGTAAGAGGAGTAGGTAGGTAGTGCTGCTGATAAAAGATTAAAAATACAAAGTAAGAAGAAGAAGAAGAAGAAGAAGAAGAAGAAGAAGAAGAAGAAGAAGAAGAAGAAGAAGAAGAAGATTCAATATTTTATTACAAGAAGAAAATGATTTTAGCGTTAATTTGCTAATCTTTCAATCAGTCCTTCTTTCAATCACTCACACATTTAGTTAATCATTCATCCGCATTCATGCAAAGACAAGAAGAAGAAGAAGAAGAAGAAGAAGAAGAAGAAGAAGAAGAAGAAGAAGAAGAAGAAGAAGAAGAAGAAGAAAAAGGAAAAATCTGCTGTAATAAACAAAAACGAAGAAGAAGAAAGAAAGAAAGAAAGAAAGAAAGAAAGAAAGAAAGAAAGAAAGAAAGAAAGGAAGAAAAAAAGAAAAAAAAGAAGGAACATTGTGCTGATAAAAAAAATACTGAAATTAAAATTGAAGAAGAAGAACAAGAACAAGAAGAAAAAGAACAAGAAAGAAAGAAAGAAAGAAGAAGAAGGAGAGTTCTGCTAATAAAAATATTGACAATAAAGAAGAAGAAGAAGAAGAAGAAGAAGAAGAAGAAGAAGAAGAAGAAGAAGAAGAAGAAGAAGATGGCGATGATGATGATGATGATGATGATGATGATGATGATGATGATGATGATGATGATGATGATGATGATGATGATGATGATGATGGTCATGACCATAATGATGCGAGAGAGAAAAGGGTGCACCCGGAAGAGAAACTTACTTCTCCTTGTCCCGCCATTCACACTGGACACGTAATGGACGACACCAACACCCAAACGAACATAAACAGAGGAAGAGGACAAAGGACCCAAAGGACAACCTAAAAGAGGAAGTTGGAGAAGGAGGAAGATGAGGAAGCGCAAGAGCAAAAGAAAGAAAAAAGCGGGAAGAAGTGAAGACGACCGAAAAAGGAAACTACAGCACATAACTTTAGGCTATTGTTGTCATCAGCCGAATGATGTGTTTTTTTTTTTCACTTGGCAGAAAAGGGTCTATTTCTATAGCTTCAGTGTCACTATTAAAATATTATAAGAATAACGGTAAATTTATGATGGCCTGAAAAACCTTATTACATATTGCTTCAATGGCTACTACAAAATGCGTCTGTTTGATAATGAACATCAGATATACTTCGGGTTGTATGATGGGATTGTGTTACGATTAAGACGCACAAGATAAGTACAACCATTCGTGGTTTTGCGCACGAAGCGTAAACTGATAGCGTGCATGTATCTTTGATTTGGTTCTATGTTGATGCTGCAAAAGCTGTGCATAATATTAGTTTGTTTTCTTCGGTCGGTATGGTTGTAGCAATAATATAGAGATCTTTCTGTAAGACTGCTTGTTTACCACCGAAGCAAGGTTCAAGATCGGTTTCACAACAAGTAGTCAAATCTTCGAACAGTGTTGAATATTCTAAGACGTAAAACAGTGCGTGTTTTCTTGCGAAGATCTTTGTTCTGAATGGGTAGTGATTTTGTCATATCTGGAATGTTCTAAAGCTTTCTGCACTGTACAGACAGTATAAATGGGGCGCTGTCTGCACGATTAGTGTTCATTGGCAGTCTCCTATATGCTCAATGTGTTGTGGACTATAAATTTATCAAACGAAACGAAACGAAACGTTTAGTGTTTAGTTTTTTGAACACAGTAAGTTGTTGATGCTGTGTGCGTCTTTTGATAAAATAAAGTTGGAGAAACTTTATAACGCTGACTCCTGCCTTGTTACTGAGTGAACGGACGGCATGTATAAGAATTGAGGGGCTAAATCGACATTTGGCTCGTAACAGATTGCCCCACTCACCTATGTTCATAGCACAAGAAGTGTGAAAGATTAAGTGGGCAAAGAAAAGTCACTGCATTTAACCTTTGCAGTGGACAGTGCGATGTAATGTAAATGACAGACAGGCATAGAGTGGCGCCTGTCACAACTCTATAGGAAAGTAGCCGAGTTCAGAGGGTATGGCGATTAGCTAAGTATTTCAAATGTCTTGTTGTTGTTGTTGTTGTTGTTGTTGTGCTTCTTCTTCTTCTTCTTCCTTCTTCTTTTTCTTCTTCTTGAGCAATTAGTACAAATTCCCCTCGGAACAACGTCGAGACCGACTAGTGCGATGAAAAAGAAGAAGAAGAAGAAGAAGAAGAAGAAGAAGAAGAAGAGGAAACAAAAAAGATTATGCTGCTGCTGCTGTGGCTGCTGTTTCTGCTGCTACTGCTGTTGCAGCTGATGATGAGGATGATTATGACGACGACGACGACGACGACGATGATGATGATGATGATGATGATGATGATGATGATGATGATGATGATGATGATGATGATGATGATGATGATGATGATGATGATGATGCATTACGACGAAGATTAGCTTTACACTTTGTCGAACTACACCTTCGCCTCATTTTTAAGTCAGCAGAAACAAATCATGAATAAAGAAACAAATCAACAAAAAAAAAACAAAAAAAAAAAACGACAATATAGAAAGAAAGAAAGAAAGAAAGAAAGAAAGAAAGAAAGAAAGAAAGAAAGAAAGAAAGAAAGAAAGAAAGACAAAAATCGAGCTGAAAGTAATTTAACTGTATGCACCAACTTGTACAATATGCTGGTCGGCGTAAGAGGTGGGGGGATGGGCGTGGGGCAAAAGAGCGCTAATGTGTCTAAACATGAAAAATATATCGCACCCAAGCAAGTGCACTTTATCTGGCTGTTGTGTAAACAACACCAACATGCTTACTATTTTTTATACTTCTGTTCCAACATCCATCAATCTTCACGCAAAGCACCACTTGAATCCCTTCTTGAAACTGTAAAACATTATCTAGCCATCTACCGCCGGGTGGATCTTCCTTCATCCGGGAACATTCTAACGACAGCACGACGCTAGAAGGATAGCTGGGTAGATAGACAGCAGTTTTGCTTGAGAGTATCGGGGACCTACTGGAGTCAAATAATGTAATAATACAGAGTAGAATCTTAAGTGGCAGAACAAATTGTTACTAATGCATTCCCAATCGCTTGATAGTGAACATCGGCACCGTCCGCTCCTTCTCTCTAATTTGTTCTGTGTTTTCATGTATTCTTTTGCCCGTCGTTATTTACCATATTCTTCTTCGTCGTCGTCTCGATTATTATCGTCATCCATCATTATCATCATCATAATCATCATCGTCGTCATCGTCATCATCATCATCATCGTCGTCGTCGTCGTCTTCGATATCATCATCATCGTCATCGCCATCATCTTCATTATCATCCTCGGCAGCAACAGCCTGTCTATCCTATGAGTAAGCACGTTCGCCTAGTGCCCACAGAATAATGACCCTACATACTCGAGGTGGAGAAGAAGTACTGTTCTAATATCGTTAGGTATGTGTTTAAATACAAGTGCATGTGTGAGAAAATTTTACGTGCCCGTGTGTGTGTGTGTGCCTGGGGGTGTGTTTGTGTGTGTGTGTGTGTGTGTGTGTTGGTGCGCGCGCAATAGAGGGAGGGGGAGGAAGGAGGCGATGCTTTTTATAAGTGGAGGTCAATCGCTCCTAATAAAGTAATGGGCAAAATAAAAAGTGGCCTTTTCACTGTCTATTTTAGCAGTATGATTGCTCTGGCGGTTCAGTGTTCATTTAGGTCACTACCCCTTGTTCCCTGGGATGGTTATTCCCGTCTGCCATATCGCCAATGGTGGGTGTGGACGTTAAACTTCAATGTCCATTCATTTCTTTTCTTTTTTTAAAGTCTCTTTTGAATGTGCTGAGAGTTTGAATGAATGAATGAATGAACATTGAGGTTTAACGTCTACACCCACCATTGGCGATATGGCAGACGGGGATAACCATCCCAGGGAAGGGTAGGGACCTAAATCAACACTGAACCACAAGGGCAATCATATTGCTAAAATGGACAGTGAAAATGGCCACATTTTATATCGCCCACCACGGGATTCGAACCTGGGTCATCGGTGTGCCAGGCGAACGCTCTACCACTTTGAGCTACGGCGGTGGGACGAGGGAGGGAGGGAGAGAGAGAGAGAGAGAGAGAGAGAGAGAGAGAGAGAGAGAGAGAGAGAGAGAGAGAGAGAGGGAGAGAGAGTTCTCATGTCACAATGGCTCTTTAGAAAATCTCGTTTGAGTGAGGTTCTACTAAGCTTTGGCAGACAGAGGTGACAATGAGTCTAATTCATCTACATGTGTTTCTTTGGCTAAGGGGATTGTTCTCTAGCAGAAGAGAAAGAAAAACAAAGGAGTAAATGGAAAAGTTCTTTTGAGAGCAAGAGAGACAGACACATAGACAGACATGCAGACAGACAGGCAGAGAGAGAGAGAGAGAGAGAGAGAGAGAGAGAGAGAGAGAGAGAGAGAGAGAGAGAGAGAGAGAGAGAGAGAGAGACAGTACAAACAAAATATATATAGAAAATATTGAAGTCACACACCTAAGGTTTCTTTATGTAACCTCAGATATGCATTCCTTATTTTGCAAGCACCGTACTAATACCGATAGACAAAATGCGATATTTCTGAAATGTTACAACATTTTATACAAATCACAGCCCTCCGTGTAGACAAAAGAATCATATCGCTAAACAATTGTATCAAAGCCTCGATCAGTGCCTGCTATTTATCTAGTATACGATTTCTTGGGCTTACTACATCAAACAAGTCCATGTCTACGTTGTTCCATCTTCGTTTTAATTTTATTTTCTCTGTGAGACCAACTGTTGTTAAAAGAAAGAACAGAAGCTTTCTGCATGTTGTCATCCTTATAATGTTTACCTAAATTGGGAAAAGTGTGGTAACTAGACAGTAGTAAATGAGATTGGGTGAGAATTAGAAGGTCCATATCGTGCAGATTTTGTTTCCAAACATTTTCTAATATCAGAACCTAAGAAGGACATACTAATAGGTCCATGTACGTTTCAAAACTATAATATTAAAATCACAATACTTACATATTATATATGATATAAAGAAAAAAAATGAATAAAGAAGATCGTGTTAGTCAGTGGATGTCGAGAGGAGGATGCCCCTTTTTTTCTCTCATGAAGATTACAAAATTACAAACAATCACATAAAGGCTAGAAGGGGAATTAATATCGATAACTTAGGAGATTATATGAGACTGGACATATCGTGACAAAATGTCTTTCTTCTTCTTCCACAAGAAGATTACTGTACTGTGATTGTCACAGAGTATCGGAACCAGTATAACCGTCTATCCAGAACAAAGGTGCATTACAAAAGACGGTTGACAGGACTTTGATATAGGGAGAGGTTACCACTGTCACTTAAGTCTACTATAGATCCTAATAGGTAACTAGCATGATGGTAATTTAGAAGAATAATAAAATGCAGTGCTTAGATTCAGCATAAGAAAGTACTGTTTATATAATGTACATAATTCTGATACTACAGTTTCTAAAACTCCGCCGGAAAGATTCACGTCATGTTTACAACTGCTGTACATACTAACAGCAAAGTTTATATCTTACTAATGTAGTATTAGATAACTAACGTTATGATGATTCTTACCGCATCAGCAGTTGAGTTAGTGCGTCTATTTTTACAAGACAAAAATAGTTCTGAACAGTTCTTCTAAAGAAAACATCAAGAACGGGAATGATCCTGCTCCTCAAAAGTGGACCAAAAGTGCGACACACTGACTTTCAATTCCACATGCTTCTCCATAGAACTCTACCTAATTCAGTGTTCTCAATGAAGTTTATGTATGAAAAAAAAATTATGTCACGTTTAAAATTATTCTTACGTCATGTTTAAAGTTAGTTTTATGGCACGTCTAATTGTTGAAAGAATATAATACTTAAACGTGGAAGGTCAGGATTATATATATCCACTTCGTCTCGCAGGAACGGGCGAAGAAAATATGCGGTTATCTGTTATACTATTGATGTACATGCTTACATAAGGTGGGACATGAAAAGTATGTTCTTAAGCACTTCAACATGACAGGCGATGGCTATACTGGGTAAATTACACTGTGATCAAGTGATCAAGCTTACCATTAGGACTTGTTAACATGTATGGTGTCAAGAGATACAAGACGGTATCTACTAATTAAAGTGGTGAGGTTTTTAAAACAACGGTAGTGGGGTGACAGTAATGCGTGAGGTTTAAAACTCTCAAAATTCCTCAATTGTGCATGAGGTCTGTTGGATCAGCTTGGGGATATTGGACGCTTTCTGTCAAAATGCCACAAGGGCTTTCTATGATAGCATTATTTAGCAATGTGGGCATTTTATATGTTTGTGTTTTGTTGATATTTTATAATGATGTTTATATTCTATTTTGATTTTTGTGAACAAGGGTTTGATCAATTAGAGTATAGCCTCAGTGTCCCCTGCGTGAGATGCGTTTATTATGAAGTGACCGGCTGGTGGAGTGCCTTCAGTGTTACCACTAGGTTTGTTTCAGCAGATATTTTATACGAGGCGAGTCCTCTTTCAACCAAGTTGTGATCCTGATTTTGTGGTCCTGATTCGGCTTTTTGCAGTCCGCTGGACCCTGTAAACAACGAACGATAAACGATGCTTAACGTCCTATTGCATGAGCGTTAAGGACAATAAAATTGGGCTAAAAAGCCCTCATCATACATATTTACCAGACCATTTTGTCTGGCTCACTGTTACAATACGGCCCTATAAACAACGACGTAAGCGACCTTTTTATACACGCGATTCCCGTGATACTGCTAATAGAGCATCGACCGCTTTTGTCCTTCCGAAACAGTGATGTTTATTTAACTGGATTTGAACGGCTAAAGGGGTGGGGTGTTGGGGTGGTGGGGTGGTGGGAGTGTGGAAGAGGAGGGAAGGAGATCTTGCTATTCTTCAAACCTTTGCAAATCCAATCCTCTTCCCCCCCCCTCCTCTCCTCCTTTCACTCCACCTATTCCCTCATGCTCTCTCCGCCCCACTTTCGTTTTCCTATCCTCAGCCTGTGTGATTGTGTTTTAAATATAATCTCAGTGGACTGTGTGTGTGTGTGTGTGTGTGTGTGTGTGGGTGTGGGTGTGCGTGTGTGGGGTTGTGTGTGTGCGTGGATGTCCTTTGCTTTTACTTTGCTTTTAATTTTAATGTATCCATGTGCCCCGAGTTGTTTTATTGGAATAAACCTTGCCTTGCCTCACCCCACACCCACACCGCAAAACCTCATCCACAAACTAATGTGACCGAACCGACTAATCATGGATTTCTCTAACCTCTTTATTCCAGACGCGTTTCCATGGTAACGAGTCCACAAAGAACGAAAATGTTTCAGCTAAATACCCTTAGGCAATCTGAGTCTTCGCCATCCTCGCTGAGTATCGTAAGACTGTCGGAGTAGAGCTTACATGTAAATACGCTTGCAAAACAGAATGAAGTATATCCCTGACAGATTTCAGACACTGAATTCCATGCAGTCTTTTCTCCCGTGTCTTGCAACTGGTTCTGTTTGTATGGAGAGTATCATTAGAAAATGATGCGAAGATTGCAGGCTATATATAATTATTCATAAAATTATTTCTGATTCTACTTGATTGTTGTTGTTTGTAGATTATAGTCACACGACACTTTCGCATATAGGTGACTACTGGACCGATTTATACTGACACCAGCGGGCCAGTTGTTGGTAAAGGGGAAAATAATATGATCACACGTTGACCAATCCGGGATTCGAACCAGCGACCTTTCGGTTACTAGCAAGACGCTCTTACCAACTGAGCTACCCGGCCCCTCTTGATTATTCTACTTGAAACATAATTGGGTACTATTTATAGGGAGAAACTGCGTAAGAAGTAGCACGGATTAAAAGGTATTGTGTTTCCGATTCTGTACAGTGCACTTGATGCACTATCAGAATTGTTGGTAATACTAAGACCTTGTCACATCGATATACTCATATAGCAAACATCTGCTCCACTTTTAACTCTCCGAGCAGTTGCAAACAAAGTGCTGACTCGCAAGTATGATTTCATCATCATCATCATCATCATCATCATCATCATCATCATCATCATCATCATCATCATCATCATCATCATCATCATTATTATTATTATGATCAATAGCAGCAGCAGTAGTAGTAGTAGTAGTAGTAGTAGCAGTAGCAGTAGTAGTAGTAGTAGGTAGGTAGTAGTAGTAGTAGTAGTAAATTACCTTAAATTTATTGTTTTACCAACATTGGGAGATGACTGTTTTCTAAACATGCTGATTGAAAACGGCAAGACAGCGTTGTAGGTCTACCAGTAGTAAAATTTGTCGGCCAGGTCCGAACAAAAAGCTAGCAACATTGTTGCTATGCAGTACCAAGCTTTTTAAATGTGTATGGACCCGTTCTTATACTGCAGCCTTCTCAGCTGCAGAAATTTTCAATGCGCTATGGCCAATACAGGACCTAACTCAAGCCGCCCCATGCGCCCGTAATGCAGCCCAATTAGGCGAACCACAAGTATATCACCTAACAAGTTAGTATCTCTCTTCTATGTCTCTATCGACGTGCGCGTACAACCGGTTGCTTCCCTTTACATGCTTTGCGCTCCATAAAGCGTCGTCGGCCTGAAATAACTTTTTAGAAACTTCAAAACCCAGGGGAATTATGGGTAGAGAAATCCTTTTCTGAAATGACGTCGGCCAAATCCTTCTTTAGTTTCTTTGCTCGAGCAAAGGCAACCTCATAGGTATGGAGCACTTCCTCCATTATAACTCCATCGCTGATAATACTGCTGACCAGCTTCTGCCTTTGTTCACTACCAGAAATATGCAGTTCCTCTCCCAACTTTCGTTTCATTTCAGCGAGCACATCTTTGCGAGAACAGATTTCCCAGAATTCTCTATTCTATTTTTAGGTTTCGTATATCCCCGTCTCAGCTTGTGGCTAAACGGGACCACCGCACGTCGACTGGGGGCAATACGAGATACTAACTTGTTAGTCCTTTAGTCCTTTAGTCCTTTTATTAAACAAACAAACAAATGATCAATAGCAAATCAATTTAGGCTCCTAGCCCAGGGGGGCCGTATAGCCAGACAAGGGGGGAAGATGGGGGGATAGGGATACACAATATATACATAGTGATTACAAGAACGGCACTATATTACAAGACACAGCAGCCTCTAACTACAAACAATAACATAAAACATATGCACTAAATGAAAATGCAAAAAACAATGTTCAAACATTTGTGACACCGATATGCACTCAAAGGTACAATCGCATAAAGATACAAGATAAAACAAAAACAACAGTCATGAGAGAAGTGAAAGAACAAGGAAAAGAATGCCAGAACAATGAAGCACACATGCATGACACCAAACAGTATTCAAATATTGGAGGGAAAGAAAAAAAAATCCAATGCTGTACTACTTAAAAAGTGAAAATATTTTAGAATATGAATGTGATTGGAGTAATGTGATGACGTTTCGTATATAGCCTATTCAACGCTGTTTGATGTTTCTTTTAGTCCTTTTAGTCCTTTTATTAAACAAACAAACAAATGATCAACAGCAAGTCAATTTAATATTGGAGGGGGAAAAAATCCAATGCTGTACTACTTAAAAAGTGAAAATATTTTTCCAATAAGACGACTTAAATTTATCAGTGTGCTTTTTGATTTCGAGTTCATTAGCTGATTTAACTTGAAGACATTTGGGTGATTCCTAAAATACCGTGGCAATAGGGAAAATCTGTTGTCTTTTAGAAGGGGATTAGTACAATTAAACAAATAATGGAATTCATCACCTATTTCATTTAAATCACACAAAGAACACAATCTTTCTTCTCTGGGAATATTTATATATCTTTGAGTTTGAATCGGAAGTTTGTGGCAACAGAGTCTAAATTTTAACATATATATTCTAAAAAATGGTGACAAATTAACTAAATAATCCTCAAAACAAAACTTTTCCTTAAATATTCTGTAAGTAATACAACTGTTATGCTCATTTATATTTTGATCCCAGATTTGCAAAAATTGGTCTTTCAGACGTTGTTTGACTAGATTCTTAAAATAATTCATAGAATAACTACAACCACGCACCCATATGAAAGACAAACCGAGATCGTCCAGAAGAGAACGAACAGTATTTAACCAAGATAATTTATACTCACTATTAAAAAACAAATAAGAGCACAGACGAAACATAAGCGCCGACATTTTTGTGGAATCGTTACAACAATCGATACACAATTTATACCAAAAACAAAATAACCTGCATTTGGCATCCAAAGAGACAGGAATACAACCAACCTCACCCAAAACCATGCAAGTCGGCGTGCAATTTTTTACATTAAGGATCATCTTCAAAAATTTTAGTTGCAACCTATCACATATTTCCATTTTTTCGTGAGCCCACACCTCGCAGTTATACAATAGAATCGGTTTGATACATTTATCAAAGAGATCTAGCTGGACATCAAGCGGCAAATCTAACTTTCTACACTTCCTTAAAAGTGCATACATCGCACGCTCAGCTGACACGCTCTGGGCTCTCAAGTTCTGTTGAAATTTATTGTTATAATTAAAGAGGGTGCCTAAGTATTTATATTCCCAAACTATTTGAAGGATTACATCATTAAACTTGAAGACAGGCAACTTTCTGATTTTACCGCGGGAGAAAATCATAACTTTCGTTTTTGTAATATTTATACACAGACCAAACTTCGCACAATATAAATTAAGAACATCTAGAGCTTTCTGCATGTCTTCAGCTGACTCTGATAAAATGACTGTGTCATCAGCATAATATTATAATAACAGAAACAATTTAAAATACTGGTCAACATCTGAGAAGTTGAACCCATTACCAATATTCCGTGGCAACGATAAACCATCAATATGTTCGGCAAGGAAAGACCTTAAATCGTTCAAAAACAGTGAAAATAGAATAGGTGATAAATTCTCACCTTGCCGCACTCCAGCATTACATGTAAAAAAAGTAGGCGATATACCATTAGGGCTTTTAACATACGATTTAGCTTTTTGATACATATCTTTGATCACTATCAAAACTCTTCCAGAAATACCATTTTTGATTAATTTTTCCCAAAGCATATTACGTTGTACATTAATGCCTTTTTATAATCTACAAATGTAGTAAACAATCTTTTCTTTTGTTGTAAGTAAATATCAATTAGACAGTGCAGTGCAAAAACATGATCAGTGGTTGAGTTACCTTTTCTAAAACCTGCTTGTTCATTACCTAATAAATTATTGGACTCTAGAAATAAATTAATCCTAATATTAATAATGCTAGTAAAAAGTTTACCCAAACAGCTAAGATGAGTTATACCTCTGTAATTGTCTACATTTAGCGTGTCACCTTTCCCTTTATATAGTGGGCAAACTATGCCAACTGACCAGTCTTCAGGAATTTTGCCACTGCTTAGAACAAGGTTAAATAACATAGTAATAGTATCTAACAACTTAGGAAAAGATGCTTTCAAAAATTCATTCAAAATACAATCAAAACCGCAGGCTTTATTATTCTTTAGTTTACCAACAGCTTTTATTACCTCGTCACGTGTTATGTCGGAATTCAGACTAGAATTATCTATAAAGTTAGTTTCAGGATCAAGAGGGCCCGTAGGATGGAGGATGTCTTCCTCAGGAATGTTACCAAGGTTTTCAAAATAATTAACAAAATCATCATGGGTAGGTATATTTACATTACACGGCATATTACTTGTACTATTATTTAAAAACTTCCAATACGCTTTAGAGTCCTTACATTTTAATCCACGTAAATAGGTATGCATATTTTTTCTATATAGACCGAACTTCTTTCTAATCATACATTTATACTCTTTGTACGCCTCAGTGTTCCCTCCACACACCAAAAATGAGAGTCCTTGGGACTCCCAGGTATAAAATTTTAAGAGTCCTTGTGCAAATTTTGAGAGTCCCCAAATCGTTGGATGAACGGGTTTTGGGCCCAGTCAACCAAGTCAAAGTGACATGATCGTGTATGATAGAATCAAAGAATTAATGGATTCACGAAGATTTCTTCTGTTCAGTGAATGTATTGCTTGGAGGAGGTTTACAATGCGCGCGCATGCGATTTTTAAGGACGACAACTCCCGACGCAATCTTTAATCGTCTGCAATGGCAGTCTCAGTTGGGTTCTGATTCTGATTATGCCGTGAATTAGTTCGCCACTCGTTGGTCGTATTTTTGACTTCAGCGATTCGAAAAAAATGTGTGCGTCAACAGGACGCACACATGCACATTTTTCTGCGTCATTTTTCATATTTTGTGCGTAATTGACGCACTACTGTGCGTAATCGGGAACACTGCGCCTTTTTATTATTTTCTCTTGACTTCTGGTCGCGCACACGCGCGTGGTTACGTTTTGTATTACGAAATATTTTTCTTTTCTGTCTACATTCATTATCAAACCACGGGATTCTCTTCTTCTTCTTCTTCCCCGTCCTCTCCGCTCTGTTGTTGCTATTACTATGCTTCAACATATTAGTATCGCTAGCGGCTGACAGCAGAACAGCTACTACTTCCTTAGTTATATTATTAACATCTAACTGTGTCACGTCTAAAACATTCCTTAACAGATTCGATAGAACACAATTTATATCGATAACACGCTCTTGGTCAATACTGTTAACAAAAACACTCTCAGACTCCATTATCCATACTGGTTTGAAAGACTTGTTAACAATGTCAGACTGGCCACTATGTTCCTTGGCTAAAGAGTTATCGTCAAGTAAAACATCTTCAAAAGACAATGTCAAAAAAACGGGGCAGTGTACATCGGAAAGACATTCATCGAAATCACCAATGGCAAACATAGTAACATGAGTAAACACAGCAGGGGAGGCAACTATGTAATCTACAACGCTCACATCTTTGCATGTAGGCCTACCCACACTCGCATCATCACCCGCTCTACCATTGACAATATGTTCTGGCTAATACACAAATCGATAAGAGAATTGCCAAAATTATTTACATTACTATCTTTCGACACTCTGACTTTTTGGATGTTGTACATATCAATTAATTCAGCTGTACTAGTAATAAAATTATCAACCTCCTCTACCTCGTCTACAAAGTCACAAACATTTCCCGTTCTAGCATTAAAGTCTCCGAACAAAACTACATTAACGTCATCGCTCCAGTTTATTAAAGTAGCAGCCAGCTCTTGAAAAGCATTCCTGTTTACATACACTGAATTTTCGGGGGTAATATAAACTGCTACACACAAGATTGTTTCGACTACCTCCACACGTGGAATTGTTAATTCAAAAAATAAACCATCGTCAGAAACTGGGTGATGCACTAACCGATAATACTTATCAAGTCCGGGTTGCATTCTCTTACTAAAAGAGTGACGTTCTACAATTTTGATATAATCTAAAAGTTCATTTCTAACCAAAAGGGCAATACCACCCGATTTCTTTCTATACCGCTTTCTATTTTTCATAAAACAAGAATATCCCTCAATGTCTACATGATCAAAATCATCAAGCTTCGTTTCTGACACACATATTATATCTGAACGCCTTATAACATCCTGAAATTCTGGACACGCCAACAATTAGTTAGTTAATATACTTGTGGGCGAACCCATTTACCACAGGCTCCTTTAACTGAACGTGTGATGGTGTCGCTGTCTATATGCAACTAGCAAACTTAATAGGCCTACTAGCGCAGTTGGCTCAGTGGTGTAGGCAGTGTACTCAAATGTCAGGCGATAACATTGCAGCCTGGACAGGCAGTGGTTCAAACCCCGTTGATGGCCTGGAGTAAATAAATAAATAAATAAATAAATAACCCCGCAACACTACGCTCCTACTCTTTTGGATGAGCGTATAAACCGAAGTCTGGGCTGTGCAAGCACGCACTCCATCGCATGGGCTTTAAATATCCTGACGCTCATGTCCTAGACGGGTCAGTGTCAGCTACACAAATACCTCCAGCAACCTAGTCCCTTCTCCCTATCCCCGGTCGCCAAGCATTGTGCTCAATCGTCTGGGGGGGTTCAGACTATGCGCCAAAAAGTTGCAAGTGGGCCCCTCGTGCGGCTTGAGTTAGGTCCTATATATCGGCCAGCGCCTTGAGCAGCTCTTGAGCTGGAAAGGCGCTATATAGCCTACGATCGATTAAATAAAATACTAGTAGATTGTAGACAGCGATGTCATCATACATTCAGATTGCTAGCTAGCATATATAGACTAGACAGCGACGCTATCACACATTGAGATACGACAGCCTGTGTTTTGATGATGCGATGCTACACCACTCGGAATATGCTTTCATTGTTAGCATAAGCGCTTTTATCTGGACACGCAGGCGCTTCTGCTCGTGACTGTTTTTACGTTTACGTTAAATAAATTTAAAGTCCCCAACACATAATGAGCATATAGGACAGCCCGTGACGCATCTCCCTTCTGGTATTTATAGACAACCAGACGGGAGATGCGTCACAAGGCATAGGCGCTAGCGTGTCCAGACACAAGCGCCTGTGGTTGTTAGCGATGCATTTTTTTTCAGATTCAGATTTTTATTTAAAGTCTTTTCATTGATAAAATGATATTAGACTTTCACAAACATATATATAGACATAGACACAAACACACATGCATAAACATAAACACATATTTATGTACTTAATCAAAAAATGTTTTTTATGTCAGTATGTAAGATAATGTAAGCAATTTTTTCAATAAGTGTATGATTATATAAAATATCTGTCATACTATCGGTTTCATTGATCGAGACATTATTTGCCTTGTATAATGGTAATAATGTTGTACATTCAAATAATAAATGTTGTACAGACATTGGTTGCTGACATATACAATGAATATCAGTAATGTATTTTGTGCTCCATGAATTCAAACGCATTTTATATATGATTTTTGAAATATTTCTACTACATGATAAAATGTTATGCTTATTTACTGATTTTTGAAAATGTCTTTCTACTAATGAAATCAATTCATGCCTAGATAATGTAATATTACAATTTGATATCAAATTTGTATTTTTAGCTCCAATTTTGGCAAGTTTGTCTGACTGCTCATTCCAATACAAGCCAGAATGAGACGGAACCCAACAAAAATCAACATTTGTACCTCTGCTAATAATTTGATGTATTATATGCTTAATTTCAAATATTAGATCTGGTCTAGTAGTATATTCCCGGTTTTGAATTGATTGTAAAACTGATTTTGAATCGACACAAATGAGCAAGTTAACTATATCCAGGGATGTTTCAAGAATATATTGTAATGCTCTTAATATGGCATATAATTCACAGGAAAATATAGAAAATCCTTTTCCAATATAGTACGAATTTTCTACTTTCAAAGCTGGTATAACAAACCCTGCACCACTATTAGATGATTCCAGTACAGATCCATCTGTGATTGGGATAATATTGTTCTAAGTGTTCTTTCACTTCACTTATAAGAACATTATTGTTTTCCCCTTTAGTAATATTAGAATATTCTATATCAAAGTTAGCAGATAAATGTTCCCAATATGGTATTTGAGGTATTAAAGGTTGAATCGGAATATTAGAAATATCAATGTTACATGCAGTCATTGTTGTGTTTACAAAATTCTTAATTGGCTGGAGATAAGGAATTTTTTCAGCGCATTTTGGATATTCTTTAGAGTCAATGCAGATATCATCTGATACTGAATTGTTTACTGATAAACTTCGAATTACATATTTGGAGATTGATAATTGTCTCTGTTCATTTAATGATAAGATTCCTGCTTCTTTATAGCTTTTAATTGTATTTGTACTAACTGGAACTCCAAGTGCCAATTTTATTGCTCTACAATCTAAACTTTGAAGTTTCTTAATGTATGTCGTGGAAGCAGCAAAATAAACTTCTTGTCCATATGTCAATATCGATCTTACCAGTGAAATAGCTAAATGAAGTAAAGTTTTCGAATTATTCCCCCAAGGTTGAGAACTTATTATTTTTAACAAATTTATTCGTTTTCTTGCTTTTGTAATTAGGTATTCTATATGACTTCTCCAGTTTAGTTTTGAAGTCAGATATACTCCTAAGAATTTAATATGTTGTGTATATTTCAATGCAGTTCCTTCCAATTCTAATTTTGGTAAATACTTAGTGCATGGCGCACGCCAAAATGCATCTTTTATTTATAGATAACCAGAAGGGAGACGCGTCACAAGGCATAGGCGCTCGCGTGCCCAGATACAAGCACCTGTGGTTGTTAGTATTGCGCACGCCAAATGCCTCTTTTACGTTTTATTGAAAAGATTCCCTGAGGCGTGCGGTTCCGCTCAAACGCCGTCCCCATGATCGTCGTGGGTGAAACACAATGAGCAGCTGAGGCTACAGCCTACAGCCGAGGGTTTACGTTTATGGAAAGCGAAAAGCAGCAAATGCTCGTAAAGTGCACACGCAATTGCACGCCTATCTAGTAGCTGATTGGTCGAAAACTTACACGGCACACTGCGCAAGCGCAAACGCAAACATAAATTGCACGAGCATTTACGAGTCACATTAAAACTAGGCATGGAAAGTGTCCGGAAATACGTTCTATGTACCAAAAGAATTTATTTTTTTTAAAAAGACAAATATTGTACAATAAAACCCTTGCCATCCACACCCTCCCATTATATATTTTGGGAACGGAAAACCCGTGCAGCTATCGTAGGAGTTATCTTTATCGCAGTCTTCATCTTGTTAGATCTTAGATGTTCTGAAAATACTCATTTGAGTAGCGGAGCAGGTTTATTTATAATTCTAGACCACGTTTGATCATTTTTCTAAAGAGAATGTAATTTGGATTTTGAGTTTAGTTATCTGGAAACTGGAACTATTTTCCTATAATTTAGTTTACATCACTGAACAATACGTGATAGCTGACTTTCGTCATCTAGAACTCTTTAGGCCTAAATCTTCACCATCGCTTTGTTTTGTTTCTTTTCCAGTTTTTAACCACTACGCTACGCTAAGATTTCACAGTTACGCAAAGTTTTTATCACTGCGAATAAAAACTTTTGATGACACTATCTGTGTTGTTGTTCTAGTTGACACAAATTAAAGATAGAATAGTAAATATAAATTATTATAACATTTAATTTGGAAGTTGAAGTCCAGGGTGTGGGTGGCGAGGGCTTCATTGTAAATTATTTGTCATTTTATATAAAATTATTTTGGTACATAGAACGTATTTCCGGACATTTCCCATTCCTAATTTTAATGTGACTCGCAGGTAAATGCGCGTGCAGTTGTGTGTGCAATGAATTGGGCGCGCATTTGCGCTTGCGCAGTTTGCCGTGTATACATTTTCCTATGGGACGCGTCGCCAGCTACTAGAGGTTGGCGTGCAATTGCGTGTGCATTTTCACGTGCAGCTGCACGCGCATTTGACGCTTTCCGCGTTCCATATACGTTGGCCTCTCCACTTGTGAGAGGACCTCGGCGAGCCTCAACTACGCTGTGTACCCCAGCAAGAGTTACGTTTGCCAGTTCGCACAAAGGCGTCTGCATCCAGCGCAGATTACGTAGTTGTAAAAAGGTAAGGGGCGGGGGGGGGGGGGGGGGGGGGGGGACGGAGATGGGGAGGGAAGTCCTATCGTCGGAGCGCGCTTGCATTTACCTTGCGCAACGCAACTTACCACAACATATTTATGAACAGAGAGTGTTGGAGCAGCTAGCAAGCAGACAGATTCAGATTCAGGTTCAGACATTTTTTTTAAAAAATGTACAAGGATGGAGCGACAGACACTAACAAACAGGTAGGCGGAAGGATACACAGGTGGCCAGAAGGACACATACACACACACACACACACACACACACACACACACACACACACACACACACACACACACACACGCACATATTCGCGCTCACACCACCCCTTTATACACACATACAAGCACACCCACACACACACACACACACACACACACACAAACACAAAGTATATACATTAAAGCACATCACACTCAAACGCACACACACGCACATACCCACTCTAATCACATCACATCACATCACACCACATTGCATAAAACCAAAGAGCTGTTTCAAAAAGAATTCTGCTTCGTTGCACACATCTCGTAAAGTAATCATTACTTTCTTTGTTGCGCTGGTTGCGCGGACATCTTCGGTCTGACACGAAATTTATAGGCGCGTGTGCAGGAAAAAAAACAGGCTGATTCAACGACGAAAGGGAATAATATTATTCTATTTTAAAACAATACACTTCACATATTAATACATTTATTTTGTGTAGCGCAGTCTTCCAATTTCAATAACAGAGTATTTATTTTATTTATTTAATCGTTCTTATATAGCGCTTTTCCATCTCAAGAGCTGCTCAAGGCGCTGGCCGATACAGGATCTAACTCAAGCCGCCCGAGACGCCCACCCGCAGCCTTTGGGCGCATGGTCTGAGTAACTAGATTCGATCTATTAGTTTTTCTCTATGATTACCAGTAAAGTAAAAAAAACTAGAGCAATTCGATTCTTTAATAGCTTCCTCTAACCTCACTCAGAACCTAATTCCTCCGTCATTATTCAAACTATATATGCAGGCTCTATACACTGAATAACCAGCCCAAAGAGTTATCGACCTTCTACAAAGCAGGATACACCACGCCAAAACAAAGCTGCGACAATCCATTCTAATGACAGAATACGATGAAGTAACCTTTCCACGATAGTTCTATCGACATGCGACTATTCCACTCACGCTTGTTTATTTTATTAATATTCTTTCTTTGGGGGTTCAGCGAACGATTAAATCAATCTACTCATTTTCCACTAGAGAAAAAACAAAAGCTACCGATAGAACAGTCCATAGGAATGACATCAATGCAGTAAGGGAGTAATCAACGGTAGATGTCAATCGACACAACATGGAACCCGCATTTCACTCACAGAGCAATTAATACCCGCTGTTTAGTTTCCTTTAGTCGTACTATTGATTCAGCGAACGATTGAATCCATCCATCCATCCATCCATCCATCCATTTATATCACCCACCCCCAGTCCACTTCTAAAAAAAAGTATCAAAAGATAGCAGCACGATGAAGTAATTCCAAAAGCCCAAGTACTCTTTCCTCCTCTTCCATTATACATTCCCCGCCTCTCATTTTCTCTGAGCCATAAGCATACCACTAACATAGACAATGTTTTAACTTTCAAGTGGACATCATCAGAATAATCAATGAGTCTGGTGAAATCGACCCACTTGTAGGCCTAACCAGTCTTTTCCACTTGTATATTTAAAAAAAAAAGTAATTCTTGTAATTCAACCAAATGATTGAATCCGTCTATTCAATCATTCCCAGGAGGAAAAACAAGCTAAACTATCACTCTAATGCCAACAAAGCGTTGAAATAATCATTTCGCGAATTATCTATCAACAAACCATTCCATGGCACTCATACGGCGGTGTTTTTTTCCCCCGTTCGTTTGTAAACTGATTCGACCGGTGACTGAATTAATCAACAATCAAAAACTCGAATTAAGATGTTTTGTTATTTGACCAACCCCCCCCCTCCCCTCCCCCCCCAAACCAATCTCTCTCTCTCTCTCTCTCTCTCTCTCTCTCTCTCTCTCTCTCTCTCTCTCTCTCTCTCTCTCTCATAGAATGAGTAATTAATCAGCTAAACGATTGCTAGGAGTGTTTTCTGCTCAATATGCATAGTGATCATTACATTGATTGTATTGGTTGTTGTATCAATTTTTATTCAACAGATTAACATAAGTTGTACTGATTAACGAGTCTTCCGGGTTAGAGCTTGTATTGGAACAGATGAAAAAGGTGTTGAGCCCTAGCCAGAGTAAATGAAAGTGCACACAATTATCTCAGGTTAGAGATCTCAAACATTTCCGTTGAAATTTCAAGAGTTTAGTTAAATACCACGACCATCATCATCATTGCCTTCTACGCCATCTCCATTATCATCACCATCACTACCATCATCACCACAACCATCACAACAACCACAGTCAGTACATCATCACCACTAACATCATTACCACAAACGTCATCACCAACAACATCACTAACAACAAGAAGACAACCTCATACATTCCTTAGAACTTAAATATTCCCAGACTGTTTCCCAAGATTCTGGACCCATTTTAAGCTGAACTATCGCAACTATCGATCTCTTCCTACAAGTTTAAATAAAGCTAATCTCTGACATAAATAAATGGCGACATTCAGCAGGCTTCAACAGGGACTATCAGGAGCTTCTGCGAGCAAACGAACGCATTGTACGAGACAAAGCCTAGCTAGATCTCTAATAATCTGTGTGACAGCGGGTACAACGCAGAGCACAGCACAGACTATCGTGTCACATGATGAATATCAGAGGCTGTTGAGTTCTCAGTTTTGCAATATAGACTGTGGTTTGTTTTGGATTCGAGATTTTGGATTTGGGACAACATTCGACCTGCTATGCGGGCGAAATTTGGTAGCTTTCTCAACGAAAGCATGGCAAGGAAGGCCGGCTGCGCCTCCCAGAATCAAGGGGAACGAGACCCAACGTTCTTTTTTTTTTATTTCATTTTTTTGTACAGGTATGAATTAGAATGAGGTGAGTCAGTACAGAATGAAGGTGATGATGTTGCAGTCAGTAGTAAGTCTTAACAGTGCATATATCACATGTTTTAACATATTAAATTTTTCTTAGAAATGTATATTTCAAACATCAAAAATATCATTGTACAAAAGCCATTTCTGGCAAAAAAGATGGTATTGTAGTTCCATTTTGTGTACATGTTCATCTATCTGATATTGATATTTCAGATATCGCAAGAATATATTTAAATGAGGTTTTGACCCACTGAAACGGCATTTGTATATATAGTATTTTGCATGTATTAGTATGAAACTAAGGATGTCATCTGTTTGAACATTATTTTCACAACCAAATAAAACTAGGCATTTTGAAAAACTCAGTCTACTTATATGAACACATTTTTCTTTCAAATGTCTTTCTAAATCGTTCCAAAATGTATATGAGTATGGACAAGACCATAGGTAGTGAAGAATTGTATCTTTATCTCTTTGACAGAAAGAACATTGGTTACTTTCTGTAATACCCATTTCTTTAAGAATTGAATTTGTTACTAATATTCTAAATACAATTTTCATCTGAAACCATCGTAATCTAATTTCTTTCAATTTGTAGATTGCCAAGTAAACCTTGTCCCAATTTATTTCTTCCTCAATAATATCTTGCCATTTTTTACAAGGATTCGAGATATTAATTTTAGGAACCAATATATCATAAAATGTTCTAGAACCTTTGGGTGATTTAATCATCATAGAGTATGCTTTGGCTTCTTCATTAAAAGTTTTATCTTCAATTTCTATATCTGTTGTTTTGAGATATTCCTTAATTGAGCCAAGACAACTGTAATACTCTAGAAAATTTGTTCTTATATTGTATTTTTGTTTAAACTGTAAATATGTATAAAATGTTCCATTTTCCTTCAATAAATCTTTAACAAAATAAATATTTTTATCTGTCCAATGTTTATAACAAAACATCTTGCTTTCTATCTTAAATTTATTATTCCAAAAAATTGGCTCAATTAATATTTCTTTACTATTTTGAGGCTGTACTTTATTAAAAAAATCTCTATACGCAGAGAATGTGTCTGTCCAAAAAGAATTCATAAAACTTTTACATATATAATGCGGGCCAAATTTTTGAATATTATCTATCTCATTCTCAGGGCAATAAGTGTGTAAAATGTTATACCATTTTGGCTGATCTTTGTATAATTTCTTAATCCATGACATCTTCAATGAACAAATAAATAGTTTTATGGACGGGACGCCCAGTCCACCTTGTTTTATATTACGAATTGCAGTATTTCTTTTCACTTTATCTTTTTTATTATCCCAAATAAATTCAAAGCACATCTTTTGCAATTCTTTTATCATTTCGTCAGGTGGATTGGGAAGTATCAACCACAAGTACACAAGTTTGGAAAGAATAAGTGATTTTAAGACAGCTACTCTGCCCAAAGGTGTACTTGTTCTTTTAATCCAAGTTAAAAACAGAACTCGTATTTCCATCATTTTTTCTGCAAAGTTTAAATTCGCCATGCCCTCTAAATTGTTAGTAAACCATAGACCAAGTAGTTTGAATGTTGGTGGATTCCATTCCATTTTCATATGGTTTAAAAAAATTTCTTTAGAATTTCGTTTACTACCAAGCCAAACATTAAGTGTTTTATCATAATTAAGTTTTAACCCCGACATTTTTTCAAAACTTTCTAATGTTTGAAATAATTTTTCATATGAGTGTTTTTGTCCATCTAAAATTAGCGTAGTATCATCAGCAAATTGATTTATTTTAAACTGTGTGTTAGATACAGTTATGCCAATGATTTAATCGTCCTCCCTAATTTTACAAGCTAAGATTTCTACGCATAAAATAAATAAGTATGGGGAGATTGGATCTCCTTGACGGCATCCACGATTAATATTAAATTGTCTTGAAGTTTTCCCATTTACAGTTACAGAAGATTTTATATTATTGTAAAAGGCCGATATCCATTTGCATATATCCTTTCCAAAGCCGAAATGTTCTAAAACCAAATTCATGAAATTCCAGTTCACAGAGTCGAACGCTTTTTCGAAGTCAATCGAAACCAACAGGCCAGGCATATTTTGAGTATCTAAATAATGAATAAGATCATAAATGCAACGTAAATTATCTCCAATATATCTTCCAGCGATAAATCCTGTTTGGTCTTCATTTATTAACATAGGAAGTACTGTTTTTATTCGGTTTGCAATGCATGAAGAACCAATTTTATATGTAACATTTAATAGAGAAATGGGGCGCCAATTTTTCAAATACTCTCTTGATTTGTCCCCTTTTGGAATACAAATAATTAGACCTTCTCTTTGTGTAATAGACATTTCTCCCTTAGTAAATCCTTCATTTAGAGATCTTATAACGAGCGTTCCTATTTTCTGCCAAAAAAATTTGAAAAAATCAACGGTCAGACCATCAGTTCCTGGGCTCTTACCATTAGACATATTCTTTAAAGCACATGAGGCTTCCTGTATAGTTATTAATCCTTCAAGCGTTTCGGCTTTATCTTTTGTCAATTTAGGTAGTGTTTTTACATAATCCTCTATAACTACTTTTTCTACAGGTCTTTCCGAATACAGATTTTGAAAAAAATTCTTAGTTTCATTTAACATGTCTTCTGTATCTTCAAGAGACTGTCCATCATTAGTAGTTAACTTGAACATTTGTTTACTTATATAATGTCGCTTTTCTAAATTGCAGTAGTATTTATTTATTTTTTCACCCTGTGATGCCCATTTTGCTTTTGATCGAAGCAATATGCCTTCCATTTTAAGTTGTCTAAGGTTAGCTAGGCTTTGTTTTTTTTCTTGCAATTCCTCGTTTTCAGAATCTGACCTAATTGCCATTTTCTCTAAGTTTTCAATATCTTTTAATAAATTAAGTTCTTGTTTTTGATTGTCTTTTTTCTTTTTTGAACTAAACTCAATTGTTTACTGCGTATGTTCATTAATAGGACATCCAAGAATAACTGGTCTGAAATAGTAAATTGTATGTCTTGTAATGGTATTGTACTTAGATCTTGCATGTTGTAAAATATATTATAGTATCTTGTATCAGTTTATTAATTTCTTGCGCGTACCTAAAATCCTTCAATAAAGATGAATTGAATTTCCAAGAGCTTGTGTGTTTGTTTTCTTTTGTGAATTCAATTTCCAAACTAATAAGTGAGTGGTCGCTTCTGTAACCATACAAAATATCTGCATGCTTAACACATGTTAAAAGGTTCTCTGAAATTAGGAAAAAATCTAATCTGGCCTGCTGGCTTGGATTAGTTCTACGCCAAGTAAAACGTTTCATTTCAGGATTTATTTCACGCCATATGTCAATAAGTTGAAAATTTGCACTTAATTCAATAACTATTTCTTGAGCTTTTGGATTATTTATATGCTTATAATTCTGATAATCTACTGAGGGATTTAAAACCAGATTCCAATCTCCTGCCATAATAATAGGACAATCTGCAAATTCAATTAGACAATCTTGTATTTTTTTTATAGAAGTCTGGATTATCTCTATTGGGGCCATAAATATTAACTAAAACGATATTTTGATTTATTGTTTTTAATTTAACAATTAAATAATTTCCATCTAAGTCTTTTATAACCTTCTCAATTTTGAAGTCAAAATTATTATTAAACAGTATTGCCACTCCTCTAGATTGTGAATTATTAGACGCAAAACAGCATTCAAATCCCCATTCAGCTCTTATTTGTTTTTCAACGGAAGGTTTAAAATGAGTGTCATTTAGAAAGTATATTGAAAATTGTTTTTGTCTTAAAAACTGGAAAACATCGCGTCTTTTTTGAAAATCTGAAAGCCCCTGACAATTACAAGAACCAATTATAAGTTTGTGTTTAATATATAAAAATTATATTCTGAATAAAGATCACAAACATTCTGCACCAAGTAATAAACTTTAATACCTGTATTTTTAACAACAAACAAACGAAACATTCTGTAAATCCTTTACAGATTAAACATAGGAAAATGGTTTACAAGTAAATCAACAACACCACACACACAAAGAAAAAGAAAAAAAGTGATTGGTCGGTACGCTTCCTGAGTGGTACAGATGCCGTAATATCCTCCATGGTAATTACATGTACAATTTTCCAAATCCCAAGAGGAACATGGGCATATTTTTGAGCAAATACTTTATAATATTTATTAACATGTACGTTGTTGCATAACAATGAAACACCATATAATTTAAGTAGACAAACTCAAAAAAAAAACAAAAAAAAAACAAGATACTAATTAAATACAAGGTAAGATCACACGTATTGGAAAAACAATAACTCTTTCTCCAAATTTTTATACAATGCTTGAAGAAAAAACCCAAAAACGAAGAATCAGAAGCAACACTATCAAGAATTTTACTGGTCAAAAAGTTCAAAATAAAAACAAAAAGATAAAGCAATTCTCAAATTATTATACAAGCGGCTCTCCATTCTGAACATGGTTTATAAATGAGTGAGAATACAAAAATCTATTTTCGAAAACATGTATTTATCCAATACCTCGGATCTATATTTGAAATACATTCAAATTTATACTAACACAATCACAAAAAAGTTCCAGTACTAAATGTATTTTGCATACTTTTTGTAATAAGCACTTTCTCATTATTTCTTTAAAATAAAATAAATAAACACTAAAAAATTTTTTTAATAAAGATCATACTAATTAAAATCAATACGAGAATAATAATGTGAATACAACAAGAATAAAGTTAACATAAAAACAAAGAGTTATAATAGTTCAACAAAGTATGATATCATACTGCAGCAAGTAGAAATTGAAAGTTCTTTCCCTTGTGTTTACATTCATAACAGTGTGTACCACAGAGTTCTTTTCTCCGCCAGAGCGTCGTTATTCTAAAACAAATATTTAGATAACACAACTGTATAGGAATTATTTAAGTAAAACTCATATTGAAAAAGGTGTAAATGTCTGTTCAGTTCTATTTAGATACGTTTCCAGCGTTCACCTTCTTTTTCTTCCATAAACACACTCTTTCCCCTCTCCCTCACACGCACAATTTTCCCATCTTTCTTCATCATCACTGCTTGAGAGGAACATGGGCATACTTTTTAGCAAATACTTTATAATATTTATTAACATGTACGTTGTTGCATAACAATGAAACACCATATAATTTAAGTAGACAAACACAAAAAAAAAAAAACACAAAAAACAAGATACTAATTAGGAACAAAAGTGTTTTAAATTTATATTGAACCATTACAAAGTAAGATCACACGTATTGGAAAGACAGTAACTCTTTCTCCAAATTTGTATACAACGCTTGAAGAAAAAACAAAAAAAAAAACGAAGAATCAGAAGCAACACTATCGAGAATTTTACTGGTCAAAAAGTTCAAAATAAAAACAAAAAGATAGAGCAATTCTCAAATTATTATACAAGCGGCTCTCCATTCTGAACATGGTTTATAAATGAGCGAGAATACGGAAATCTATTTTCGAAAACATGTATTTATCGAATACCTCAGATCTATATTTGAAATACATTCAAATTTATAATAACACAATCACAAAAAAGTTCCATTACTAAATGTATTTTGCATGTTGTAATAAGCACTTTCTCATTATTTCTTTAAAATAAAAATAAAAAAATAAACACTAAAACAAAATTTTAATAAAGATCATACTAATTAAAATCAATACGAGAATAATAATGCGAGTACGACAAGAATAAAGTTAACATAAAAACAAAGCGTTATAATAGTTCAACAAAGTATGATATCACACTGCAGCAAGTAGAAGTTAAAAGTTCTTTCCCTTGTGTTTACATTCATAACAGTGTGTACCACAGAGTTCTTTTCTCTTGTACGCCAGAGCGTCGTTATTCTAAAACAAATATTTAGGCCTAGATAACACAACTGTATAGGAATTATTTAAGTAAAACTCATATTGAAAAAGGTGTAAATGTCTGTTCATTTCTATTTAGATACGTTTCCAGCGTTCACCTTCTTTTTCTTCCATAAACACACTCTTTCCCCTCTCCCTCACACGCACGATTTTCCCATCTTTCTTCATCATCACTGCTTGTTTCTGCAAATCACTACGTTGTTTACGTAAATTTAAGGGTAGGTCGGTTTTTATCGACAATTTTTTCCCCTTCAATTTTATAGCAGACTTCAGCACACTGTCCCTGTCTTTCAAACGGATGAATCGCACAATGCATGTGTCACCGCGCAACGGATGACACGTCGCCATTTCAATCTGTTCTGAGTCAGGCAAGCCTAGCTCGTCTCGAAAAAATGCACGAACTTTAGCTTCACAGTTCACAGAGTTAGTTTGTATGCCCCACATGAGCAGATTATACTTTCTAGAATTAAATTCCAAGTCTTCAATTCGTTGTTCTAGAGCTTCTCTTGTCTCCTTTACCTTCTTGTCGATTGCGCAAATCTTACTTTCAATACTGTCTGTCAGTACCGAAATCTGCTCTCTCACCTCTTGAAACTCGCTAGACAATTTCTGTGCCCAAGCTGGTGGGTCCTCGTCATCCCCAGAGTTCCCAGCAATGGATGTATATCGATTCATGGTGTTGGTTTGGTTTTGTGTCTTCCTGGGAGGCATGTTTAGTGGAGGATTTGTCAAGGCGCTGTCTATTCCGCCATTAACCAAACCGGAAGTCAAGACCCAACGTTCTTCATCTAAGCCTAATCTTGACATAATCCTAACCTTAATGCATTTTGTTGGGTTGTGTGTGTGGGTGTGTGTGTGTGTATGTGTGTGTGTGTGTGTGTATCGGGCACTCACGCGTCCAGGACATGAGAGTCAGGATATTTAAAGTCCGTGCGATGGAATTTAATATTATGCGTGCACAGTCTAGACCTCGGGTTATACTCTCGACCGAACCTGTTGAGGCAGTGCGCACCCCTTGGGGTCATGGGCAATCTTGCCACTGTAGATTGTTCTAACCTATAAAGGGAACAGTGAAAGCCCCAGTTGAAAACCTGTCTTGCCTTTGTAGGCATGACAGATTCACTGCGGCAACAGTACCCCCGTTGGAGTGCGGGGGTTTCAGTATAAATAGTATCCCCACTTTATGGAAATTTAGTGCTTTAAATTCCCACTGTTGCTATCTTCCTCATATACTCTTTCCCATTCCTGCTCTGTCCTATCACTCTGCTATACTATCTTCTTCTTCGCTAGATCAATGACCTACCTTTTTTCTTGAAAACTCTTCCTGGACAAGACTCCTTGTTTGTGTATGAGGTCTGTTGGATCAGCTTGGGAGTGTTGGACGCTTTCTGCTGGGTGGTCACTAGGGCTTCCTATGATGTTAGTATTTAGCAATATAGGCATTTTATATGTATATGTTTCGTTGATGATTTGTAATGATGGTTGTATTCTATTTTGTTTTTGTAACCGGGGGTTCGCGTAGTTGAGGTAAACCCTCAGCCGTCCCCCGCGTGGGATGTCTTTATTGTAAAGTGACTGGCCGGTGGAGGGCGTTCAATTTTCCCACTAGGGTTGTTTCAGCAGATCTTTTATGCGGATCGGGGGTTGTCCGGTCCTGATTTTGCTCAGAGGAGTCCGCTGGACCTAAAGCAACAATAAATAAATAAATAAATAAATAAGAGGCAGTGCGCTGCCTGAACATCAGATCAGGATCACGCTGTCGATACGGCAGCATCTGGGCTGTGACACTTATCCAATTACTAACCACAATCGTCCTTGCTTACTCACCTGTAAGTAAATCCGTCTTTTTTTTTCTTTTCATTCGGCTACAACGTCTCTCATCCACCCAACCCCACCCCAATCGGCAATATACCAGGCCTGTGTGTACTCTGACAATAGCAGTCCTGCACTTAGGCCAGAGATTTATATCAGGCTTATGATGTGAGATTCCGGCGTAAACCTTAGCAGTCTCTGATACTCTAACAACTGCAACAATGCTACTATGCAATGAGTCGGTTGTACAACGGTATTATATAGTCTTGAGTGATTTAAGGTTCCCATGTAATGCACAGAGAAGGGTGCCTGAGCTTGATGAATCGCTCTCTAATACATAGACCTAAATCCCTGCACTGAGCCGCAGTTCTGGAACAGTCCAGCTAGCAATATTTTTTTAAGGTACAGTTTGTTTGTTTTATTTATTTATAAAACCGTTTTTATATAGTGCTTTTCCAGCTCAAGAGCTACTCAAGGCGCTGACCGATACAGGATATAACTCAAGCTGCCCGAGGCGTCCACCTGCAGCCTTTGGGTGCATCCATCGTCAGACGCCCATGCAGGCACCTACATTACATTACATTACATGAATATTGCTTTAGGTCCAGCGGACTCTTCCAAGCCAAATCAGGACCGGACAACCCCCGACCCGAATAAAAGATCTGCTGAAACAACCCTAGTGGTAAAACTGAACGCTCTCCGCCAGCCAGTCACTTTACAATAAAGACATCCCACGCAGGGGACGCTGAGGCTATACTCTAATTTTTTCGAACTCCCGTTCACAAAAACAAAATAGAATACAAACATTATAAATTATCAACAAAACACATACATATAAAATGCCTACATTGCTAAATAATAACATCATAGGAAGCCCTAGTGACCACCTGGAAGAAAGCGTCCAATATTCCCAAGCTGATCCAACAGACCTCATACACAAATAAGGAGTCTTGTCCCGGAAGAGTTTTCAAGAAAAAAGGTTAGATGACTGGTCTAGCGAAGAAGAAGATAGTATAGCAGATTGATAGAACAGAGCAGGAATGAGAAAGAACAAATGAGAAAGACAGCAACAATGGGAATTTAAAGCACTAAATTTCCAGAAAGTGGGGATACTATTTATACTGAAACCCCCTGCACCCCAACGGGGGAATGCAGGCACCTAAGCACAATCCTGGGCGACCGGATATGGATGAGAATGGAAATAGTGCTTGTTGGGTGTATTTGTGTAACAGGCACTCACACCTCTAGGACATGAGCGTCAGGATCTTTAAAATCTGTGCTATGGAATACGTACACAGTCTAGACCTCTGTCTCTAGGTATACTCTCATCCGAAAGAGGACAGTTTCGTAAGAGCTCATGGTAGTAAATGTTTCAATTATGTGTTATACGTTCGTTGTATTAGGGGAAAGAGAATGGGGAGGATAAGCGAAATGCCTTAGTTCATGCTGAATCAGAAGCTTCTAAGGCAGAAGAACATTAACGTTTCCAACTCTAAAATAACCGTCGTTGTCAAAGTGATAATTATCATCACCACAATGTCAATCAAAACCACCATTATCGTCATCACTATCGTCATTATCGCCATCATTGTCGTCGTCAACATCATCGCTATCTTCATTATCAGGTATCAATGGGGCTCATTGCTATTGCGGTCATATTCATGATCTTCAACACAGGTAGCAACATCAGTTTCGTTATCGACATTGTCGTTGTCGTCTTCAAAATCATTATTATCCTCTCATCCTGTTTTTTCGCGACAGTAACTGGCACATTCTTCCCTGCACTCCGAGCATGTCTGCGACATGGAAATGTGTACCATACAAGTGGACAATGGATAGGATTGAATCCTAACCTTCACATCATCATTCACATCAATTCTAGCATCTCCATTTCTAAAAATCAACATAATCGCACCACAACTATAGGACACACACACAACTGACCAAATAGATCATACAACACTTGACAATTAAACATAACTTTACTATTACTAACCTCCAACTGAACGCCAAACAGTTCCACATTGTGTTCCATCCCTGCAGACGCCTGCCACGTCTCTCCTCCAGTACCATCCTCCACACTACCACGCAAATCATGCAGAAAGGTTCTGTGACCTCCTCCATAGCCTTCTCCCGCCCCACTGGCCGCCTGACCCTCGGGCAAAGAGGTGCCGGAGGCGGCGTCGTTGGAGCTATCGCTGATGGTGCTGCTGCTGTCGCAAAGGTCTGCGGTGGCGACGGAGCTGGTGGATCGAGAATACAAGGAGTCTGAGCCCGACGTGATGGAATCTCTCGTAAAGGAGTTAGTCCTCGGTAGCGGCATCATCTAACGCTGTAAGGTTGTTGTTGTTGCTGCTGAAATAGGCTAAAGCGAAACAAGGGAGTGGCGATGCTGTCTATGACGATTTCAATGCTTGACATCTTTTGAAGCACTTTGAATGCAAGGCGGTAGTCACCAAAATCATAATGTTATTGTGTTGACGAATCACTAGCTGGAAGGCCGCGCTATATGTCAGTACTAGAATTCCAAAGTTACAAAATACTGCACAGTGATTGAAATCCGTATATTGCAGTCCTTTCTGTCAATGAAATCCGTATACTGCAATCATTGCTGTGAACTAAATCCATATATTTCAGTAATTGCTGTGAATTAAATCTGTATACTGCGGTCACTGCTGTGAACAAAATCCGTATACTGCAATCATTGCTGTGAATTAAAACCGTATACTGCAATCATTGCTGTGAATGAAATCCGTATACTGCAGTCATTGCTGGGAATAAAATCCGTATACTGCAGTCATTGCTGAAAATGAAATCCGTATACTGCAGTCATTGCTGTGAATGAAATCCGTATACTTCAGTCATTGCTGAAAATGAAATCCGTATACTGCAGTCATTGCTGTGAATGAAATCCGTGTATTGCAGTCATTGCTGAAAATGAAGTCCGCATATTGCAGCATTTCTGTGAATAGAATCTGTATAGTGCAGTCATTGCTGTGAATGAAATCCGAAGTTACTCGGCCAGGTCAATGTAAGACAAAGATTCCCAAGAATGTGCTTTACATTTTAGCGCATCACGGAGAGTGCCAACACCACGCTGGATGCGAAGTCCTGCGGCATCAATAGATTTCACTGTAAAGCACCTTGATTTTCGTACAGCAATGATACAGCATTTAGCATGCCGAGGTAGATTATAAAATTTATATGATGGTTTTATGCTGGCGTCCTGTGATTTCAACAGAGAATACTGTAAAATACGCTTGATTATCTTAAAGTAAGGATAGCCTATTAACATACCCATGCACCATTCTAGTAATCGTTCCTAAACGTATATTACAGTTTTAGCCCATTGAAAACAATTAATCTTCGGGGGGAAAAAACCGGCAAGTAGCGAAAGTCCACATTTGACTTTGACAATATACGTAGGTCTTTGCCTAATAATTACACCATGTCATACTGTATAGATGAAGGATCTGCAGTCCCCACATCTTTCAACAGAATAATCATGTCCAATATAACAATCTATGGCTGTTCTCTGTGTGGGCACGGGGCATATTAATTATGCGACTTTTTATGAGTATTATAGGCTAATAATTCACAACCTACACAATTTCTTCTCATCAATAAAATAGCTGAAAGACTCGCTAATCACGATGTCCTCATTGCCTCTGTTTCTATTTCTATCATATTTCCTTAATATTTGTATTTCAGATCTTGAAATACTTTGAAAAAGTCGGGAATCAGAACAAGCCAAATGTCGATCTGTTGGTCGGTCTGTGGGTCCGTCGGTCAGACTTATCTGGGAATACCTTGAAATAGTCGGGACTCAGAACAAACCAAAGGTCGGTCTGTCGGTCGATCCGTCGCTCCGAATTTCATCTTTTTGTTTGCTCAAAACACACATTTTGCCTTATCTGAAGAATAACTGGGCCGAAATTCAATATTTTTGCTTTGCGGATGCCTCACCTACTGCTTAGCATGTCAGATCATTTGTATTTATACTTTCGCTGTACTTTCATTATGTTTCACCATTTTATAAACACACGCTGTATCTAAAAAATGGCTGATCCGATTTCGATAATTTGTGTGTGCGTGTGTGTGTGCTTGCAAATAGTTCAGATCTTGATCTTTTATTCCATGTTTTCCTTTTGTTTCTTTAGGATAAAGTCTAGTCACAACACCGCCATGAAAATTAACTCTTTGAAAATGCTTGAACTTTTTCGGCTATGTGCATCAATGATGTCTGGAAATACATTTGGGTAGTTTGCCATCAAGTTTTAGTGTGATTTAAAAGAAAACGCAGAGGTTAAATCGCATCTACTACTACTGCTATTATTATTTGTTAATATTATTATTATTATTATTATTATTATTATTATTATTATTATTATTATTATTATTATTATTATTATTATTATTATTATTATTATTATTATTATTATTATTATTATTATTATTAACATAATATTACAGATTTACATGTCCGAAACAATAGCAATTCATTCACAAATTCAGTCGTCAGCTAACAAACACATCCAGATAAACTCATCCCCAAAACACGACCAGCAATTTTCTACTCTACTCCAGAAGGTGTCGTGAGCGGAAATTTTGCACATTTTAATGCAACACCTGCGACCAAAAAAAAAAGCATCTTTATTTGCACATCAATATGTCCCATTTTGCTGACAAACCTTTTGTACTAAGATGCATACATACACTATATTGTCAATCATGACTCATACGATCTGTTTTCGCAGGCTATGACGCGCACAACTGTTATTAACTCAGACTATAAAATAAGTCGTGTAACAATAATAATAAAAATATTTATTGTAAAAAAACATTGTCTTTTGACTAGACGCTTATTACTTATAAAATAAGTGGTCTTACATTATTTATTATAAAAAAAATTAAACCGCTGTATTTAGCATAGACCATTTATTATTTATAAGTCGTATTACATTATTAATAAAATATAAAAAAAACACAGTATTTAGACTAGACCGCTTATAACTTAAAATAAGTCCCAGAGTATTATTTATTAATAGATTAACAAATATTAAATACCACTGTATTTAGACTAGAGTAGGCTTATTACGTAACCTAGGCTATGCATCGAACTACCGTATGTAAAATATTGTATTCGTTAACGCATCAATACGATGATGTGGCTGTTGTTGTTTGTCGGTTTGTTCGTTTATGTCCTTTTCTGCCATCCTCCTACCCCCACCCCCCACCCCCCGTTACTCCTCCATCCCCCACTCCATAAACTAAACAGATGCTGCCATTAATGTACACAGTTTGAAATATATCATAAGGGTACAATTGATCGATCTTCTTTCTCTCGTCATCCTTTCCCAGAGTAAGCCCTTTGTAGGCGACAGAAAGAAACGCCTTGAAAAAGAAATCACTGCAGCTAGCTATCGCACCGCCTTGATGAATACACACTGGAATGTGATTGATTTCTTTTACGCCTTCTAGGTTTCATAATAACGATCTCTTCAGATCGCCGCGATTTGAGTTCGATGTTTAAAACAGAGCTCGTAGTGGCATTCCGTATTATTATTATTATTATTATTATTATTAGTAGTAGTAGTAGTAGTAGTAGTAGTAGTAGTAGTAGTAGTAGTAGTAGTAGTAGTAGTAGTACAAAATAGAACAAAACATAAAACACTACATAAGGTATATGTGTCAATATTGTACAACTATAATTTCGGACATCACAAAAATTCGTATAACCTACTTTTACCCTTAAAAATAATAATAACATCCATTTAGGCACTCATACAGTCCAGAAAAACTGCCTTGTATGTAGAAGTCACCACATACCGTTAATAACTAAATAAATAATTAACCACCAGGGAATAATAGGAATCCTTGCAGTACAAAAGTCTGCATATATATACAACGCAACCTGAGCCCTAACACCATAGGATCAAATTTCACTCCAGATACTGCAATATTCGTTGCTGACACTGATTCATATAGAACAGCTGATGTGCAAAGTAAACACCCCATTATTTTGTCAACACATTCGCATCAGCTGACGACATTAATACGACACCCACGATCATGGATGAGAATTCCAAACACATAGACTTGTACAGTACATGGGAGTACAGAAGGCTATATATATATATATATATATATATATATATATATATATATATATATATATATATATATATATATATATATATATATATATATATATATATATATATATATATATATATATATATATATATATATATATATATATATATATATATATATATATATATAATATATATATATATATATATATATATATATATATAATGGAATAGGATTAGAGAGCGTAGCCTAGCAATATCAATGTAAAAATGACGTCAAAGGAAAGCCACAGGAGTAGAGAGTATTCTGCCATATAACTCTACAACTGCTGTCAAAGGAAGACAGATTCTTCAAAGCGATTAATAATAAAATAACCGATCAATTGATTGAAATTTCTAATTGAAATACTAAAATTGTCAACGTATTTGCGAAGACAGCAACTGGCATCAATACAACATTCGAGATTCCTATCCTATCCTATCCTATCCCGTAACTCAAAGGTCGTTGGGGCAACACAGATGATCGTTTAACCATCTTTCTCTGTTCTCAGCAACCCTCATGGCTTCGTTCAGTGTCAAACCAGTCCATTCTCGAATGTTGTCCTCCATCACTTTTTCTGTCTCCCTCTTCTTCTGCCTCATTGCACCGTGTCTTGTAGGATGGTTTTTGCAAGGCCTGATGTTCTGGTGACGTGACCATACCATCGGAGTTTCCGTTTCTTCACCACTGTGAGCATGTCATCGTGTTGTCCAATGGCTTGTGTGATGGTCTGTCGGACTTCGTCGTTGGTGATGTGCTGGGTATAGGAAATGCCCAGAAGTCTTCTGTAGCGCCTCATCTCCATGCTTTGTATTCTTCGTTGTATTCGAGGTTATACACGAGAATTCTAAACATATCAATCTGTACCAAAACCTTTGTAAAGGAATATGTCATAAAGGTGTTCCCGTAACCTTTTGATCGTTGTGGAAATGAGGCGTTTGAGATCTCTCTTTTCTCTGGTCCAGCTTACTGATGACAGTGCATACACCCCTCTCCCTCCCTGTAGGAATGTACACTGCTATAAATCGCTGGACCTATAGGAATATGAGAGAATAATCTATTTTTATGAGGGTTGCTGAGGACAGAGAAAGTTGGAGTACTCTGGTTAAACGATTATCTGTGGTGCCCCAAGGACTTTCTAATTACGTGATAGGAAAGAGCATTGTCTATTTAAGTCAAGTCAAGTCAAGTCAAGACACTTTATTACCCAATGAATTCAAAATACATAGGATTTTGTTTTGGTGATGCGGTAAAACATTCAGTCCTTCTACAACAACAAACAACCTTCCACTGGACATTAAAACATTAAAATACTCTAATAGAGGAAGTTATTTTAAGGAGTAAAGCACAGGCACACGCCCACTCGCAACCCCAACACGCACACGCATACTCACGCATACCCACATGGGTATCTAAATTAAAACGTAATAAAATAAAATACATTAAAGAATCAGAATTGCACCTCTAACACATTATCGCAACTAATAAGTTGGCGTTTAAGTATAACACCTAGCTCATAAATACCGACTTTACTTTGTCAACTTGTTTGCGACTACTGCAAACATCGATACAACACAACACCACGCCCCCCTCGATCTACTCCCCTTTTCCCCTCCCCCAATTACGAAAGAGAATTATAAAATTATAGATCTAAACTGTATAGGAATATATAGACATTGATATACTTATGCCAAGTAAAGTGACTGTTCTTAGACTATACAGCACCACCAGTAGTCGGAGCCAGGGTTGAACCCAGACCAATACAGCAAGAGTTTACTTTAGTACTATAGGAAGTTGACGATTATTTCGAACCCCAGCTTAAAAGTTTTTGTTTTTCTAGACAGGTAGGCCTATTTCGCCGAAGGTTTCATCTAGTGAATTCAACCGTAGACCAACTACATAACTATTCAATTTCTAAATAAGGACTGAGTAATTATATAAGCTCTAGTTCATGTACATCATTGACACTAGAAAAGCTTTTTCATGACGTTTATAAAAAGCCTACAGTTAACTGGGGCTAACACGTCATAATACGTTATGATCGTCCAGCGATAAATAGCTTACAGCGAAAAATTCATTTGACCATAATGGTCATAATAAATGTAACCGCGCTGGGTCCCCCATAAACTAACATTAATTTTAAATCTGCTTTTGAAGAATAACTGTTTTAAAATGTGCTAGAAGCAATTTTTAAAATTGAAGTTAAATTTAAGATTATCTTTTTCAATTGCCTCACGACTTGTAAATAATTATGTATGTTGTAGGGTTACAAATCGATTCAAACGGCAGTCGAGGGCTTCACCACATTCAGGATCGCCTTCAGTAGCTTTCTGAGTGAAAAGCGCACTATAGAGCTACTTTTACTAAGCTCGATCATTACTTAAATTATGAATTATATTAATATCTTTAGCTGAATGAACGTGTTCACCAACTACACACATTGTCTCACCTATTTTAAGGCAAACTCATACACGGTATAAGAGAAAACGAAAAGATCAGCTGGTCTCCAAATATCCTAATGGTTCATTTAGTGCAATGAGCGACTGGTTTCTTTAGCAAATAATTCTGCTTACACTTTCTGTTCCTCCATCACACACTGGAAGCAATTACTGGCTAACACAAACTACTTGTTCCCGTTTTCAAAAAACAAAAAAAAAGAAAAAGAAAAAGACACGAGTGTTTTAATTTCACATCTAAAAGAATTACTACAGTTGTCAAAGTTTCGTTCTCACAAATGAAATGAAATGACTGTCTACATTAAAAACAGTGTAATTGTTTTGTTTTGGTGTTTTAAAATCAAAATGCCACATAAAACTGAAAAGGTTCATTAAACACACTTTGACAGGGACAACATACAAGCCTGCTATCCACAGAAACCACTGCAGCAAACACTAATTAAACATTTTGATGGTGAATCGAATCCATTATAGGCGCAACATTATTGAAACGAACGCGCAAACAAAAGCCTGCAATGATTTTTTTGTATAACAGCGTTCAATAACGCGTTCTCTCTGCGGACTCATTTCGATCCTTGCGCGAGTGTGAATGTATGTGTGCGAAGATTCGCGATGTTGTCACCTGGTGTAAGCCACACAAACCTCCCCTAACTGTCGAAATGGACTGGCCCACTTTCCGTTTGTGTTAATGCGGCGGTCAAGGGAAGGGCGGGGTCATTTGGACAGTTCAGGGTATTTGTTATGGATACCTGGGAATTTGTCCTACTAATCGCTGTATCTTGCTTACCGCAGTAAGTGGAATGATTGCAATGATTAGCCCCTTGTGGCTGATGCTACAAACAAATTGCTACTAAAGTTTGCTTATAAAGTTTAAGTGTGTGTGTGTGCGTGTCACTGTGTGTGTAATTTTTTTAAACCTGCCATGGATAGAAAGAAACTATAATTGTGTTATATGCAGTAATGATAAAAACGATAATAATGATATTCCGAGGTGCTCTGATGAAGATACTATTCACAGTGCACTGATAACAATAACGAAGACACATGGGGGTGATGTAATAATTTATGTTGGTAATTAATGACGACGACGATGAAAACGACGATAATAATGATGGTGGTATAACTATTAGTGAGCATGAACCTAAATACATGTCCGCATACTGTTTAGTTAGGCCACAGGGGAATAACACGAGTTGGGTGCCTGTGGCTCTATAACAAAGCGGCAGATTGCACACAGGCTTACGGTATGAGAGATTGAGAAACTATCAATCGAAAGTCTGTATCTACAGCTTTGCTTTAGACCTGAGGGTGCGCTATAGGTCACACTTGATATGACTATGAATAGACCTACTGAACCAAGTCAACTTACCAAATTATTGGCCAAATCTAAAATTGTCAATAGTGGGCGTCTCAGATATGTTTGAGCTACTAGAATGGTGCACTCTTCAAGGCCGACGTCGTACTGCTCGTCTATTCGTAAAGACCTCGTCAAAAATAGACTTCTGCTGCCAGCCCTTTAACAACGTCGAAGACACAACCATCAGTACTGATATAGCTCCAATGCAGCACTCAGTATCAGCAATATTCCTTCCTACCGAGAACCATCAAGGAGTGGAACGATCTACCACAAGAATAAAGTCGTGGAGGCAAGTACAATAGACACTTTTGTGTCTAATGCCTCCATAATTCTTTATTGAACCAAGACCCCCCTCCTCCTTTCCATTCCCATCCTCTCCCCACGTTTATGCTCCCTCAACAGAAAATAATAATTCAATAGGTATTTGGTGGCACATTCGCGCAGCAGACCCCAATAAAGTAACAGAATAATCGGTACGACGATTGAGGTTGCTCTGCGGAAGAAGAAGTGTAAACATATCACTCCGTCGAGTAGCCTACATTCTAACCCAGCCTTAACAGAGTCCACTACTCACACTGCTACACCACTCTAATCCTTCGAAGGTTAATTTACAATGCCAATCATGAATGTGTGCATGCCTGTCTGTTGGGTATAATTATGTGTGTGCGCGCTCGCGCATCTTAAACGTTTTACAGATGTTGTCTCCCTTCAATCGTCAAAGGAACATAATATGTTATTATCTCTTTTTGCTGATGCAGTTTGCGGTATGAATTTCTCCATTGTGGGCAATAAAGCTTTCTTGACCTGATTTCAAAACAGACTAAAGCATGGGGGAGAGGAAATAAAAGCGAGATTCACATAAAACCAAGCATTATAACAATAAAAACACGGTCTTAGCAATGGAAAGGGGGAGGGGAGGGGAGGGGAGGGTAGGGATGAGGGGTTTGCACCAACGCTTTTTATAACGGTAATTTCTGGCTTCTGGGATGGTCAAACTACTGATCTTTGACAGGCAGCTGCCGTCCCCTTTAAAACAAATTTTAACATTATTTTTTGTACTAAAACTTTATTTTATTTATTTATTATTTTTTGGGGAAGGGGGGGGGAAGAGGGAAGGGTAGGGGATATGGAGAGGATGCATGTGCACCTCCCTCTCGCCCGCCCCGGCTCAGTGTACAGTTTTGATGTGCGTCTTGCTCCAATGACACATCCAAATTTAGAATAACACATAAACTGTCAAACCCGCGCACCATTTGGAGCAAAACCTTGCGTCTGTGGCAGTAAACAGCATGCTCTGCACTTCTGTTATCGTCTGACAGACCAAAGTGCAACTCCCATCCATCCATGCATGATCAACATTTATTGCCTATGCAGTTTCCATCTGTTGCGAGGTACTTAAATAATTTTCAAATGCACTTTAAAATGGTTCTGAAATTGAATAAGATGTTTCGGTCGTCTCTTTGACCGATGCTAATACTCCAAAGGCCCGTTGATTTAGGCTTACTATGCAAAGCTCTAGCTGACCCAAAAGACAATTTTATCCCAAAATTAACATTGATTTAAATCCAGAGGTACCTCACAAGACAATGTAAGAAAAGAAAACAAGGAAGCCTATAAAAGGTGAAAAATAGAAACTTTTTATGAAACCTTTTTTTGAAATTTTTTTAATTTGGGATAAAGATTTTAGACTAATTAATAAGTCTAATCTTCCAATCTGTCCCTTCAAAATTAACATAGTACAGAACCTTTAACATTAACTTGGAACAGAGAGAGAGAGAGAGAGAGAGAGAGAGAGAGAGAGGGTGGGGGGGGGGGGGGAGACAGACAGACAGACAGAAACACAGAGACAGAGGTAGAGGATCAAACAAATAAAAACAGTTAATGCTTCCAAGCATTTTATTAAAATCCTACCGCATTTGGGCACTGATCAACATGTTCACTTCGCAAGCCAAGCAGCTCAATCAGAGTTAAACCAGTTTGCCATATAAAACAGGCATAATACATTTACTTTCCAATCTGCACTTATCCGAACAGACTTTATCAACCTTACGACAACGTTTTGACACTGAAAACAAAAGATAACACTCAAGTATGTTGGGTCAAACAAATAAACATAGTTCATGCTTCCAAGCATTTTCTTAAAATCCTACCGCATTTGGGCATTGATCAACATGTTCACCAAACAGACTTTTTATCAACCTTGTGACAACGTGTTGACACTGAAAAACAAAAATATAACACTCAAGTATTTTGATAATGATTAGAAAACTATAATAGGAAATTACTATCTAAGATGCCTTATTAGCATTAAGAGATTATCAGTCTATCTTTCACTTTCATGCAAAGAAAAAACCCAAACAGAAACAACAAACAAAAACTGAAACTTTGTGTGTGTATTGTGGAGGTATGAGAAACCAGTAACATGCCTTAGATTTGATTGATACATCTCTTTGAAAAAATAATAATTTGACTATCAAAAGTAAAACACCACAATATTCCTTACCAAAATAAAAATATAAATAATATTTTAAAAAACTGAGGTCACTGCTGATAATGCCCAGAATGCTTTTTAGCCCAAACTTTTGACTCCTTTCACTTGATATGATACTTGATACTCTCCTTCTGCTGCTTGGCAGCGTTCTTCTTCATCAGCTGCAGCCGCTTGGTGGCATTGGCCATGGTGTTGCCGGACATGGCTGGTTTGCCGTTACCTCCGTTACTGGAATTGCTCGTCGATCTTGATAGGGAGGAAGAGGAGCCAGAAGGGGAGCCTGAACCAGACTTGTCCTTCTTGCCATCTTTGTTGGACTTGTCTTTGCTGTCTGACGGGCGAGCTGATTTATCCCCGCTGTCCTTCTTACTCAGGTCCTTCCATCCCGGTTGCTGTTTGGCTGGGTCGGGTTTGGTTGGTCCTTTGGTGAGGCTGGCCTTCAAGGCTTGCAAGCCCGTCAGCGAACCGGAACTGGAGCTGTCCTTGGAGGCAGTGCTGGGGGACTGAAACCGTGAATACTGTTCACAACAGTTCAGAATAACGATGGTTATTAAAATGGTACAGACATTTAGTTTCATGAATCCTGAAAGGGAAACAATCTTTGAATTAGTGACCACTTGCAAATTACTGAATTTCTACTTTATCTAGCTAAGAAGAACATTCACAATGAAAAATTATCCCTCATTCAAAGAATATTTTTAAACAAACAGATTATGTAAGCTTTAGAAGGTGATGTAAAAGTAACTGATATCCATTTGTTTCACATTATTATATCAAAAAGAAACTGCATGTAGGAGAAAGATACAGCCATTTAATTTGCACTGCCCTTCCAACAAAGGTCTCATACAGAACATTTATTAAGTTCAACAACAAATTGTGAAAGTCACTGCATTGTATACAGATTATATTTGCAGCCAACAATGCACATCTTATGTTAAATTAATCTGAACACGAAACAGTGAATGGAAAACAAACTAGCAGATCTAGCTTATGTAAGAAAAACGGAACAGCAAATTACCCTAACAAGATTTGGTAGCTGCCATTGCTCACCTATTTAGGTGATGAATTCCTCCCCCACCGACACTCCAAAGTACACTATAGACCTCCGATAGCTATTGGTAGCACATCTGGCAAATCTTAGAATACAGAAACTCAGAGGTAAGAGAAACAAAAAATGGTAGCATCTTTTATGCTCACCTTTCCTTCAGTACGTTTGAAAGCGCTCACTATCGATATGTCGACCTTAGGGTCAGCTTTGCCACGAGAGGAATCCTTGCTGGATGAAGGTTGAGTCTGCTTGGCTTTCGCCTTCTTGGCAGCTTCAGACTCAGCCTTTTTAGCTGCTTCTTCCTGCATAAGAGTATTTATTAGATAGTTACCAGCAAGAAGCTTATAATAATAATAATAATAATAATAATAATAATAATAATAAATTATTATTATTATTATTATTTACCATTCTTTATGAGTGCTTTTCCTAGCTCAAGAGCTGCTCAAGGTGCTGGAGAAGGAGAAGGGGAAATAAGGAAGAGAAGAAGAAATGAGAAGGAGGAGGAGGAGAAAAAGAAGAAGAAGAAGAAGAAGAAGAAGAAGAAGAAGAAGAAGACAGTGGATGGAGGTGAGGGGGTTGGAAGTTGCTTCCCTTACACTTCTAAAATTTGTTTCATAGGCCACTACTAAAGCCGTAGCAACTATCAATGGAGTTAGTTTGTATGCACTCGTACCAACAGGAGCATTGCCACAAAATTAAAAAGAGCAAACAGCAAAATTAAACACAATATTTTTAATTGAAAAAAATAAAGTAAACTTAAATATAAAATAAACTATAGAGGAACTAGATAAAAAATAATTCAACCACAAAATAAACTTACTACGGGGAAAAAAACAATGAAAAACTGAACACCAACCTATTAAACCATTGAAAAACAAAATAAAATCCACCGTGCAGCAAGATACAATATTTCCACACTACAAACCTCTTTCTTTTTCTTTTTCAAGCACTTGCTGCATCGCCAGACACTGCGAGGATCAAATGTACCTGTGAATGGCGGATTATGACACTCCTGAAAAACAGACATTAACCATTTGAATTTCAATAAACAGACCTTATATTTTTCGTTATATCCAACACGATTTTGTTACATATTTAATGGACCCATCCTATCCTATCCCGTAACTGGGAAGTCGTAGGGGCACCATAGATGATCGTTTAATAAGCGTTCTCCATCTTTCTCTGTCCTCAGCTGCCCTCATGGCTTCGCTCAGTGTCATGCCAGTCCATTCTTGAATTTTATCCTCCCACTATCTTTCTGTCTCCCTCTTCTTCTGCCTCCTTGCACTGTGCCTTGCAGGATGGTCGTTGCAAGTCCTAATGCTCTGCTGATGTGGCCATACCATCAGAGTTTTCGTTTCTGTGAGCAAGTCATTGTGTTGTCCAATGGCTTGTGTGATGGACTGTCGGACTTCGTCGTTGGTGATGTGCTGGGTACAGAAAATTCCAAAAGTCTTCTGTAGCACCTCATCTCCATGCTTTGTATTTTCCATTGTAGGTCTGCTGTCAGGGTCCATGCTTCGCAAGCGTATAGGAAGATGGAGATTACAAGGTAGCGCAGCAACCTTACCTTGGAATGTAGACTGATGGTCCAGTCTTTCCAAATGGGCTTCAACCTAGTCAGGGCAGCAGTTGTTTGTGTGATCCTGGAGAGGACTTCTGGTTGGGACCCATTGTCTGATACAATGGCTCCTAAATATTTGAAGCTATGCACTATGTTGAGGGATTGGCCTATGACTTTAATGTCTGTTTGATGCCATTGGTGTTATTGGTCATCATTTTGGTCTTCTCTGCACTTATTTCCATTCCAAAGGCTCTGGAGGTGGTGTCAAGCCTCTGTACTAGCTATTCAAATTCCTGTTCCTTCCCAGCCAATCCATCAATATCATCCACAAAACGAGGTTGGAGACTGCTCTACCTCCTGTGCTGACTGTGCCTTCGTGATCTGTAAGAGCATCTGAAATGATACGCTCCAGAAAGACGTTGAAGAGTGATGGAAAGAGTATGCATCCTTGACACACGCTGATAATTGTTCTGAACCAGTTCCCGATGGCGCTGTTGTGGAGGACTGCACTGGTAGACTTGTCATACAGGCTTTTGATGTCTTCAATAATGTTAGGGCTGATATTGTACACTTTCATGGTTACCCACAGAGCATAAAAGACTCGGTTAAACACTTTCTTCTAAAAGACTACAAACACATGATATAGAAGTTGTTGGTGCTTGAAATATTTCTTGCAGATTATTCTGAGGTTGAAAATCTGTTCAGATACTTCGCCCTGCACTGAATCCTGCTTGTTCTTCAGCTATGATTTGTTCAGCTTGGGGTTTCAATCTACTGAGTATTATTTTCAGGAGGACTTTGCTTGGATGGCTGATGGTGCGGTAATTTTCACACTCCTGAAGTTTAACCTTTTTGGGAAGAGTGATGACAAACAACTGGGTTCATGGTTTAGGCCACTCCATATTCTGCCAGATCTTGTTACACTTACAGATAATGGTGAAGGCATCAATCATTGCTTCTCCTCCTGCTTTAAATTAAGCAATTCCGCAGGTATGTTGTCCACTCTCGCCAACTTCCCCTTCTTCAGCGATTGCATTGCTGCCTCAACTTCTTCTCGGAGAATTGGGAGGATTTCTTCTTCTTTTCTGTTTTGGGAACATGCAAGAACTGATGGGTCTCCATTTGATGTGTGGTTGTATAGATTAGAGCAGTATTCTGTCCATCAATCCAATACTTCTTGTTCTTCTGTAATGCATATTCCAGACTTGCTTTGGATCATGGAGACCGTGGGCTGTTTAACACTTGTCAACCGCTTCACAGTCTGGTAGGCCTTCTTGCTGTTGTTCTTGTTCAGACTGTTCTCTATTTCCTGGCATTGATCTTCTATCCAGTTCTCCTTTGCTGTGTGCATGCCTTTTCGGATAGCACTGTTGATTTTTCGGTAGGTATCACCTCCATGTGAGGTGTTCTTTTTCTTTTTCATTTCACTTTATTTGTCACACAGGTCCAAAACTACAGATGTGATCCACAGTTTCTTCTTTGGACGGTGCTTGCCAAGGATCTCAGTGGCGGCATCTGTCACAGCTGAGTTGAAGGTGGTGGTCATGATCTTGAAATCTACTTCGCCAGCTCCCAAAATAAGCAGTGGTGCAAATTTCGCTCCAATTGTGGCTTGGAATATTTCTGCCACCTCAGGCTCCTGCACTTTGTCCAGGTCGAACTTTGCTGTGTTTACTCTCTTTACAGGACCCCGAAAGAGGTTCTGCACGAGATCATGATCACTTCAGTTGTCTGCTCCTGGAAAAGTGCATTTCCTGCCAATGTTGATGCTTGATCTGAAGCGTTTCTTGACCATGATGTAGTCAATCTGGTTTGTGATGCTCCCAGCTGCACTGCAAATAATGACGACGATGATGATGTTGACGACCAGTTCTAAAGCACAGATATCCATCCCAAAGCATTCTTGATGATTGAGTGCAACACGAAAAAAATGTTAATGAACAGAAAATTGCTAGTAGAACACCTCTCATAGATTTGCAGGGCAGGACAAAAATTAAAAGCTCTTGCACAATTTTAAAACACAAGAGGATATAATTTGTGTTGCATCATTCAACAATGGCTGCTTTCTTCTCAAAGAATCCTTTATAAGACTAAAGGCAGCATAAAAAACACATCAACAGTTTGCTATGCAAGCATAAGCTAACGCAAGCTGCTCCTCATGTCAAAATTGCCTAGCAAGTTGCCCTAAATTAAAAACCTGAGTGCAATATAAATGCTGAAGCATAATTATTTGCTGTAATGCTGAACAAGAAATTGAAATCGAACCTGGTGAAATAAGTTCCTGCAGTACTCGCATTCCATCAGTTGATTTCTGACTGTCACGTCAAACCCTCTGCACACATAGTAGCAAATTTTATTATCAAACTGAAACAGCTATTTATAAATCATGTTCTGTATACCACTGCTTAGCATCGTGACCGAGTGGGTAGAGATAACGTCTGACTAAAAATGTATTGAGCACAGATACTGGCTCTATGCAAGACCCCACATCATTTTCAGTATCATTATTCGCTCAGCAAGTCCCCTCTATTACTATCCATATACAATTCAAAAACTATTCATAACTCTTACTGTGCATAAGTGGTGACAAGATCAAATCAGTCAGCCTACAATATATGCATGATGGTGGATACAGAAAAAGTGTACATCTTGAGTATGCCTCCATATGATGCATATTCTATTTGAAGATATGTCATATATACAGGGTGGGCCATAAAAAGTGTCCACATTTTATTGTGCAATAATTGAGATAGAAATTAATATTTTACAACATGTTTTATTCCACGTAGACAACAATGTTAAAGGTTTTGTTCAAACTAATCTTAGCAAAATCTGTGCATTTTCAGAGTCACAGAATCAATAGTTCATGATGTGCTCAATCCATGCTCCGCGTTGTTGAATAACAGCTGCGAGCCGAACGTTGAAGTTGTCCACAACTCTCTGTGACTCTGAAAATGCACATATTTTGCTAAGATTAGTTTGAACAAAACCTTTAACATTGTTGTCTACGTGGAATAAAAACATGTTGTAAAATATTAATTTCTATCTCAGTTATTGCACAATAAAATGTGGACACTTTTTATGGCCCACCCTGTATATATGTCATAAACTGACTAATGGTATAACACCCAAAATGCAGTCAAAACCATATAACAACTTATTTTTTGGAAAATTCTTCTCCAAAATACCTGCAGACGGCACAAGACAAACCCAATATGCCAGCAAAATCATCGGCATCAATCAGTATTTCTGATGAGTCGTCTTTATTGTCATTATCATCGTCCTCTGATGAAGAGCTTTCCTCCGATTCGGATTCCTCCTCCTTCTTCTTTGCCTTCTCCTTCTCCAGTTCCTTCTGCTTTTCTCTCTCTTGCCTCTCTTTTTCTTTCTCCAGCTCGCGCTGTTTGTCTTTTTCCTTGCGGTACTTCTCTTTCTCTTTCTCCTTGTCTTTGTCTTTTCGCTCATCCCGCCTTGGAGAAGACTCCAATTTTGGTTTCTTCACATCTGGGGCTCCACTCTCGGACTCATCCTTAGTCTGAAAAAACAACAGGAACAGATATGAGGACTTTGCTGTGTAAGATCAAAATCAGCATCATGAATACTAGTCATCTACAACGCAATTTTTCAATATGAGCAAAAGAGCTTCACAAACTTTACAAAATATCCTTCACAATAAGGCCTTTTCTCTGGACAAACCACTGCAAAGTTATCTACCACAGACTGCCAGTTAGCAGTGTAGCTTTTTAAATCAAGGTTCTGCAATAGCAGATTAATTATTCACTTATACATCACACAGATAAAGTTTTGTTGCTTTCGTCAACCATAAAGATACAGTTTTTAATTTTGAAGTAAAAATCTGTACTGTGGGCAAATGCAGGAAATCCCAGCAAACGACAAACTGACAGACCTTTCAAGTACTGAAACACTTCATCAGTCATTGAAATGTGCATTAAAAACAACATTTTGCTAATATGTTTTCAACAGATTTATAGATCTAAGATTGTTTGCTGATTTGTTGGTGTTTGTAGCATTTGTCTTCTGTTCTGAGGCCAACTGATCTAAGGTTCGGAAGTCTTAACCCTCATACTCATAGCTACTATCCAACCACCATATGTGCTGTGAGCATACAACTTCTGTGCGCTATAAATGATGTTTCTTATCATCGTCATCCTCAACATTGTCTTACATAACACTTTCTTACTTTGTCCAATTTGCGTTTTTCTGGCTCCTTCTTTTTGGTCTCTTCCTCCCTAGAGCGACTCGGTGGTTTGGCATCTCCATCCGTCTATTCATACAAAAATATTTAAATATAAATTTACTTAAATGTATACAATATTCTAACTTACAATGAAGCTAGAACCATGACCAATGAGCTCATTTGCTGATTTTGAGATGGCACTATAAATACAAGAATGAAACATTCATTATCATTAACATCATCATGAATCACACTTATATTTTTACTTAATATTTATTTCTCGCTTGAATTTAAATGCTAAGCTCTTTCCTCATGTGGAAAATTTACAATGACTACTGAAGTGGAGACCCTGCTACATGAGGCATCATCATCATAATAATGAACACCATCATCATTAACCTCATCATCTCATCATCTTTGAGGACAATGCAAGTAAACTGTTGAAACGTCACTAGCCTGTATTCTGGAAAAATGTACAATCAGAAAAAACCCACATACCCTGATTTTTCTTAAAGCGATAGCATCTTCCACCATTGCACGCAGTTGGTCTGTTGAGTCCTTAGCTTTTGAATGCAGCAGATGCAATGCCCTTACGAAGACTGGGTCTAACTCCAGAGCAGCCATTCCAAAAGTTCCTTCTTCTACTCCTTCTAGATTATACAAATAAAAAATTTAAAAAATAAAAGTAAAATAATATACTACTACTACTACTACTACTACTACTACTACTAAGGACTACTAACAAATGCATAGTGATGAAGTCAAAGTGAGCTTTAATACTTTTTACTCATAGATCTACACATAGTGACATATATATGCAAAGATCTATAATGTATACATTGTTAAAAATAGATACCGTTCTTCAACATATTTGACATTTTACTTTTTAGTTCCAGATGATAATTACTGATATACACTGATTCAGATGGTGAAATACATTCGCATTCATACACTCTAACACTGATAGTTAATGCAATATAATATAGGACATGACAATTTGTTCATTGTTGGTCTGCGCAGCGAGATCTTATTCTTCTTCCTGGGTTGTGCAGCCACAATCAATACATTGAATCATTTGCTGATGTAGCCCATGTAGGCCTGTAGCCTGAGCAGGGTGTTACCATAGTCGTTGTTGTTACTAGGGGCTGTAGCTGTAAGAGGTTATAAGACTAAAGGGATGAAGATGAAGACTAAGACTAGTAAGAGGCTCTTCAACTTTATCCCAACCACTACAACAAGTTACTGTATTCTCTGATTTCTCATAATCAAGAACTGAACTCCTAATAACGCTAAACCAACCTCTTGTTGTCAAGCTCAGAAACTTTCACAATCGACATTTAGCAATAGTACGTAAATGAGGCCTACGAAAGAAGAGACTTCACAGCCTGTGATAAGCTACTGCTTCCCGGCGGCCATCGCAGGTCATTTAAGTGACTATTTAAAGAAATATTGTATTATTTTCCAAAATAATTATTAGCGGCAATTATACACAAGTATCTCTGGTTTTGACTGCTATTATATTGATAAACTAAAACCAATATGAATTAAAATATCTTTGTTTTCTTTAGGGAAATATTTTTGCTCGCTTTTCCCCCACAAGACTAGTGTTGAAGTTAGTATTCCTTTTTTATTATTTTGTTTGTTTGTGACAATTTAGATTGACTGCATCCAAAACCATTATTGAAGTGAGGGAGGAAACCAGAGTACCCGGAGGAAACCCTCGATGACCTGATTAGTCTCGTACCGTTAAGTCACATAAGCTCGCCCTTTTTAAAAGGCTTTCTGGCAAATAGATGATATAAAAACTACAACTCACTACAGCGAGTTACCTCGCTTTAGGCCTTCAGCATAGGCGCACGACTTGCTTGCGCTGTCACTGGTGACGATACCGACAAGCAAATCGCCCTTGTAAAAGGAACTGTTAATTTTTGCTTCTTACAAAAGACAAAATAGCAAATTTATTAGGGAAGGTATGAACAATGAAAAGCACTGCATTTTATCTGAGAAAAAGTGACTTTTATTCAGAAATGAACCAAACAATAAATATTTAAAAAATCCAATAAATAAATCAATAAATTATTCAATCAATAAATAAATCACTAAATAGATTGATTGATTAAATAAATAATATGTCATCTCCAATGCCTGATGGTATAACAATTAAAAAGCCCACCAAATTGCTGTTAAGGGTTTTAATCTTGTATTTCAAGCCATTGCATTTTCTAATTTACAATTATTTGTAATTAATATGCATGTGATACTCATGATACCATGTTTGATAATCATATAAAGCGATAAAGTGTCATAAATTGACTTGTAAATTGTCTTAACGGGAAAAATTAGAAGGAGTGCGTATAATTATCGTTATGATTTTGTATGTGGAGAAAGAGAGGGAGAGAGAGAGAGAGAGAGAGAGAGAGAGAGAGAGAGAGAGAGAGAGAGAGAGAGAGGGGTGGGGAAGGAGGGAGAGAGAGAGACAGACCGACAGAGAAACAGACAGAAAGTGAGACAGACAGAGACAGACAGGCGGCAGGGACGGACCTGGGAAAGGTCGAAGTGGGGGTTACAGATTCAGCGAAGGCGCAAAGGGCCGAGCCTTCTATAGGGGGGTCCGGGGACTTGCACACCCGGAATTTTTTTTTTAAATGATGCCACATGGTGCAATCTGGTGCAATCTGAACCTTGAAAAAACCATTTGTGATGGTCTGGGACTTTGAGCTTTTTGAACAATTGAACTGACAAACTCTGGGGTACAAAAATTATCCTCTGCCCCTCCCTTAAAAACAAAACAAAACACACACACACCCACACACACACACACACACACACACACACACACACACACACACACACAAACACACACACACACATACATTTATTTATCAGCAGAGATGTTTTGTATAGTATTATTATTCACTACTTTTTGTTGATCGTTAACGGTATAAAGCTTTACCTTGTAGTTTATGAACATCACCGCCCTGCTTTCACTTTCAGTCTTGCTGCACTAGGTTCCTCGGCATTAGTATCATTTGTGAATTGTATCTTCTGGCAAAACAGTTCACTGCCTCTTTGAAGTCAATATCAACATCCCTGTGCACTTTTAGTAAAACAAGTCCATTGAGTCTCTGTTGCCCCATTGTAGAGCGCAGGAAGTTTTTCAGGTTACGCAACTGACTGTTTGAACGCTCACACTCGGCAGTAGTGACAGGCAGGGTGCAAAGGTTCTTTAGCATGATGAACAGGTTGGGATAAAAATCCCTGTCACAATGTTTCAGTGCTTCTGATGCCGTGGATGGGATGATAGCTGTCGCATTCTCAGCAGCACTTCACCATTTGCAAACCCACCGTTGGTATTCTGCATCAAGGGTAGCGTTGTCTGGTAGGTCAGACTCCCACAACATTGCCAGTGTCTTCACCCCTTCTGGAACCTGCATGAAACCATCCTGGTTGTCTATTAAAGTGCTTGGCACCAGACAGAGACTATCAACTGTTAGGTCAGCATTTTTTTAACCTCGATTCCAATTCGGTTGACAGGTGTTCCAAGAAAGGAATGGCAATGCTAATCTTAAAATATTCTTCTGGAGGGGCCGCAGGTTGGTTATCACGGAGAGTCTGTCGGGATGCTTGACGAGGATCAATAACATCAGTTGTCAAAGCATTTGCCATTTTGCTGACTTCACCAAACCAGGCAACGAACGCTGTGTTCATAATTATCAACTTAGCATCTTAATTAATATTTCTAACAAGTCGTTTCTGGGGGATTAGGGCAGTATCAAGGTAAAGGTGCTGGAAGAGGCTAATTGCGGCCACAACAAGAAAATATGGCTGCATTTACTAATTTAGACTTAGGGGTGGGGTTACTTGGTCGTTTCAACGGGAAAACGCTTTGGACGTTTCAATGGATCCCTTGAAATGGATTTCCGTTGAATTGTCTATAAATAACTCTTTGTACCTTGGACCAAAAGTGACTAAATCCTGCAATATTTTAAAAACAATAAAAAATAAATAAAACTCTTCGCATTAAATTTTTTTTTTTTTTTAGTTTGGAGGGGGGGTTCCGGAACCCAGGTAACCCCCCCAACACCCCTGGTTACGGCCCTGAGCAGACAGACAGATAACAGAGCATCCACTGATGAGATAAATTCACAGAAAACAATGTATTTATTATCCTCAACAATGCACTATAAAATCATCATGAAGAGTAAAATATACAGCAGTTATAAGCACTATAAGTTTATCATTTTTAATAATAATAATAATAATAATAATAATAATAATAATAATAATAATAATAATAATAATAATAATACAGGATGCTATATACGCGCCTTTCCCCAAATCAATCAGGCTTAAAGCGCGGCGATCTATACCAATATACACGCTCACCTGTCTCATCCACCCTCACACACACCAAATACACACCAATCACCCAAACAGGTGGTGTAAATGCAAGGAGATAGCTATTAGAAGACGGAAAGAAAATCAAATTTTTATTTTTGAAATTTTTATATTGACTGCGTCCTGTACCATTATTGAAGGGAGGGAGGAAACCGGAGTGCCCGGAGAAAACCCTCGGTGACCTCAAAAGTCTCGTACCTAAGTCACATTTTTGAAACAATACAATAAAATAATCACACACATATAACCAGAGTAATTAATTCTTTTCATTAACCATTCATAAACATAACCGGTTAACCAGCCACTCACTCATGACCCTAGTTCCACACTAATTATATGCAACGATTTTTAAAAAGATCAATCCACAAACAGACCAATTCTAGCTCCGAACCGCCGTCAAGCCAATCAATAAACCTCTTCGTAAAAAGCGTGATTGTATCATTGTGGTCCTCGTCGTTATCATCACCACTTCTTCAATCGTCATACTCTGTCGAGCTTACTCTCACGCAAGCGTAAAATAAAGTAATGTCAAGTAGAATTAATAATTGAATTTATTCAAAGGGACGAAGAAGTGAAATGCAAAACAGTTTACCACAAAGGAAGGCATATCATAACTTCAACAAAAAACAAGAAAAGAGAAACATGAAAAAAGAAATTATACAACGCGATGGGGGGTAATTCACACTGTGTGATGAAAGATAAGACGTACAGTGTACAAAATAGCATAATTGACAAAGCCAGAGGGGAGTGGGTGTGCGGGTTCGGAAGAGAGCTGTAAGCTGTTAGAATGATACGCAGAGTTTGATGATTGTATTTTTTTTTTAAAGATGCTTTATAACGTTTATAATTTTGGTGTAATATAATCTAATGTCTAACCCATGTGTGTGTGGATGTGTGTGTGGGTGTGTGTGTTTGTGGGTAGGTGTTTTATTTATTTATGTTGAAGTGCAATAAGGACATGTAGTGTGATATGTATTTTAAGTTTTACAATGTGTCGGAAATGTTCTTGTTAATATGTACATAAGCGTGAGTACACGTACATGTTTACATGTTTATAGTACTGTTACATTTTATTACCTTTTGCTGACAGCAAATCCATGTTAGAATTTCTCCTTGGAGATAATAAAGTTTTCTAAAGTTTTCTGAATCTGATCCTTTCACTTTTGAAACGAAATCAAGAAAGAAAGGAGGGGAATGGGGGTAATTTATTTTTTTTAATGTAATATTTTAAAATTTATATTATTTCTTTCTTTCTTTGTTTACATAAATATAAAATGCACAAAATCAATTTGATCACAGATAGCATTTTGAAATGTTCTCGAAAGTTTGAAAGTGTCTTTGTATGCTCAGTATCGGTTTAGAATGTGTTGAGGCTTTCATTCTGGTTCCACACAGCATCAGCAGCAGCAACAGCAGGTTCCTTCGGTTGTGTGTTGGTATATTTCAGCTTAGCCTCGGTGGCTCCTCCCTCCTCCTTCTTGGCAGCGGGGGGTTGGCCCGTGGGGGGCCTTGTGGCCTGCTGAGACTGAAGTTTTTTAGGAGAAGGGGGTCTAAAGGCATCGTTGGTAATGGTAGGGGTCTGGAATGCGGGCTCTGCAACCGAAAAAGCAAACATATTAAAAAAAATTGGTCACATTTGTTTCAATCTTTAAAAAAAGATTTAGGGAAAATATGAAAATTCATTTTTCATCCATAAGGGTACGATTTTTCAAAGGGTTAATTTCTTTCAAGTGAATCTTTGGAACTTTTTTCTTTAAAACTTCAGATCATATTTTAATCATGCGCCTATAGTTGATGAAACCTTAATGCAAAACACACACACATAAGCTACACAGCGCATATTTTATATATATATATATATATATATATATATATATATATATATATATATATATATATATATATATATATATATATATATATATATATATATATATATATATATATATATATATATATATATATATATATATATATATATATATATATATATATATATATATATCTGTAACACAAACAAATACGACCTACCGTTGTCATCCACCAGGGTCCTAAGAGTCGGTTCTGGCCGTGCAGGAGCTGAGTGGGCAGATGGCTTGGTCTCCAGTTCACTGTCAATGACTAGCCTGAAGCAACCCAGTGCAAACATAACAATGACTATGCAACACAACTGTGCATTCTTTCTGAGTGTGTTGTTAATAAAGACAGCGCAAACAATACCTGGACCTGTTTAACTCGTCCAAAAGTTAGTCTTTTTTTTTCACAAAGAAGGCCTACATAATATAGTTGAGACTGTTAAATAGTAGTATGGACATTTTACCTGTACATTCTAGAAACTTCGCCAGCTGAAGGAGTGTTTGTGTTTTCATACGGCTTGTCTGTAACCACATCATTCTATGTCCATACTAATTTCAAAGTCTTTATTTAAAAAGGCGGATGTTTGCCTAAGTTACCTGTTGACTTCGTTGGTGGGAGGGCGTTGTGCTCCGTTGATAGGTGGCAGCTTGGTTCTCGGTTCAGACTGCTCTTCCAACATAGGCGGGTAATTTGTCCAATACTCCTCTCTCCCTGCCATCGCAGCTTTGATCATGTCCATCACCATGGTCTTCTCTTTAATCATGTAATCAGTCAGTCACTCAGAAATTAAAGTAATAAAATAGCGCCGATATATTAAAATAAGGTGGCTGGATTAAATGTCAAATAAAATTTAAAAAAGTAAAAATCTTCTAAAAAAAGTTCTAGCGTTAATATTTAACCCGTTGGAACTTTGTCCTTTTATTTCAAAACTGTAAAACTTCAGGGTAAATTTAACAGCCCAGTGCCTAAGAAAAAAGAGGCGATGATGATGATGATGATGATGATGATGATGATGATGATGATGATGATGATAATGATGAGGACGATTATGATGACTATAACAAACTATATGACTGTTCTTGTTCTTGTTATTGTTATTTTTGTTGTTGTTGCTGTTGTTGATAATGATGATGATGATGATGATGTTGTTGTTGTTGATGATGATGATGATGATGATGATGATGATGATAACGATGATGATGATGATGCCGTTGACGATGATAATGATGATGATGATGATGATGATGATGATGATGATGAGGTGATGACTACGACGACGACGACAACGATGACGACGAAATATCTGCAGACGAAGAGAATGTCGACGACAGCGACGATTATGATCGTGTTGTTGTTGTTGTTGTTGTTGATAATGATGATAATGATGATGATGATGATGATGATGATGATGATGATGATGATGATGATGATGATGATGATGATGATGATGATGATGATGTGATGGCTACGACGACAACGATGACGACGAAACCTTTGCAGACGAAGCTGATATCGACGACAGCGACGATTACGATGGAAGCATTAATAGCTCACCTGTTTCTCCAGCAGAACAAAGCCATGCCTGTACAGCGTTGACGTCCTCGGTCTGCAGAATCTGACACAGCATCGTCAGTACCTGCAACAGGACCACACGCACAGCCCCCATATAAGCCAAATAACTAGGCCTACCACTGGAATAATGCATCGCATGGGATTTAAGCTAGGCAAATGCACCGTAGGACTTTTAGTACTAATTTCAGTTCTAAACGGTGTTATATAACATGCAAAAAATGATTATTTAAAAACAAACCTTACTTATAAACTATTTATCAGGACCAGTGTCTCCAGTGTAGCCTAATGAGGTAACAATGGACCTCTGAAACACGAACTCGACGCTCTACGATGTAGTTATTCCGCCACTCATCCTTCCTTTCCAATCCATCATCATCTTCATTATCATCATAATCATCATCATTATCACCATCATCATCAAAATTATCAATCATCATCCTTAATCAATCCATCATCAACATTCGTGCTTAATTAATCCATCATCAACATCTATCCAGCATCGATCGATTATCAATCCTCATCATCATCATCATTGTCGTCATCATCATCATTATCATCATCATCAAAATCATCAATCATCATCCTTAATCAATCCAGCATCATCATCCATCCATTATCGACCAATTACCAATCGTCATCAATCTTCCTCCTCCTCCTCCTCATTATCATCATAATCGTCGTCATCATCATCATCATCATCATCATCATCATCATCATCATCATCATCATCATCATCATCATCATCATCATCATTATCATCAGCATCATCATCATCGTCGTCCTAGTCGTTGTCATCATCATCTTCTTCTCCTTCTTCTTCTTCCCCTCCTTCTCTCCCCCTCCTCTTTCTCATCCTCATCATCAACTCACCACAGTCTCCACGTCAGGCTGTGGAGCGATGTGCAAGAGGTTGCCGCCAGCAAAACCGTTAGTGCCAATCCCACCAGGCGTGTATCCGCGCTTGCTGCGCCTGCTGCAGCCTCGTGACATGGCCCGGGATGGCGGTGGGATCAAGCGCCCCGTTTTTTGAGAGTACGTCGTCGCCTGTGCCTTCTCTTCATCCTTGTGCAGTCATAGAAACAAATATTGTGGATGCTAAAGTGTGGTGTTCTAGCATAATTGCATTTTAGTCTCATCCCATCTTATCTCACTCTTTACATTTTTTAGGAGGTTGTGTGCATAGGTAAAGGTAAAGGTAAAGATGGTCCCATAGCCTTGTGGCCGTAGGGGAGCGTGATGCTGGAGATCACACTTATCTTGGGCCAGCGTAATGAGGGTGATGCCCATCTCTCTCCCTCGCTGCTTTACCTTTCCCACCCTTAAGAGAGTAGGTACTCAGTCACAGTTGAGTTAACCGGGGGCGTTGTTATTTGTCGCTTCACGTCTTGCGGTCACCCATCCAAGTGCCTATCTTGCCACTGTAGATTGTTCAAACCTATAACGGGAAAAGTGAAAGCCACAGTTGAAAACCTGTCTTTCCTTTATAGGCAAGACAGATTCACTGCGGCAACAGTACCCCCGTTGGAGTGCCGGGGGTTTTCAGTATAAATAATATCCCCACTTTATGGAAATTTAGTGCTTTAAATTCCCACTGTCGCTGTCTTCCTCATTTACTCTTTCCCATTCCTGCTCTGTCCTTCACTCCGCTATACTATCTTCTTCTTCGCTAGATCAATGACCTACCTTTTTTCTTGAAAACTCTTCCTTGACAAGACTCCTTGTTTGTGTATGAGGTCTGTTGCACAGGCGGCGGAAGCTGCTCAGGATTGGGGGGCACACACACATTTTATTCACTGACATGAGGGCCGGACCTTGGAAAAGTCGAGGGGGGAGGGGGGTGGCGGGTGTTACAGATTCATCGAAGGCGCGAAGCGCCGAGCCTTCTAGGGGGGTCCGGGGGCATGCTCCCCCGGCCGGAATTTTTTTTTCAAGGATGCAAAATGGTGCAATCTGGTGCAATCTGATCCTTGAAAAAGCCATTTGTGATGGTCTGGGACATTGAGCTTTTTGAACAATTGAACTGACAAACTCTGGGGTACAAAAATTATCCTCTGCCCCTCCCTTAAAAAAACAACAACAACACTCACACACACAAACATTTATTTATCAGCAGAGATGTTTTGTATACTATTATTATTAACTACTTTTTGTTGATCGTTAACGGTATAAAGCTTGTAGTTTATGAACATCATCGCCCTGCTTTCACTTAATTCTGTCTTGCTGCAATAGGTTCCTCGGCATCATCACAGGCGGCGGAAGCGGGGGGGCAAGGGGGGCACTGGCCCCCCCTAGAAAAATATTGGGGGGGGGCAAACCTATACATTTGCCCCCCCCAATATTCAGCCCCTCAAAAAACAATATTTGGGGGTTCAAACCAATATTTTCCCCCTTTCTCTGGACTGTTGCAAGTTAACAATACCTGTGCTGAGACCATTTTCACAGCACTGAAGGACTGCTTGACCAGACTTGACTTGCCAGTGCAAAACTGTAGGGGCCAGGCCTACGACGGGGCGAGCAATTTTCATGTGTCAGGAGTTGCAAAAAGATTCAAAGATGAGATCCTTGCTGTGACTGAAGGGCTGGCGACAGTTCTTCAAAGAAAACAAACGACTTGTGATGACGCAGTAAACGCTGAGCTGACATTTGTCTGAGAACACTGGAAAGCATGCGGCATGAAGATTGTTATGAGACATTTTTTGCTGACATCACAACGAAAGCTGCAAATTTGTGTGATGAGCCCTGCGTTCCTTGACAGAAGCAGCCTCCACGAAGACTGGACGATGGCTCACAGGGTCACAGCTACTCTTGTCCATCTGCTTACTACAGACAGCAATACTGTGAGGCCATTGACAACATCAAAGAACATTTAAAGAGCCGGTTTGATCAAATAGCTCTCGACTTACCAAGGAAAATTGAAGTTCTTCTAAGTGATGGAGCAGCAGGGAGGAGACCAGAAATTCCTCAAGAAATCAAAGATACATATTCCGCTGACATCGACTTGGACAGACTCAAAACTCAGCTAGAACTCCTCCCACATGCACTGGGTGACACCAGGAAGGCGGCTAACTTTAGGATCACCATCTTCCAAGCAATGCCGGATGAACTGAAACTAAAGCTTCTGACACTGTGCGACGGATGCTGAGTGAAGTGGATAAACTTCTCAGACTGTACTTCACCATCCCAACCATAACTGCAACGGCTGAACGCAGTTGTTCAGCCCTAAAGCGGGTAAAAACATACCTTCGGGCAACGATGACGCAGGAGCGTCTAAATAATTGTCTTATAATGCATGTGTTCAAAGACAAAGTAGATCAACTAGACCTAGCGCAAACTGCTTACGAATTTATTAATAGAAATGAACACCGTCAGGCCTACTTTGGAAAATTAACGGTGTAATTTCCCATGCCAAATGACATGCATGACTGCTGTTTTTGTTACTGTGATGGATCAACATTGTCAGGTCAGTTTCTCTCCCTTTCTCTCTACCTCCCCCCCCCCTTCTTTCTCTCTTATATGCACAGTTGCAGAAATATATGATATATCTTTTTTTCTCTCTCACATAGCGTCTATGAAAAATGTTCAAATTATTTGGAGTAAATGTCCAGGGCCGGACCCAGGTGGGGGGGTGGGGGGGTTACCTGGGTTCTGGAACCCCCCCTCCAAATTGTAAAAAAAATTTGAATTTTTTTTTATGCAGAGTTTCAATTTAAAAAAAAAATGTTTTTAAAACATTGCAGTTTTTAGTCACTTTTGGTCGAAAGTACAAAGAGTTATTTATAGTCAATTCAATGGAAATCCATTTCAAGCGATCCGTTAAAACGTCCAAAGCGTTTTCCCGTTGAAACGACCAAGTAACCCAACCCCTAAGCCTAAATTAGTAAATGCAGCCACATTTTCTTCTTCTGGCCGCAAGCCTCTTCCAGCACCTTCACCTTGATACTGCCATAGTCCACCAAAAACGACTTTTTAGAAAAACTATTTAAGATTCTAAGTTGATAATTATGACAATTCGTTGTAACGAACACCCATTGAAACGACCATCGCTGAATCGTCCAAAAACATCGTTGAAATGGAAACCCTTGACAGTGAAGCTGCAGAAAAGGACAAAAGATGTCGATGCCTACAGGGAAATCAAAGAGGTCAGTATCTGCATGTCTTCTATTAGAAGAGATGTCGACACAGCGTTCGTTGCCTGGTTTGGTGAAGTCAGCAAAATGGCAAATGCTGGTGTTATTGTTCCTCGTCATATCGACAGACCCTCCGTGACAACTAACCTGCGGCCACTCCAGAAGAATATTTCAAGATTAGCACTGCCATTCTTTTCTTGGAACACCTGTCAACCGAATTGGACTCGAGGTTCAAAAATGCTGGGCTAGCAGTTGATGGTCTCTGTCTGGTGCCAAGCACTTTAATAGATAACCAGGATGGTTTCATGCAGGTTCCAGAAGAGGTGAAAGACACTGGCAATGTTGTGGGAGTCTGACCTACCAGACAACGCTACCCTTGATACAGAATACCAACGGTGGGTTTGCAAATGGCGAAGTACTGCTGAGAATGCGACAGCTATCATCCCATCCACGGCATCAGAAGCACTGAAACATTGTGAAAGGGATTTTTATCCCAACTTGTTCATCATGCTAAAGAACCTTTGCACCCTGCCTGTCACTACTGCCGAGTGTGAGCGTTCAAACAGTCAGTTGCGCAACCTGAAAAACTACCTGCACTCTACAATGGGGCAACAGAGACTCAATGGACTTGCTTTACTGAAAGTGCACAAGGATTGCACAGGGACTTCAAAGAGGCAGTGAACCGTTTTGCCAGAAGATACAATTCACAAATGGTAATGATGCCGAGGAACCTATTGCAGCAAGACAGAATTAAGTGAAAGCAGGGCGATGATGTTCATAAACTACAAGCTTTATACCGTTAACGATCAACAAAAAGTAGTTAATAATAATAGTATACAAAACATCTCTGCTGATAAATAAATGTTTGTGTGTGTGAGTGTTGTTGTTGTTGTTTTTTTAAGGGAGGGGCAGAGGATAATTTTTGTACCCCAGAGTTTGTCAGTTCAATTGTTCAAAAAGCTCAATGTCCCAGACCATCACAAATGGCTTTTTCAAGGTTCAGATTGCACCAGATTGCACCATTTTGGATCCTTGAAAAAAAAAAATTCCGGCCTGGGGACCATGCCCCCGGACCGCCCTAGAAGGCTCGGCGCTTCGCTGAATCTGTAACACCCGCCACCCCCCTCCCCCCTCGACTTTTCCAAGGTCCGGCCCTCATGTCAGTGAATAAAATGTGTGTGTGCCCCCCCCCCCCCCCCCAATCCTGAGCAGCTTCCGCCGCCTGTGATCATTACCATTTGTGAATTGTATCTTCTGGCAAAACGGTTCACTGCCTCTTTGAAGTCCCTGTGCAATCCTTGTGCACTTTCAGTAAAGCAAGTCCATTGAGTCTCTGTTGCCCCATTGTAGAGTGCAGGTAATTTTTCAGGTTGCGCAACTAACTGTTTGAACGCTCACACTCGGCAGTAGTGACAGGCAGGGTGCAAAGGTTCTTTAGCATGATGAACAGGTTGGGATAAAAATCCCTTTCACAATGTTTCAGTGCTTCTGATGCCGTGGATGGGATGATAGCTGTCGCATTCTCAGCAGTACTTCGCCATTTGCAAACACACCGTTGGTATTCTGCATCAAGGGTAGCGTTGTCTGGTAGGTCAGACTCCCACAACATTGCCAGTGTCTTTCACCCCTTCTGGAACCTGCATGAAACCATCCTGGTTGTCTATTAAAGTGCTTGGCACCAGACAGAGACCATCAACTGCTAGCCCAGCATTTTTGAACCTCGAGTCCAATTCGGTTGACAGGTGTTCCAAGAAAAGAATGGCAGTGCTAATCTTGAAATATTCTTCTGGAGTGGCCGCAGGTTAGTTGTCACGGAGAGTCTGTCGATATGACGAGGAACAATAACACCAGCATTTGCCATTTTGCTGACTTCACCAAACCAGGCAACGAACGCTGTGTCGACATCTCTTCTAATAGAAGACATGCAGATACTGACCTCTTTGATTTCCCTGTAGGCATCGACATCTTTTGTCCTTTTCTGCAGCTTCACTGTCAAGGGTTTCCATTTCAACGATGTTTTTGGACGATTCAGCGATGGTCGTTTCAATGGGTGTTCGTTACAACGAATTGTCATAATTATCAACTTAGAATCTTAAATAGTTTTTTCTAAAAAGTCGTTTTTGGTGGACTATGGCAGTATCAAGGTGAAGGTGCTGGAAGAGGCTTGCGGCCAGAAGAAGAAAATATGGCTGCATTTACTAATTTAGGCTTAGGGGTTGGGTTACTTGGTCGTTTCAACGGGAAAACGCTTTGGACGTTTTAACGGATCGCTTGAAATGGATTTCCATTGAATTGACTATAAATAACTCTTTGTACTTTCAACCAAAAGTGACTAAAAACTGCAATGTTTTATAAACATTTTTTAAAAAAATTTGAAACTCTGCATAAAAAAAAATTCAATTTTTTTAAAATTTGGAGGGGGGGTTCCGGAACCCAGGTAACCCCCCCCCCCCCCACCTGGGTCCGGCCCTGGACATTTACTCCAAATAATTTGAACATTTTTCATAGACGCTATGTGAGAGAGAAAAAAAGATATATCATATATTTCTACAACTGTGCATATAAGAGAGAAAGAAGGGGGGGGGGGGAGGTAGAGAGAAAGGGAGAGAAACTGACCTGACAATGTTGATCCATCACAGTAACAAAAACAGCAGTCATGCATGTCATTTGGCATGGGAAATTACACCGTTAATTTTCCAAAGTAGGCCTGACGGTGTTCATTTCTATTGATAAATTCGTAAGCAGTTTGCGCTAGGTCTAGTTGATCTACTTTGTCTTTGAACACATGCATTATAAGACAATTATTTAGACGCTCCTGCGTCATCGTTGCCCGAAGGTATGTTTTTACCCGCTTTAGGGCTAAAAAAACTGCGTTCAGCCGTTGCAGTTATGGTTGGGATGGTGAAGTACAGTCTGAGAAGTTTATCCACTTCACTCAGCATCCGTCGCACAGTGTCAGAAGCTTTAGTTTCAGTTCATCCGGCATTGCTTGGAAGATGGTGATCCTAAAGTTAGCCGCCTTCCTAGTGTCACCCAGTGCATGTGGGAGGAGTTCTAGCTGAGTTTTGAGTCTGTCCAAGTCGATGTCAGCGGAATATGTATCGTTGATTTCTTGAGGAATTTCTGGTCTCTTCCCTGCTGCTCCATCACTTAGAAGAACTTTAATTTTCCTTGGTAAGTCGAGAGCTATTTGATCAAACCGGCTCTTTAAATGTTCTTTGATGTTGTCAATGGCCTCACAGTATTGCTGTCTGTAGTAAGCAGATGGACAAGAGTAGCTGTGACCCTGTGAGCCATCGTCCAGTCTTCGTGGAGGCTGCTTCTGTCAAGGAACGCAGGGCTCATCACACAAATTTGCAGCTTTCGTTGTGATGTCAGCAAAAAATGTCTCATAACAATCTTCATGCCGCATGCTTTCCAGTGTTCTCAGACAAATGTCAGCTCAGCGTTTACTGCGTCATCACAAGTCGTTTGTTTTCTTTGAAGAACTGTCGCCAGCCCTTCAGTCACAGCAAGGATCTCATCTTTGAATCTTTTTGCAACTCCTGACACATGAAAATTGCTCGCCCCGTCGTAGGCCTGGCCCCTACAGTTTTGCACTGGCAAGTCAAGTCTGATCAAGCAATCCTTCAGTGCTGTGAAAATGGTCTCAGCACAGGTATTGTTAACTTGCAACAGTCCAGAGAAAGGGGAAAAATATTGGTTTGAACCCCCAAATAATGTTTTTTGAGGGGCTGAATATTGGGGGGGCAAATGTATAGGTTTGCCCCCCCAATATTTTTCTAGGGGGGGCCAGTGCCCCCCTTGCCCCCCCGCTTCCGCCGCCTGTGTGTTGGATCAGCTTGGGGGTGTTGGACGCTTTCTGCCGGGTGGTCACTAGGGCTTCCTATGATTGTACTATTTAGCACTATAGGCATTTTATATGTATGTGTTTTGTTGATGATTTATAATGATGTTTGTATTCTATTTTGTTTTTGTAACCGGGGGTTCGCGTAGTTGAGGTCAACCCTCAGCCGTCCCCCGCGTGGGATGTCTTTATTGTAAAGTGACTGGCCGGTGGAGGGCATTCAATTTTCCCACTGGGGTTGTTTCAGCAGATCTTTTATGCGGATCGGGGGTTGTCCGGTCCTGATTTGGCTCGGAAGAGTCCGCTGGACCTAAAGCAACAATAAATCAATCAATCAATCAATCCAAGTGCTAACCGCATTGGACGGTGCTTAACTTGCGACACAGTAGCGAGTGCTCCAACCACTGCGCTATCCGACACCCTTGTGTGCATGGTTGTGTTAAAGGTGTTGGGAACGTTTATGAAATGTTCAACGTTAAAAAACATCTGTAGAGTCAAAATTTCTTTGTTTATTGAGACCTACCTACCAAGGTCTATGGTAGGTGTATGCTGGTTAAACGATCATCGGTGGTGCCCCTACAACCTCCGGGTTACGGGACAGGATAGGATAGGACCTACCAACCTACCTATCTATCTATCTACCTATCTACCTACCTATCTACCTATCTATCTATCTATCTATCTATCTATCTATCTATCTATCTATCTATCTATCTATCTATCTATCTATCTATCTATCTATCTATCTATCTATCTATCTATCTATCTATCTATCTGTCTGTCTGTCTGTCTGTCTCTCTGTCTGTCTATTTATTTATTTATTTATTTATTTATTTATTTATCAAATCTATCTATCGGTCTAGTCCCTCAGCCTGTTGGAGAGACATGAGAGATGCTGTCGCAGAGTTCCACTTAGGTCTCTCTGTTGCTGTTATCAGGGAGAGTACGTGACATGTCCAGAAACGTCCTGATTTTGACATCATAATCATTTTTTTTTTAACTCGCTGTAAACATTTGTTTAGCCTAACTCCATTTCCAACATGATTATACGGTTTGTGTCTTAAAAAATCAACTTAACAAACATGTTTAAATGCTGTTTAAATTTTACCACTGTCAAACTTCAACATAATAATAAAAAAAAATGTGTGGCGTTTCGTACAGCTTTGGGAAGAGATTCCTTGGCTGGGTCCTTGGTGAGGGTGGTATCGCTCAGCTGGTCTGCGAAGCGTTTCAACTCGTCCCTCCATGACTCCGTCACAGGCACTTGAAAATAGAATGAGATGAGATGGGATAGGATTAGGATAGGATAGGATAGGATAGAATAGGATAGGATAGGATAGGATAATGATCGTTTAGTACGAGAAGTATTTGTTGAAACCCCCCTCATCCTAATCAACAAGATAATCCACCCCTACTTAAGCTTACGATTCTGCGATGTCTACTTCCCTGTAAAAAAAACATCACATTTTCTTATCAAATGGCAAATCAAACATGAAACATAAAGTTCCGGTTAAAGAAAACTACAGCATTTAACTTTATTTCAAAGCTAAATTCAGCTTTATTTTAAAGCCAAATTCAACTTTATTTAAAAATCAAATTCAAGCTTTCTTTGCAATATTAGGACGCCATATCCATTTCCTTGGGGACTCTTTACATCGTTCTCTTCATTTTCTTCACACTCATCCGTATATTGTCGAGGGCTATAGTGTTTCTTATTCTTGATACGCATGGGTACTTTCTATTTAATAACTAAAAGATTTTCTTAGATAAATTCTGGCCTGTTCTGCATTGCAAATCAAAAGAATAAATAAAAATAAAACAAACCTAGTCCAACTCGAGGAACGGCCCGTTCTCGCCAAGGGTAACTGTTGAGACCATTGAAATACTGGAGACCGGTGACGGTGTTGATGTGGTGGTTACAAGAGTTGATGTTGATGGCGTTGACAGGGATGCGGCCTTTCCATTTGTTGAGCTTGCTGTTGTTGAAGCTGTTGGGGGGAAACTGCATAGAATAGCGAGGGCTGGAGAAATAGCCGTCGTCGTTGACCGAACAAATGGGCACGTCCAACAGTCCTATAAAACATGAAGCGAAAGATGAGAAGAAAAAAAAAAAGGTGATGTGTTAAAGGTTCAGTCATGAAGGCCAAACTGAGACAGATGTAGACCTATTGTAGTGTAGAGGAACAAATTCAAGCTCAAAGACAGCAATATTATGAACGCTTCAGATCACAGATCCTTTTGACATTCAATTAGTCATGCAGGATTCAGACATATTATTTACAACTGTTTATTTATCAACTAAGCGTAAATATAATATCAGCGTTTATAGTCGCAATCATGACAGCCAGTGTCAACTGGTTCATGGTATTATTGTTATATTTAGAGAAACATAACAATTAGACAACAGCAATGTTGAAAGAAGTATTGCGATTGATCACTTTGACCGAAATAAAACAATAGGAATTATTCAAAAATGGGAGGTAACTTGGTTTTTAATTCTGTTTTTTGGTTACCTAGAGTTATCCGGGCCGACATCACGTCTCGGAGCACTATGAAAGCTACTCCGAGCTGCAAGCTTTTTTTCGGGAAAGGAGGGTGGTGGTTGCCTGGCAGCGCAAGGCCGAACTAGCGGAGCTATCTAGGATTGCAACTGAAACCAACCTTTCGGTTGATCCGGAAAGTTTGATGGAGGACAGAGCAGAAAATGTAAGCGAAAAACTCGGTTCGTTTGCAAAGAATGTCCGCCAAAACGTTCGACAACTCTGGCGCAACATGCGGGCAAAATTGTTTGCCCTCGTATTTCCGAGCATGGTCTATTGAGGGCACGGTTAAGTTAAGCTTGTTGCTCTGTGATCCTGTGATCAGAAGGTTTCTTCTAATTTGGTGTAGATTCAGGAGAAATTGTCCCACAGACAATTCGCATAACAGTTCAGATGTTTAGTACTTAAACCAATAAATCACTAACAGTATTTTTTTATGCTTTTTCATTGAATAAAAATATTTGTTTAAACCAACAGTATTTTAATAGGCATATATTATTCCTAAAATAATTAGAACTTTCCTGATATTAGGTCTTGTCATGGCAATGGTCAATTCCGAAACCTAGCTATAGAGGGCTTTTGAAGCGGTGTACAGAAACTACGAAAAGAGCGAAAAGGGCGAAAAGGACAGCGAAAAGAGCGAAAAGGGGAACCAAAAGAGCAAAAACAAGCAAAAAGGACCCCAAAATAGCAAACAAAAGCCTAATTAAGCTCCACACGTATTAAAAGAAGCGGTTAAATGAAGAATTATTGATTAATTATGAAAAATTTGCTCGATCGATTCGGTACACCCTGAAGAAGGATGAACTCCGGAGTGATGGGCATCATCTTCATAAGCTACTCAGACAGACAACAGACTCTACGAAACTCAAAAAACACCATTCATTGGGGTCAATCCCTTTGTTTCCCAAGCTCTATTTTGTCCACTTTCTATTCATGGCATATTAATATCATCAGACCTTTGAGATGCCTAACCCTGTGAGGGTGGGGGTTGTGCCTTGTGAAGAAGGAGTTGTGGCTGAGCTGACCGAAGCGATATCCAGTCTGGGTTGCCGGCCGGGGCTTCAGTAAGTCATGGATTGCGCCGACACCATCAGCGGTCGTGTCCCGAATCAACAAATCCCCGTCCGAAGGACGATACACTTCCGATGATGTCATCCTGCATCAACTAGAAATAGAAAGTTGAGTCTTTTGTGATAACTTACACCATTATTATGAATATTAACACCATATAATGTAGTCACAACGATGATGTCTTTGTCAAACTTCACACTGGCTGGGGAGTTGATCATCCTATTAGTTATGATTATTCATATACCACATCATCACAATCACTAGTTACTAGACTAATTCCGTCTGTGTATTAATAAAGAATCACGATACCTTGTAGGCTACTTTGCATCAAAGACAACAGTCAAGTAAAAACACTCCTGCTAGCAAAACCCAAATCAGAAAGTTAAAACTTTCAGGAGATAAACACTCTTTGCCAACAAGAGCTTTACGCACTAGGATTCCCGAAGTGTATTGTTTTTGTTGCAGATTATCCTACCAAATCTGTCTAATGATCTCACGCTTATTCATATAGAATAAAGTACCCAAAGTGGTAAACAAAATCCAATACGGGCAAAATATGTTCTATAATGGTGAAGAACTGACTTTTGCACAAACATGTAACCTGTGGACAGTGTAACTTTATCTTTTTTCAGTTCAGTTCAAGATTCAAGATTCAAGATTCAAGATAATTTATTGCCAAGTGAATGATACACAAGGAATACATTTGGCCAACGCTGCAGCATCACACAAAAGCACATATAAAAACATATAAAGCATAGTGAACATGTGAACAAGCTGACAATAATCACAATATAAAAATAGAAGATAAAGTCATAAAACAGATGAACTGTACAAAATTGGCAAATATATATTTGCTAGTCAACACACACGCACGCACGCACGCACATTGCTGAATCATCCATTCGACCTCGTGTTACTTTAACATTAACACGCCTATGCGCAGCGAGTAGGCCTACTTGTACGAAACGTGCTCTACGACAAATTATTGGCTCTCACATTAAGCATGGCGTCCGCATGTACTTGTTGAGGCCATGGTCAGGGACCTGGGTATTATACAATAAATTTGATAAACTGTGGTTCTGAGTAAGGACTACACTGTCAGTTATCTTTCTTCCTACGCTATAATTAAATGTTGTGCTTATGCTATTAATTATTTTACCATAATTATAAATATACTGGCTACTTTCAGACTTTATATGCCTCTAGACTAAGCTTATATCAGTATATCCAATCCTATCCTATCCCGTAATTCGGAAGTCGTTGGGGCACCACAGATGATTGTTTAACCAGCGTACTTCATCTTTCTCTGTCCTCAGCAACCCTCATGGCTTCGCTCAGTGTCAAGCCAGTCCATTCTCGAATGTTGTTTAACCACCTCTTTTTTCGTCTCCATAATTTTCTGCCTCTTTGCACCGAGCGTGCAGGACGGTTTTTGCAAGGCCTGATGCTCTGGTGACGTGGCCACCCCAACGGAGTTTCCGTTTCTTCACCACTGTGAGCATGTTATCGTGTTGCCCAACATTGTGCGAGGGTCTGTCGGGTTTCGTTGTTGGTAATGTGCTGGATATAGGGAATGCCCAGAAGTCTTCAGGCTTTGTATTCTTCGTTATAGGTCTGCTGTGAGGGTCCATGTTTCGCAAGCGTATAGGAAGATGGAGATGACAAGGAGGCGCAGCAGCCTTACCTTGGAGTGTAGACTGATGGTCCTATTTTCCCAAATAGGCTTCAATCTTGTCAGGGCAGAAGTTGTTTGTGCGATCCCGTACAGGATTTCCTGTCGGGACCCATTGGCTGATACAATGGCTCCATGTTGATGGATTGGCCTTGGACTTTGTTGTCCGTGTTGATGCTATTGGTGTTGTTGGTCATCATTTTGGTTATCTCTGCACCTACTTCCATTCCAAAGCTCTGTCAAGCCTCTGTACCAGCTGTTCAAATTCTTGTTCCTCTCCAGCCAAACCTTCAATGTCATCCACAAAACGGAGGTTGGAGATTGCTCTATCCCCTATGCTGACGGTGCTATCAGAGCAGTCATCCAGAACAGCACCATCGGAAACTGGTTCAGAAGAACAATTGGCGTGCGTCAAGAGTCAGTATATATGTACCGTTGTTTTTCTTTCTATATACCATTTTCTATTATATGTGTGAATGCGTCAGAATGAACCTTGAATCACTCTTTTGTAATAAAATATGTGCGCTATATAAATATATTAGTAGTAGTAGTACTATTATGATGATGATGATGATGATGATGATGATGATGATGATGATGATGATGATGATGATCATTATTATTATCATTATTATTATATACACATTACATGTATACAACAGTAGAATGAAAAAAAAACCCAAGTGGACGTGATATAAAGAAGGCGGAGAAAAGCAAATCAAAAGAACAATATGAAAAAGAAAACGACGATATAAAGGCACTGGCACCTTTAAATGCAAACTGTCAGTAGAATATACCTATACCCTGAGTAATTACTTAACCCGGTGTTACACTCCGTTCGATGTTGATGTTTTCTATCAGTATTTGATTCAGCCCCGATGCTTGAATTCCTGTTAGGTGTGTAACTCAAATTCGTTTATCCACGCAGCCTGCTCAATCAGCATGCAAGTCACAGAGTCGACGTATAAAGTTTTCCACTTTTATTCAGCATACATCAACAACTGCATAAAATCGCTTTCCACTTTCAACTTTTACTTTCCAACTCACTATCAACAACTTCTTCAAAACAGTGCGGCATATAAATATATAACCTCTCTCTCTTCCCGAACAATTTAGAACACGGTAGACTAGAATGACGCACTACAGCCAATCAAATAAAAGATCGTCATCGCTGACTTACGTCATACATATTTCTTCTGCTTCCGGGAATGTTCTCATACTTCGATATTTATCCGGAAGTTTCCATCGATAGTAAATACTGAAATCTAGAGAATTCTCCAATAATATCGACTAACGAAAATTATCAACGTTATACAAAGCCTCTCCTAACAACAATGCAAACTCAAATCAAAGGTAAATAAACTCCATCATTGAATACTTTGCAAATCGAAACGATTAGATCTATCGTGCGCGCTTCAGATATACTACCATTCGCGTTTCAACGTAACACCCGGTGTTTTGTGTGCATACTTTTGCAACGGTCCTAGCACAGAAAAAAAAGAAGAAAAGAAAGAGGAGCAAAACAACAGCAGATATAAAAAAGAACAACCCTAGCAAGAAGAAAGAAGATAGAGCCATAGGCTTGGGTACTTTTCACAGGGGAACTTTTAACTGCTCCTAAATGCTTGTGAGCCTATTTCGAGATCTGATACTGGGCAGAAGAGTTTTCCAGACTTTCAAGACAGGAACTCGGACTATAAATTCTACCCGGAATGAGTCGGGCGACCTGCCAAAATGCCTCCCAGGCCGTTGTTACAAAGTTAATCCCTCACTAATTTACCCTTCTTGTTATTGATCTATCAGTTTAATAGCGTAGCTGTTCTTTCTTTTAAAGACTGATTGTTACCTTGTAAAGCTTGTAAAAGTGTCTAGAACATTCTCGGGGAAAAAAACTAAATCTCTTGTTATTTTTCTACCTTTTGTTCCTGCCTTCATTTTATTAATTCATTCGTTCATTCTTTATTTCTTTACAATAGTCCACTATGACAGTTTCACGTGAGATGTTTGCTAAATGTATTTTGAGATAAAAACATAAAACCAACCTTCTTATGACGATGCCTGACTCAATGCTTAGCACTAAACTTTCACTAGTCAATTGAAAGCTGAGTCTGAACACGAAATACTTCTTAGACAAGTTCATATTACGCAACAAGATATCAATGTCGTCACTTATCAGAACCTTATATTTCCAATATAAAAGTAAGCCAGCAGCGTGTAGTCAAGACAACAAATATTTCTTACCAACGATGGAGATTTCATACAGCACACTGCATCTCAGCGAATTGATTGATTGATTGATTGATTGTTGCTTTAGGTCCAGCGGACTCTTCCGAGCCAAATCAGGACCAGACAACCCCTGATCCGCATAAAAGGTCTGCTGAAACAACCCTAGTGGGAAAATTGAATGCCCTCCACCGGCCAGTCACTTTACAATAAAGACATCCCACGCAGGCGACGGCTGAGGTTTTACCCCAACTACTCGAACCCCCGGTTACAAAAACAAAATAGAATACAAACATCATTATAAATTATCAACAAAACATATACATATAAAATGCCTATATTGCTAAATAATAACATCATAGGAAGCCCTAGTGACCACCCAGCAGAAAGCATCCAACACTCCCAAGCTGATCCAACAGACCTCATACACAAACAAGGAGTCTTGTCCAGGAAGACTTTTCAAGAAAAAAAGGTAGGTCATTGATCTAGCGAAGAAGAAGATAGTATAGCAGAGTGATAGGACAGAGCAGGAATGGGAAAGAGTAAATGAGGAAGACAGCGACAGTGGGAATTTAAAGCACTAAATTTCCAGAAAGTGGGGATACTATTTATACTGAACCCCCCGGCACCCCAACGGGGGTAATGTTGCCGCAGTGAATCGGTCATGCCCACAAAGTCAAGACAGGTTTTCAACGTGGGCTTTCACTTTTCCCTTTATAGGTTAAACAATCTACAGTGGCAAGATTGCTCATGACCCCAAAGGGTACTCTCAGCGAATAACAAAAGAAGAACAACAAAATATTTTTAAACAAATAGACTATTGATTTGGGGAGATGGAGGGGGACATTTTATTGTCCCTTTTCATCGGAATTATAATAATAATAATAATAATAATAATAATAATAATAATAATAATAAAACTATAACAATATAATAATAATAATAATAATAATAATAATAATAATAATAATAATAATAATAATAATTATTATTATTATTATTATTATTATTGTTATTATTATTATTATTATTATTATTATTATTATTATTATTATTATTATTATTATTATTATTATTATTATTATTATTATTATTAGACACATATTTTGACAGTGTCAGATAAATATGTATGCCAGAAATGTTGTTCAGTTTGGAACATGTACGACGAACAAATATTTATTACCTATTATTCTGTAATAGTTCTTATATAGTATAGATTGTGATGTAAGATTTAAGTCACGAAAGACGAGTAAATTTGAAGTACAAAAGTATTAAAGTAAGTGCTTGATTGTCGATTTTAGGGGCCGGGTAGCTCAGTTGGTAAGAGCGTCTTGCTAGTAACCGAAAGGTCGCTGGTTCGAATCCCGGATCGGTCAACGTGTGATCATATTATTTTCCCCTTTACCAACAACTGGCCCGCTGGTGTCAGTATAAATCGGTACAGTAGTCACCTATATGCGAAAGTGTCGTGTGACTATAATCTACAAACAACAACAATTGTCGATTTACGTAAACACAACGGTATATGCATATTTGGCAATTTTCATTTGTGGCATGTGCGAAAAACTTGTATTAAAAATGTGCAAATGAAGGAAAACTATGTATGTAGGCTGTGTACACAATTGGCAAGAGGAATGGAATAATAATAATAATAATAATAATAATAATAATAATAATAATAACAATAACAATAACAATAATAATAATAATAATAATAACAATAACGACGACGACAACAACAACAGCAACAATAATAATAATAATCATCATCATCATCATCATCATCATCATCATCATCGTCATCATCATCGTCATCATCATCATCATCATCATAACATTTATTATTAATAAAAGCATCTCATATTTTAAAGGAACTAACAAAAACAAAACAAACAAACAAACAAATAAAAAATAAATGAAAAAGCTGAAGAATATTGCTTCCAAAGTCACACTTTAACAAAGCTCAGAAATCCAAACTTTTTAAGCACAAATATGCAACTTATTCACACACAAAATAAACCGACACATGTACACAGTAAGATGAACTATTTTATATCAGAACTGTCATAAAGACAACTGTTACTCCCTTACTGTGCTAGCTATACTGTCTAAAGAACCCGTCCAGTCCTTTAATGTTCCCTTTATCAATCGAAGCCAAACGGCAACAACAATGGAGAACTAAAGTTAGATGGGGGTTTGACTGAGTTTAGCATTACCTCGATCAACGGTATCAATGGGAAAAACAAGTCAGAAAACAACAGGCCCGAACATGACCTGTTAATTGAACCTGTATCAGCTAAGAGTGGCTCCACACCTTAATCGTTGAATGCCTATCAATGGCGAGGATAGGCTTGACGTTTCTGTGAGAAATTCTTTCAAACGTTGTTGAAATAAAGTGCTTTCATATAGAACTTTAGTTTGTTTGTGGGAAGTACAGAACGTGCATAAATTGATCAAAGAGTGAGAAGAAACTGTGGACTACGTGTATCTGAATCTTAAGCTTCAACGACCCGTTGGCGTGAGTGATTCGAATGCCTAGCCGTCAAACTAGAGCTTATCTCTGGCACTACACTACTCAGTGGCAGAGATTAAGGACTTAAGGAATAATCACTTAAGTAAATTTGTAACAACGAAACTTCAAACGACAGAGGGGAGTGTATAATTCATTGATCAGAGATGATTGTATATTGAAACCAGAGTTGAGGAGAGTGGAAATCGGCGCAGACTATGATGCCGATGACAATGATGTTGATAACGATGGCGATGACGATAATCAAGATGAGAAGAAAGAGAAGTAGAAGGAAATGAACGAAGATGAGCAGGAGCAGAAATTACCTTGAAGAGGCAACTCTGCTCTTACGGTTCCTTGACACAGCGACCTTGATGACATACAGTCCTTTTGTTTAAAAGAGATCTGGGCAAAGCAGGATAACTAGACTCTGAATCTATGAGCAAGGACAAAGATGCCACTAATAGTAACGCACTCTGTATATCATTAGCATTATTATTAGCAAATAAATAAAATTGTTTTATATTATGAAATAGTTTTTATTTAGCTCTTATTAGGCTGCAAAACAATATTTTAACTTCTATGATGGCTTGTGATCGTTAATATAATCAAATTAAATAATTTTAAAAATTAAACAAACTTCAGCAAGGTGTCATGCTATTGTTTAATCTAACCCAAGTTCTGTGTATGTTTTGTCAATGGCAACAATTGCATTCGGATTATCTGATCGTTTTGATTTTGACAATAATACCTGGTATAGGAGGTATCTTTTTTATTTATTTATATTTTATTTTATCTTTCTTATATATGTTGATGATATTGGCATTGGCATGTATTGCTCAAATTGTGCGTGTAATATAGATGTAGTATGCGATGACGTTAGACCGCGAATTTCTCGCTTGAATGTGTGTGTAGATGAGCGTGTGTTTATGTATATTCTTTTACATCTCTCTTCGTTTATCATATTGATCCAAAAGTTCAGGTGTGATCCACGGTTTCTTCTTTGGCCGGTGCTTGCCAAGGATCTCAGTGGCGGCATCTGTCACAGCTGAGTTGAAGGTGGTGGTCATGGTATATATAACAACATAACCAAAAAAATCAATCAACTTTTGTTATACAAAAAGTATTTTGCAGAATAGTCATAGTACTCTCTGTCCATGTTCCAAACTACATAATTTTCCTTTCAACTATTTACATGTCATGCAGTATCTTAGTCCATTGCAGTCTTTGGACTTCAAGGATACTTTATTCACGTCTCTCTGTCTCTGTCTCTCTGTCTCTCTCTCTCTCTCTCTCTCTCTCTCTCTCTCTCTCTCTCTCCCTCTCTGTGCCTGTCTCTCTCATTCTCTATCTCTTTCCCCCACATCACATTTTTTTAAGCATGTCTACTTGTTTAAAAAAAAAATAATTTATATATATATATATTACGTGTCTTAAAGATTGCTAAGAGTAGGTCTAGTATCTTGTTCAGTTTAAACTAGGGAAAGAAATCTTTAGAAGTGTCCTGTGTAGTTATTAAGAACATGCTACTTGTTGATAAAATAGGTTGCAAGCGTACTTCTCCCGAGCTCTTGTGGTATTAAGGAGGCACGGTGGCCTAATGGTAGAGCTTTGGCTTGCGGATCTGAAGGTCCCGGGTTCCAGGCCAGGCCGGGACATTGTGTTTTGTCCTTGGCTTGCGGATCTGAAGGTCCCGGGTTCCAGGCCAGGCCGGGACATTGTGTGGTATCCTTGGGAAAGACACTTTACTCCCGTTTCCTACTCCTTCGGATGAGAGTATAAACCGAGGTCTAGTCTGTGTCGTATACATTCCATCATAACGGACTTTAAAGATCCTGACGCTCATGTCCTAGACGGGTGAGTGCCGGTGACAAGAACACACCCAGCATGCACCTAGGTCCTTCACCCCCATCCGTGGCTGCCCAGGATTGTGCTCAGTTGTCTGGAGCGTTATTACGGTGCGCCCAACGGCTGCAAGTTGGTGCCTCGGGTGGCTTGAGTTAGATCCTGTATCGGCCAGCGCCTTGAGCAGCTCTTGAGCTGAAAAAGCGCTATATAAGAACGATTAAATAATTAAATAATTAAGAACAGTTAACAATAATTACAGCGAAATTGTAACTTATTTAAATGGCTAGTCTTTAAAGCTGAACTTCAAATGATAGGCGAAAATCAGTTACTGTTGAACGGAGATCTATCGAGCAATCAAAACAATCAACGTACAAAATAAGCAATCGATGAGTTCTTATTGTCGAGATTGAATCAATGAACTTTGAAGTTTAACGTCTGCACCCACGATTAGCGAAGTGGCATCTTATGGAAAAGGGGTTAAAAAAGGTAAATAGATTACTCTTATATAGCGCATTTACAAGCTCAGAGAGCTTCTCAAAGCGCTGGCCACTACTATTCAGCAATCACAAAATAGTTTGCTGAAAAGGGACCTAAATGAACACTGAGTAACAAGAGCTATCAATACAATACAATGCAATACAATACAATACAATACAATACAATACAATACAATACAATACAATACAATACAATACAATACAATACAATACAATACAATACAATACAATACAGAACATCTCCAATAAATGTATCATACTGTCGAAACTAAATTTGATTGATCAATAAGACCCATTTCATTAGCTTGACCCTAGTCTACACCTATTAGTTTTGTAACTCAATCTTTCTAAACACCGTGTTACGTTTATTGTTACTTCATTCCTCGACAAGGGCTTTATCGACACATGTGTCTACATGAACGACGTCGGGTAATAATAATAATAATAATAATAATAATAATAATAATAATAATAATAATAATAATAATAATAATAATAATAATAATAATAATAATGATATTTATATAGCGCCTTTTCCCCAATGAACAATATCAGTTCAAAGCGCAGTACTGATGCATTCATTCTAAACATCCGGCTTCGTACAAAATAAAATCAGACACTTGCTAACGAATAAGAGACGAGGGAGGGAGGGAGGAGAGGGAGGTAGGGATGGAGGAGAGGAGAGTGGTAACGTCTCACTGGTAATTGGCTTGATACTATATCGAATAGGTGCAATAAATAATTATAGACCTTCTTTGTAACCTACTAAACCGATAAACAATTTATATACTAACAGGAAACGGAAAAGAACCCCCCTTAACGAAAGCCCCAATTCACAAACAGATGTATTACCTCCCTTGATTGCGCATTTTGCTTTAAAAAAATTATTTGATAGCATTCTTTGGTTGAATTCCTTTAGCTTTATATGTTGAATTAGTTGAATCCCTGTAGATGTATTACTTGAATTGGTTGGATTCATTTAGCTTGATTATTTTCCTCATTAGGTGGATTTAAAAAATATTTTCTTTCTTAATACGAGCTCTTATGCTTGTGTTAAATTTTATTACCTCCGTTGGTATGAACTCCTTTGTTCATCTTGACTAATTACTTCCCTTCGTTGCTTATTTTTGGCCGAAATTGTCAACTGTTTTATAACTTTGGCTTTTTCCTTCTGTAAATTTACTCCTTGGTTGTCTGTGTATTAAAACTCCCGTTGTGTGTTTAGAACACTGTAACTAGGTTAGAAGTGACGTCATTACTGGTCCTGCCACAGGCCAGTGACAGTCTGCATTAAATACTGTACCAGTAACTTTTTAACTTCTGGTGTGTGTGGGTGGGTGTGTGTGTAGGTGTGAATGTGTGTGTGTGTGTGTGTGTGTGTGTGTGTGTGTGTGTGTGTGTGTGTGTGTGTAGGTGGATGTTTTGTGTTAGGGGTTAGAAAGTAGGATGCATGACTTTTATTATTTCATAAGCTACATTCATGTTGTGTACAACTGCTTTTCTGTTCTTTGGGGTGTATTGTTTTAATCCTGAAGTCTCTTGTGTTTTATTGCTTTTGTGCCGTTGTGTTGATGAAGTGTACGCCGCACACACATTTCCTTGTGTTTTCATGGGGACAATAAAGATTCTGATTCTGATTCTGAAATTCACAGCAATGTGACCAAACTATGATTGATTGTGGACATTATTTCTATGTTAAGACACGAATTAATTAAGACAAGTAATGATGTATGCAACACAACCGCAACGAATAAACACATTACAAATATATATGTGTATGATAACATTGGCTTATCAAAATGGATATTGTTAAGGTAGTGGTATAGTAATAGCTTTCAACAAAAACTGGACCGAAGCTTATTTTATTTAAAATTATTTATATTACAGTCATGCTCATAATGTAAACAAGAAAGGGGCTTTGTAAAACAGACTTCCGTGAAAACAATGGCTTCTTTCAATCAACGGTGGTAGCGCTTATAACTTAAAAACTAGTGTTCTGTGGATTAAGCTTAGAGAAATACAAAAGTAAACATATACGGTCTTGTAGGAAGTGCTTGTCCTCCAAAGACGTTAGGCTACCGGGCAATTTCTAGGATTAGTGTGGGTTTAACATTTGATTTGATTTCATTTGATAAATGGAGTAACGTACTTCAATGTATTGGTTGGTTTAATGCAATACGATGCGATGAATTTGACTGCAATACAATACAATACAATACAATACAATACAATACAATACAATACAATGCTATACCATGCTATATTGAACAATATCCCATGTGATACGACATAACAACAAGATGTAATTAAACTACACATTTCCTTCTGAAATACGAAACAAATTGCAATTGCGATAACTACGACGACTTCGACGAAGGTGATAGTGATGATGATGATGATGAAACGGAGGAGGAGAAAGATTACAAAATAGCCTTTCTGCTGTTGTTTATGATGAACAGGTTGCTGTTTAAAATGTAGACAGAGAGACAACTGTTGTCTGCGAGTTTCATTTGGACGATGATACCTCCCCATATCCCCCTTGATACCTCTCCATACCCCCCCCCCCCCCCCGATATCTTCCCGTCCCCCCATGATGCCTCATCATACCCCCTTGATACCTCCCCGAACCCACTTGATACCTCCCCATACCCCCTTGATACCTTCCGTACCCCCCTTGTAACCTACCTGTACCCTCCTTGATACTTCCCCGTTGATCGTTTCGCAGGTATGGATGAAAGGAATCGACGTTCGTTTCGTTTCGTTAGGTAGATTACCGTCCCCGGACACAGAAGCGTATAGGGGACTTAGGAATCGACCATCACCATACCCCCTTATATATACCCGTATCCCCGTTATGACTACCCATGCCCCTTTAAACCTACCCGTAGCCCCCTTTTACCTACACGTACCACCCCATCCCGATCCTTGGTACTACTACTACTACTACTACTACTACTACTACTACTACTACTACTACTACTACTACTACTACTACTACTACTACAAATAATAATAATATTGAATATAGAATAATACAAATAGAAATAATAAAAAACACCAAGGTTTTAAAAGAAAATTTGATATAAGATATAATAATAATAATAATAATAATAATAATAATAATAATAATAATAATAATAATAATAATAATAATAATAATAATAATAATAATAATAATAATAATAAATTAAAGGTAAAAAGCCTAAATTAAAAAGAAAAATATCCATAGTGTAGTGTAAAAAAAAAAATGGCCCGCGTGGGATTTGAACTTGGGTCGCCCTGCACGGTAGGCGAATGTTTTACTAAGTAAGCTACCAAGGCTTCGTAGAAAGACCATCAATTTTTTGGTCTATATGGGAAAACATGCTGAAACCTCAATTTGATTTTTAATGGAAGCGCGCGGAATGAGGCTATTGCAGTTTGTGGACATTTTGTTTATTTATTTATCTCAGAAACGGTTAAACGTTCGGTAAGGAAATGTCGGCTATAACGATTTCGCTGGTTTTGAGCGTACAGCAGGCCGATCCGCGGGGCCCAGCACCTGCCCAGATCAGCGTCCATACCGGACAAACTTTATAGTAGAGGTGAAGAAGGACTTCCGGCTAAGCAATTTATATATATAGATGGAAACATTGACTGATAACATAGATTAGGAGACGCACTTATCTGTAGTAACCTCTCAGACTACTTCGAGTATTCTTATAAACAATGTAATTCTGTTTGATTTTACCTTATCTATTATAGTAAATGTTACACTTCAGTGATACAGTGTCTACTTGAAGTAGTCTTAAAATCAATCGAAATGATGACCTTGAACAATAATTGTAAAATATCGAACTGACAAAATGACCGACCAGAATGAAACTTGGTTGGACGTACAAGAAGAAGAAGAAGAAGAAGAAGAAGAAGAAGAAGAAGAAGAAGAAGAAGAAGAAGAAGAAGAAGAAGAAGAAGAAGAAGAAGAAGAAGAAGAAGAAGAAGAAGAAGAAGAAGAAGAAGACGAAGATGAAGATGAAGAAGAAGAAGAAGAAGAAGAAGAAGAAGAAGAAGAAGAAGAAGAAGAAGAAGAAGAAGAAGAAGAAGAAGAAGAAGATGATGATGATGATGATGATGATGATGATGATGATGATGATGATGATGATGATGATGATGATGATGATGATGATGATGATGATGATGATGATGATGAAGAAGAAGAAAATGAAGAAAATGGAGAAGGAGGAGGAGAAGCAGCAGCAGCAGCAGCAGAAGAAGAAGAAGAAGAAGAAGAAGGAAGATGTGTACCGAGTGAAGAAATAAGCAGCAGCAAAAGAAGAAGAAGAAGGAGGATGAGGATGAGAAGCGATGTTACGTTCGGATAGAATTAATTCAAAATTGTCAAATTGTTTCTGAATACCCTCACTTCCAAACAACGATTAATAATAATAATAATAATAATAATAATAATAATAATAATAATAATAATAATAATAATAATAATTAACATTTGTACAGCGCCCTTCCTCACTAGACCTCATAGCGCTTTACTGAAGAAAAATACATAAATAAATATAAGCTTATCAATAATAATAATAATAATAATAATAATAATAATAATAATAATAATAATAATAATAATAATAATAATAATAATAATAATTATTATTATTATTATTATTATTATTATTATTATTATTATTATTATTATTATTATTATTATCTTATCTTTTTATACATATACAATCAAAATTAACAGAAAGAAGAGGTAAAACCGTACTAGAATTTACTATATCTCTTGTCACGTCAGTGGTTTTGCTGAAGAAAGAGATCAAAAGAACACAGAAAACGACAATTTTATCAATCATTCAGACAATTAAAAAAATTATATCCAACAATTGTTGCCTACTACTACTACTACTACTACTACTACTACTACTACTACTACTACTACTACTACTACTACTACTACTACTACTACTACTACTACTACTACTAGCCTTAATAATCTTACACATAGCTATATCTAACACAGGAAAAACAATGTTTAATCGATCCTTACCTGTCAAGGTAGGGTTCAGTGGCAGATCTAGAGTGATTAGAACTATAATAATACAGGTAAAGTCTTCGCCTACCTGTGGGCTAATAGTTGGTTCTTGCCACCCCGCTGATTGTATTCACTGCACTAGCTACCCACGCGACACAGTGCAATACCCGAGGTGCGCAGTTGGTACCCGATTAAAGCAAACTACAAAAGGAATATCGGCATTCACACACAATGCAGTCTCAATAAGGAGTACGGTGACTGAGTATGTTTTAAGTGGTTTAGTATTATAAACAAGTGATCAACAAACACAGCAATACAGTCAATGGAGTCTTGATTAGAATGACAAGGGTTAAACTATAATACAAACGAAGTATTAGAAACAGAAAAATGCACTCATTCGCAACACAGTTTTATTACAACGACAATGTTTTAAACAACAGCAACAATCACCCTAGTAGTCATGGCACTTGTCAATGGGTACCCGGCACTTTGTAGCACCGGGCAGGGTAGAACAGTGAAGGGATAAGTGTTACGTACAGCCTTCACTAAGCTGGCTCATACAAAATGGCAGTCTGTGACGCCTCTCTCTCCTCTAGGTTACGGTACTTAAAATACACAGAATTAGTCACAACGTTTAAACAGTAATATGTTTTTAACACACCGCAATTATATTTTTTCGAAGGAACCGAGAGAACGAAGCTAAGGGTAGGCGTCTTATAAATAGTAATTATTATTATAATTCTTCTTATTATTATTGTGATTATTGCAGTTAATAAAAATTAGCCGTAATAGACAAAGAAAACCACACACAATTGAACAATGGAACAACATCCACGTGCTACATCCAACTCTCCAGAAATGAATTAAAAGTAAAAGAAGAACAGAGACATCTACAATTTTGTAAATTAAAAAAAAATCAAATGACAACATTAATTTTATATATATCGTGATATGACGAGTTTAAAAAAGTTGTTGTACTGGTGGTAATGGAATCCTCTTAAACTTATTTATTTATTCATTAATTTATTTATTCATAAAATTATTTAAGTATTAATTTATTTTTTTGTTATTTATTTTTAAAGCATTTATTTATTTATTTTAGTATTTATTGATTTATTTATTGATTGATTGATTGCTTCATTAATTCATTTCAAGTTGAACTCAGTGCCAGGCCTAAAGTAGTTCTAAGCCATTTCTGAAGGTAAGGTAAGGTAAAGTGAATGTTATTGAATAAGGTATGTACATGTAGGTGGCCTGCTAACACAGTGGACAGTGAGCTGGTTCCCGAAGCCGAAGGTCGCGGGTTCGAACCCCGCATGGGACGAACTTGCGTAACTTAGGTACGAGACTATTCAGGACACCGAGTGTTTTCTCCTGGTACTCCGGCTTCTTCTTCTTAATAATAATAATAATAATTACTGTATTTATAATGCGCTTATCTTATAATAATTATAACTCTAAGCTTCTTCTTCTTCTTCTTCTTCTTCTTCTTTTTCTTCTTCTTCTTCTTCTTCTTCTTCTTCTTCTTCTTCTTCTTCTTCTTCTTCTTCTTCTTCTTCTTCTTCTTCTTCTTCTTCTTCTTCTTCTTCTTCTTCTTCTCTCTCTCTCTCTCTCTCTCTCTCTCTCTCTCTCCAATAATGCATCCTATCCAACATTTGAACAACAACAACAACAACAAAACCAACAAATTCGATTTCGATTTCCGTCTTGCGATTTGCCTTTTACACCTCATGTTTGAGTGATGAATATGTGTTTGTTGTGTATGTAACATGTGAGCATGTATATTGGTTACAGATCGCCGTGTTTTGAGTCTGATTTAGAAATAAAACGCGTATAGCATCCTATATTAAATATTAATATTAACACAACCTAGCCACAAATTAAGTTTCACATCTCGACAACTACCCCCTTTGGGGTGCTGGGGTTTTCTGTATAAATAATATCCTCACTTTGTGGACATTTAGTGCTTTAAATTACAACCGTTTCTGTCATTCTCATTTATTCTTTCTCATTCCTAATCTGTTCTATCAATCTTCTATCTTCTTCGCTAGACTAGTCAACTACCATTTTTTTCTTGAAAACTCTCCCAAAACTCCTCGTCTGTGTATGGGGTCTGTGGGGTCAGCTTGGAAATATTGGGAGTTTTCTGCCAAATGGTCACTGGGGCTTTCTATGATATTATTATTTAGCAATTTAGGCATTTTATATGTATGCGTTTTGTCAATTTTTTATACAAATGTTTATATTCTATTGTATTTTTGTAAATGGAGTGCGATCGTCCCCTGCATGGGATGCCTTCATTGTAAAGTGACCGGCTGGTGGAGTGCCTTCGATTAGTGTTAACATTAGGGTTGTTCAGCAGATCTTTTATACGGATCGAGGGTGAGTCCTCTTTTAACCACTCAACCAAGTTGTGGTCCTGATTCGGCCCTTTGCAGTGCGCTGGAGCCTATAAAAGAGGACTAACTAACTAACTAAACTCGACAGCTTCAACTGATCTTGAGTACCAGGTTTAAAACATTCAATAGAAAACAGAAATATGTATAGAAACAATAATAGGTTCCGCTTGCTCTGCCTAATTGGAGGTTCACTCTGCCGGTCTTGATCTTTAAACTCTGTAGGTCTATGTAGATATAGTTAAGTCTACTGGCTTTAGTTTTCTTCATGCTTCACCAAGCATGACTTGATAACAAGTGTCACAGTTATGTTAGCAGAGAACTTGCATACAGTTCTCTGGTATTATGTAGTATGTGATAGGAATTTAAAGTCACTTGAATAACGCATTTTCAAGCATTATAGCTCAAGGAAAGTCATCAGACCTATAGTATTAATGATACTAATAGGATGGTATACACGCTCGCACCTTTTATTTCTATCGATCTCGATACAAGGCGGTCTATATAGAGACATCCATTATAGAAGACTTTAAAAGAAATCAATGAAAAAGGTGTGGAAAATGTTGACCATATCCATATCAAAAACGGAACTTATGCAATGACTGCATGGTATGCATGGACGGTGCATTATTTAAAACAGACTCACAGACACAGAAATAAACAACCTTGCGTTCAATCCCAGAGGCATTAACCAAGTCATAGTGGACCCGCGATAGCACACCGGCAGGTGAATCGTCGATAGCATACCGTTAGTGGATTCTCGATAGCGCAGCGGTAGCGGAACTATGTGACTAGCTCCGTGCCCTGGTTGTTCAATCAATCTAGCTATATATCGCTTATCGTAACTGGGGTGAGTGTGTACAGCATTGAAGTAGGAATACAAGATTAAGAGGGAAGCAGTGTATCCTCGTACACGATCTAAAAAAAGGTAGGTAAAGGTAGTCCCATAGCCTTGTAACCGTAGGGGAGCGTGAAGTTGGAGATCACACTTATTTTGGGACAGCGTAATGAGGGTGATGCCCATCTCTCTCCCTCGCTGCTTTACCTTCCCCACTCTTAAGAGAGTAGGTACTCAGTCACAGCATAGACCATAAATTGTGGTCTATGGTCACAGTTGAGTCAACTGGGGGCGTTGTTATTTGTCGCTTCACGTTTTGCGGTCACCCATCCAAGTGCTAACCGCACTGGACGGTGCTTAACTTGCGACACAGTAGCGAGTGCTCCAACCACTGCGCCATCCGACACCCCGTACAGGAATCTGTGAGTGTGATGTAATTAAGTTAAAGATTAACTGTGACACTTAATATTTTGTGCCTTCGAGTCCCGCAAATCAAAGCAATTTATTTATTAATTTTATTTTATTTATTTATTTCATCGTTCTTTTATAGCGCTTTTCTAGCTCAACAGCTGCTCAAGGCGCCGGCCGATTCAGGATCTAACTTTAGCAGCCCGAGGAGCCCACATACAGCCATTTAGGTGCATAGTCTGACACCCAGACAGATGAGCATGATCCTGGACAACCGGGTGTGGGGGAGAGAGGGCCTCGCGCGCTCGCTGGGTGTAGACTATTATGTGTAGTTGGCCGTCAACCGTCTAGGATATGAGCGTCCGGATCTTTTAAGTCCGTGCGATGAAATTCAATTATCGAGAGCTTCTTTCACCGGCGAGTTCAAAAATCTCACAGCAACTTTTCCCCCAATATATATAGTCTAAAAGTCACAGCAATAATAATCGAGAATTTCATTTAGGATTTTTTTATCTCATGATCACATAACAGATATTTCGGGTGCCTATGGTCTAGACAAATCTCCGAAACAAGCGAGTGTTACTTTCGATCTTGTCTTAATAGGGTATATTCATAATCGAAAAGCGGTGATCTCGCGTGCCTGTGATTTTACAAATCTCAGTACTTGTTTGTGCTTTCTCTATAGTGTCAAATTATTTTTGAGTGATCTGGCATTATACAATTTATCCATAATTATACTCTTGACTCCATGGATTAAATAAATCTCTGTAAGCTCTTTAATCTAATTGAACAGTTAAGGTCTAACGTATATTCCGGTCTATATTTTAAAATTACTAGGTTTTGCACATTTTAAAAAATATTCACCCTGTGTGTTGCCCCGCTCGAAAAATAATCCTATCGTATCCTATCCTACCCCGTAACTCGAAAGTCGTTGGGGCACCACAGATGATCGTTTAACCAGCGTACTCCATCTTTCTCTGTCCTCAGCAACCATCATGGCTTCGCTCAGTGTCAAGCCAGTCCAATTTTCTTCTGCCTCTTTGCCACTGTGAGCAGAAGAAAAGGGAGACAGAAAAAGAGGTGGGAGGACAACATTCGAAATTGGACTGAAAAATTAATACGATTAAAGAAAAAGCAATTTTGAAAGCGCGTTTGAGATTTAAATCGAAAAAATGGTATTTTATGTGTTTCTATTATAAAACATCAAGGGCAATAGTTTGCTTGTATTTAAGTTAAAGGATACAGTCTATGTCCAGATACACGCGCCTCTGGAGCATGCTGGGTTCCGGTTTACTACTGTTCAGCGACACACGATCTAGTAATGGGCCAGCGACATCTTCTTCCTCCTCTTCTGTGACCTGTGGGCATCTCTTTTACCAGCTAATGATCTCCACAATTTGATAGTGTGCGTCTACTATAGATAATACATTAAAAAAATAATAAAGAATTGGGACGCTGCTTCAGTCCAGAGGAACGTGCTCTTCAGACAACAGTAAACAGCGTATCATTTCCACAAAAAACCGGCACAGCGCGATCAGCAGCATCACGCATACTACATTTGATGAAAATAATGGACGTCGGTACCAACATACTAAGAAATGTAAAGTTATTTCCTAAAGTTACCTCCTGGAATATGAAATTTATTGGTTAGCTGATGAATATGTAGTCCCGGTAATGACAAATTAATATACATTATTCGCAACTTGGCGTGGGATACGGAAAATTGGCACATCGAGATCGGACATTATTCCTAAGCGCGCATAAGCAATATTGTCCGATCGAGCTGTGACAATTTTTTTATTTCCACGCCTAAGATGCGAATAACATTTATGTATCGATTTCTTCAATTGGAAAAAAAGAGGAATCGAAATAAGACGAAGAGAAAGATGTGTGTAAACGACCACTTTACACATTGCTTTCCACTAAAGTCATCGAACGCGCAACCAAAACTAGACTCCAAATCAAAAGATTTCCTTCACGTTTATTCAGCACTCACACAAACATAAACGCACGCATGCGCACCCACAACCCAAGCACCCACCGGCCCACTCACACACATACACAAAGTAAAGAAAAATGAACACCAGAACGCGACACATGACAGGTTCTTCCAACCAAACTTCACCAGTGAAAAATAAAGCCAACTTTAATTAATTGATTCGTCTCCTCTTCAATCAATTTGTTTTGGCAGCCAATAAAAAACAATGCCAGTTGTTTAGGCAGCCAATAAAAAACAATGCCAGTTTCATTTGCTGATTCAGTCGGTCCATTTATTCTTTTGATTCCTCATTTCTCTGAGACCATCATTCTGATTGCTGTAGTATTTGTGAATTATTGACGGTTTGGGAATAAAACCTTGCTGTTCTAGAAAAATACAAGAAGACCGTTAAGTTTTTCAGTCTTTGCAGAAAAAGTGTCATCTGTGATTGGTCAATTACCATGCGATATCAGGTTCAGTCACTCTTCTTGGCCAATAAAAATGTAAGACACTTGTTAAAATAGATACATTAATGCAAGGTCGGTTGCGAAATTCAATAAGGCAGAGGTTGAAGTAAGCTTATACACACAAAAACAAGCGCGCGCGTGCTGTCACACACACACTCAAACACACACACCCACACACATGCTCAAGAGGGGAAATGAAAAAAAAAAACTGGCGATGGTGATAATATACAGGCTGCTACGATTGCTGTTACTGATGATGAAACGTCACGTCTGAACTCAGTGACCATTGTCACGTCTGTCTGTTAATTCTTATCGCCCTTTATCAACTGCGATGGTCGTCTGCTACACGACGCTACCGCAACATGGTTAATTCTTTGCCACGAAACTGAGTTCTTAATCACAATCTGCTGCAAAATTCAGCAAGAAATTTTTAAGCAATATGGTACAGTATGCAGACAACTGTGACATGAATTGTCTGTTAGGGTTTGAGAGATCATTTTGGAACCCTACACAACGGACCTGCCTTTATCCTGGATATTATTGGAGTGCTTGGTTCTGTATTTCTCGTGGCATATAATCTATACACAATCGTACAGCGGGTTTAATTACTTCATATAAGAGCAGTGTTCAAAACAAAATCCAAATTTATAATGAAATAAATGTCATACGCCACACGCCAACCAAGCATAGCATAATAAAAAGTACTACTGATACGCGCAACTGGCTATCACGGAAGAAGGAAAAAAAACTATGCTAAAAAGGTGACAACTTTCGTTTTTGTGCAGACTGATGGAGGAAACAACACTAATATTTTTGCAGTGACAGTGCACGACAGTCTAATTGACAGTGCTAGCGCTCTAGCATTGATCACCAGTGCTGATCGAAAGATTATGCTCTTTATTGTGCTGGTCTTAGTATTAGCAAAGCACAGAACTTAAGCGCAACTGGAAGCAGGTAGTGAAAAGACAATTCTTTGGAAGTTTTAGAATCGACATAATTATACTTCAGAAAATAATAGGAATCGGATAGTTCGGATACTGTCATGTTGATGAAAGACCGGACACCTTGCAAAAAGAATTGTATATTTTCAGTTTGCAATTTACAAGTCGTGTATGGTACGGTACTAGTTTGTGAATCTGCGTTTATACCATAACCTTACATGTAGGTGATCTTGAAAGACCTATCGTCTGCTTCTATGTAAAAGTGGCACGTTGCATTATTTTCTATTTTTAAACAAATCGATCCGTTGAAAAACATTCTAGTGTCGTCCCATTAGACAACTGACATCCTTCATTATAACTTGGAATGTGATTTTTTGTTGGTGTAACTACAAAACAGTACAATACCGCATTGCAGTCATGTATATTAGTTATTTATTAGAGAGACTATGTTCGTCAATGCAGTCGTTAGCTTGTATATTAGGGAGATTCGTGTTCATCTTAGCTGTTGAAATCTGCGACATCCTGTTGTAGCCGGAACTTTGAAGTCAGCGATGTGCAGCAAACGACTTATATTATATTATTAATGATCTTACAAGGCTTGCTAATACTAATGCTAATACTAATCAATCGCAGCAAAACTTCTAAAAATCATTATCATTCCTGCTGCTTTCAACTCTGCAGCTGCCGTCTTCAGTAAACGAACTTCATTTCGGATTTTCCACTATTAGTGACCACACGACTCGCTTAACCGAAGCACTAATAAGATGTCACGTCAAAGAAAGCGAGCAAGGAACCCCGGCTGCTTGCGGCTGTGGTTTGATCGGAGGAGGATAAACGTGTACGAGATTCTTAATAACCTCCATCTGCAATCCTACTTTTTCCGCTTAACCTCTGGGGCGTTTTTGATTATGCTCATCATGGCGATTTATTACGCTGCGCAAAAAGCAAAACCCGACCATGACAATGCTGATATTAGGGTGTACCCAGGTCATGACAACACTCAAAGGAGAATACCACCGTGTATGTTTCGTGACAAGGACGGATTGCAGAAAACTTGCAAGCAGTTCAAGAAGGGTTCCTCTATCCAGGAGACATTAGCTCCTCCGACTGCTCTCGCCAAAATCAGCGTCGACATGCGGCTGGTGAACAAGTTAAAGGAGATGGCTGCTAAGGCAGAAAAGGCCGGCCACGAGACAGGCGGCAGTTTTGGTGGGGAGAAGTCAGAGAAAGCTGCCTTCATAGACGGGATCAACAAGCAGCCAGGATCCAAGGAAGAATATATTGACGAGGATGAGAAACGTTCGGAAGAAATCGCGAGCGAAGAGTTGCAAAGGATGTGGGACTTGTCCAAAGAGGGCAACGTCAAGCGCATAGACGACGCTATTCATAAAGGAGAGGAAACTGAGCTAGGCTCCGATGACCAACTGTGGCAGAATACTATGGACAGTATCGAAGAGTATGACAGAAACGCGGAAGAGTTCCAGACGACCGTCGACTCCGCGGAAGAAGATCCAGACAACCCGAGAGAGATCAGACCAGGAAATGAAAAAGACGATGACGATGCTGATGATGAGTTCGAGAAACGAACTGACCCTGTAAAAGAAATAACAGTCAGATCGAGAAAACTTAAGCCAGGGGATAATAAAGACACCGAAAACGATTTCCCGACGACAAGGGTAGATTCTGTGAAAAAAGAGTCGACCGGACTTCCAAAAACTGGTAATGTTCAAAATCTTAAAGTTGACTTCATGAAAAGAATAGACTCTATATTAGAGGGAGGCGATATACATGAGGAAGTTGTTAAACATACAGTGCTCGACTATCCAGTCGAGGACAACAAGGACTTGGATCCGGGTCCGGAGGAGAAGGAGGAGGAGAAGAAGGGGAAGAGGCGATTGAGAACCCTGAAGCGAAACGAAGGTGAAAGGGAAGACCTCGTACGAAGAACTGGGAAAGCAAGGACAGTCTTGGATAAAGATACCGTGAAGAACGCGACAGTCGCCGGAATCCCCGTGGTTATAGTGGAGGAACACCACGACGCTGTCCGTTGGTGGTATTTCGGCATTGATTCCACCATTTTGCCACGATATGGCATCACGCTGGTAAGTCGTCTTTACACACCTTTTCCCTCTCTCCCACAACTCCCTTTTTTTCCTTTAAAAACTAACTGGATAGAGGACGAAGAGGAGGCGAAAGCTGAACATGATGATGTTGATGATGATTGATGATTGTAAGGATGATGATTATAGTGATGCGGGTGGATGATAATGATTGATCATGATGATGATGATGTTTAACGATGACGACAATGATGATGAAGACGATTTTGGCTGAAAAACGGACTGAATGATTGGCCATGAACTATAAAGTACCTTGATGCCAAAAATCAGCAATATAAGTTCAGCCGATTTTGTGTTTTTTAAATATAGAGCAAAGAATTGACCCAGCGACCTTGACCTTTATGGTAGAACAAATACGAGGGCATTGGGAGCTGGTCACTAGCCCAGGGATTGAACAATGGTTCTTGACATATGTCGTGCAGCTGCCAGGCGGGCAAACTGACCGACAGACAGAAGGGATTTTGGCTTTTTCTGATTCCCAACATAGTGTAGTGATACTCGGGTCCGCGGCAGACTCCTAAAATATGTTAGTCTACTACATGGTTATACTCACACGTAGTCGTAGTGATGACCGGCCACTGTAGCTTAGTAGCAAAGGCTAAGGACTCTGTCTCGTACCGCAGTAGCAATAGGAATAGGAATGCCCCCCCCGGGTCTCTGCTTCCAGCACCTTCGCTACTGCCACGTGCCTGCCTCCGGGAAGCTGATTGGTTGTTCCCTGTAGGGCGAGTCCATCCTTGCCATCGTTGGCTCTGTGGGGGTGAGAAGGCCAATCCCCAGCGTAGAGCCAATCTTACATTGTGTCAGTTTCACCACACTCCTCCCCCTTTTGAAAAGGGCCGTTGATAGGGAGAAGTCTGGAACTGACAGCGTGATAGCCGCAGGAAAGGGATTCAGTCAAAGCTCAGCCCCTCCAGCTCGGCCTTTTGGTTTAAAGGGCGGAAGCCCTACCCGTGGCACAGGGTTCGCTCCCCTTGGCCACCTGTGGACATTCAAAGACTGGTTATCATGATACATTGCACCACAACGTTTAGCTTATCCAGGGATAAACTACCAGCTTCTCTCCGGACTGTGTCCGTACATATAGACAGGGGGTTTTCCCCCTATTGTCCACGTGTTTTTCTTTCTCTTTATGGAAGTGTGCAAAACAACTGTAGGGCGTTCTGCGCGGTGAGCTCCAGGAGCTCGGGTATGCATAGGCCAATGGCTTTTGCGAAACTCACGCCAACTTCCCGAATAGAATAGGGTGTACTGAAAGGCTGTCTTGCCAGAGGATGGTATGGGGCATCAGTCTCAATCAGTAGCCTATTTTTGGGTATGGCTCGAACCCCATCTGCCTGCGAACGCGACAGGTTTTGCACCTTCCCCACCGGAACACTGAAATAGGCCTGAGGGAACTCCTTCCAGCGGAGTACATCCTCAGCTGTCCCGGTAAAATGGTGCACCTGGATGGGATGATTCCCCCCTATGGTGGCCATCAAGACCTGCTGCAGTTCTGTGACCGCATCGCGGACGGGTATTAGATTTTGCCGGCAATGCAGCACCACCGGCAACTTCCGTTCCACTAACAGATCCTTGAGACCGTTCAGCAGTTGCTCCAGGGCAGCCACCTGACGGTCCCATTCCCGTTGTGGGGTGGTAAAGTCCAATCCGACTTCCCCGAATGCCACCACTGTTGGTCCTTTCATCAGTTCTCGGACCCGGTTCAGCTTACTTGGTTTCAGAACCAAGGAAGTCCGTCCCTCTGTGGACTCTATCTTATCCACGTATTCGGACGCCTCCTTGGGGTGGAGACCGAAACTCAACTTCAATCGCTCATCTGAACTTAGATCCGAGTTGAGGCGGGAATCTGCTAACAGTTTTCTCTGCGTCTTATCATCGCAGAAAGAGGTCACGCATAGACGCAACGGAATCCGATGGTCATGCCGGAATTTCATTTTCTCCTCTGCTGCATGCAACACGTCCGCCAAAACTAGGGGTTGTCGGTCGAACCGATAGCCAATTCTGTTAGCCAATCTGTCCAAGTGAAAATGGCTATCCACGTAGCCCTTGAACAGTGCTGACATTTGGTCTTGTTTTGCCAATCTGTCCAAGTGAAAATGGCTATCCACGTAGCCCTTGAACAGTGCTGACATTTGGTCTTGTTTTTGGACTCCCTTGGTCCCCCCCCCCCTCCATTTCAGTAGGGGTTTCTCCCTCCTCCACTTCCTTTCTTGTCTTACTCCCGACAGAGATTTCCCCCACCTCCATATCTCTGTCCCCTCTCTCCACCATCCCTTGCTCTACCCCTATCATTACCTGTGGGGAGGCGATGGTCAACCCTGTCAGGCTTATAGGAGGGCTGGCGGTGGCAGTCTTTTTCTCCTCCATCGCCCGCTCCGGAGTTGAACTCTGGGTGACGAGCGATGGGGCCGTTGTTTCGGCTGCGACAGCTCCCTGGGGGTTGGAGAAGGTCACCCTGTACCCAGGCCTGGTGTTAGCCGATGCCTGGATAGGGATAACCTGGCGCGCCTCCATCCCCAGGGTACTGGCAGTGCTGGGACCCGTCTCTGCCACACCACTGGTGATCGTGGCGGAAGCTTGACTGGTGATCGTGGCGGAAGCTTGACTGGTGATCGTGGCGGAAGCTTGACGCCGAGGTGGGTCCTGGGCTCGGCGCCGTGGTCTATCTCGCTGCCGCCTCGCTGGTTCGCTCCCCCGGGGTGCTGGCTTATCACTGGAGGCAAGCAATCTCCGGGCTTTGGGGTTCTCCTCATCTCCCTCGCCTTCATCCCACCGCCGCTTGGACGCCCGGCACCCAACACGACGGTAGCACCGGAAGGCTTCCTGACCCCGAGCCCCAGCGACGACCAAGAGTACAGAGAGTACTCTCCAGTTGACCAGACAAGCCATTGAGTTTGGGGGACAGACCTCAATCCATCGTGGCACCGCCACCCCCAAATGCTCGCCGAACCCGCTGATCTCCCGGATTTCCTCTCGGGTCAAGGTCGAACGGCTCTCCTCCCGCGACTGCCGTTGTTGCTCCACCAGGCGGTAGGCCATCTTCAGGCACGGCTCCCCGGTGGCATGGTACGCCAGGCCCGTGAGCGCGGCCGTCTTCTCCGCTGGGGTGAAGGTAACCCACCCCTCCGGCATGTGCTTGGCGGCGAAGTGGGCCCCCACGTCCGCTGGCTCCCTGGTGCATGAGGGGATTGGGCACGGCCTCTTTCCTTCCATCTGCATACACAAACCTCATTCCATGTTAGAGGTAATGTGTTAGACGTTGTGGGGAAGGTTATGGTGATCGGGATCTTTGTCTTTGGGGGCAATCTCGAGCCCAATGACCTATTTGCTTGCAACGATTGCATTGGTCATTCGTTCTGTCTCTTGTGGCCCGTTCCTGCCTCCCTGGGGACTGCGAACCCCCTCTGGGTTGGCTTGAAAAGCTTGATCCCTGTCCATACCTGCCCATATGTCTCATGGCCTCCTGTAACTGGCCTTGCGTTACCACGTCCTCCTGTCTGCCCCGAGTGCTGGATGGCTGCAAATCTTTCAGCGTTTCTGAGATTTGTCCCAACGCCTCCTGTAGGGTCTTCATGACACCTGGAGTTGTGGTGACGGTCGTTGTGTTCGCAGCTATTGAGGCCTTGCCGGGGGACTGGGGACTCGATTTCTGGATAGGATTGGACCATTGTGTCCTGGCCCGGTTAACCGCTGGTATGTCCCCGTCGCTATCCTCCTCAAATAGCCGACGTATGTTTCGTCCACCAAAGATTGACCGTTGGTGTTCAATGTATACCTGCACCCCGTGGACTGCTTGGTCGAGGCGCCCGTACGCTTGGTTGAGGCCAAACAATCCAGCATCTTGGGCAGTAATTCCCCTCAGAAACGTGGCGATACTTTCAGACTCCACGTACTGGGGTGGCGGACCGGGAAAAGCTTCTGTTGCGGTTTCCCTTACCCTATCTGCAAACTCTCGCAATGACTCTGTCCTTTTGCCTCATATTGTGGAACGCGGCTTTCTGAGCCTCCACCGGCACTTGCTGACCGAAACGAAGATCCATTGCCTCCATGGCTCTGTGATAGTTGGTCTTCACCTCCGCAGGTAATTGCTCAAAGTAGTGCAAGGCACTGCCGGTCAAATGCAGCTGTAGGCGGTCAATCATCTCCCTGGCTCTCCATCGACCCAGCACACTGTGGCACTGGAATTGACCGGCAAAGTCCCTCCATGGGCATTGCCCCGAGTAAGGTGAGAGCTTCGGCAAACCTCGGATTGGATATTCTTCGCTTTCGCTCCCAGAGTCTTCTGCTCGAGTTCGCGCAGAGCGTCTGCGTCTTTCATTATAGGTATCTCCTGGCATTTCCCCAAATTTGTTCATTGGTGTTCCATAACTGCCAGGGTAACCTATGGGACCACTCTCCTCAGCTGCTGCAGACCTCTGATAGTAGGTTGTACCCCTAGCCGAGAGAGTTGGTTTTATTTCTGGCTGAGACCCAGGTGTATAGGCGTTTTCAGGTGCGAGCTTCGACGAAGGACACCCGAACACTGGAGGGCTGCCTATAAACCCTAGGTTCAGCGATTCTTGATGCTGTTGATTCATCAAGGTTTGCATTACCCCGTTTACTGTGGCCTGAATGGACTCCAGCTGTCTCTTCAGGTTTCCATCTCGCATGTCCAACTGTTCTTCAGTTTTCTGAGTATGGTCCTGCAAGGCTCGCTGGAGCTCAATTGTCGTGGCCAGGCCGTGCAATTCAACGGGTCTTCTCATTTCTGCATCTAGTTCCTGCAGCTGACGGGTTTTCTGATTTAGAATCTCCTGGGTCGCTTTGAGATTATCCCCTAAAGCGGCCATCTACCCCATCCTGCTTGAAGGTTCCCTCATCTCCAAGCGCTGCAGGCGCGCTAGATTTGTCTCATAATTTTTCATCAAGATCTGGGCATTTTCTTCCAGACCCTTTATTCTGACGCCCATCCTTCTGACTTCTTGCTCAGATTGGATGAACGTGGCATCCGCCTGGGCTTGGAGGCTTGTGCTGGTTTTAGCGATATCCTCAGCAACCTCATCTATTAGTTTACTCATTCTCCATCTGATATCCCCATTTGCCGACAGGAGATCTGCAAGCGTTTCTTCGACAAGGCGGAGGCAACTCCTCTTCAAGTCTGTCCTGTCTCCTGCGTTGCTCTGATATCATTTGCTGACAGGAGATCCTCAAGCGTATCTTCGACAAGGCGGAGGCGTTTCTCCATGACAGGTAGTCCATTGGGTAGTCTCGCCCTGTCATGTTGTACCTTCATGAGAATTCGCACCTCCTCCTCAAGTCTGTCCTGTCTCCGCTCAGCAAAAGTGGTCCACAAATTAATGCGGAAAGACCTATCTTCAGATGGAGAATGCCCAGGCGGCGAGCATAAATCTTCCTTAGAATCAATGTGGGGCAACCTGTCGTCAGGAAGGGACCGTGGGGAGACCTCACTAAATCGCCCTTCCTTCCCCTCATATATGCCCGACATCTTTTCATTTTTAGTTTGACCCTCCCCATCAACAGAGAAATAGTCAAACCCTACCTTGGAATGCGTGCTCTGCGACATTCGTTCAACCAAGGCAGTTGTATCAAATTCATCAGATTTCCCATATGCACCAAGACCCCTACCATACGCTGGTAATTTATCGTCTTGCGTTTTGGGCTCATCTGCCTCCGATTCTTTCCCCCCCCCAAAATGTTCATGCCCCTACCATCCTCTTCAACATCCCCACTAACACCCACTGAGTCAATGATAGGCTCCTCAACTTCTATCCTTCCAACCTCTTTTAACCCCTCACTGACCTGATGTAAAACATCTGAGGGGTATGTGCCCTCATTGAACATGAGTGAAGTTTGGGACGCTTGACGTTGTAAGGTGCGAAGCGTAACATTTCTTTCCCTTCTCCGTAGGGATGAATCTGAACCATCCCTACCGGATGTAGATGATCTACGTGAATGGGAAATTTGGGGTTGTTCGGCATCGGGTTCCTCACCAACACTAGAGTCGGTGATCGAACTCACATCAGCTGCCGTTTCAATCACTCCCACCACACCGTCTTCTGACACCAGGTAAGGTGATGGGGTATCAATTCTACACCCTGCCTCAATCATCCGCTCAACAAAGTTAGCTGTTTTTAGCTTTAGGGCCTTTGGTAAAGCGGTGCATGCGAAATACGCATTCTTGCTGAAATTGCTGCATTCCAGCCATGCGATAATTATTTCCGCATATTTTCGGGAGGTTTGGAACCTTGTCACCAAATCCTGGCATGATACCTGTGGTGGAGCACCGGCACCCTCCATGAGGATTTATTGCACAAACAAACAACTGTGCACAAACAAATATATGAAAAATATCAACAGTAATATCTCTAGAACAAATAAACACTGAAAATCACGCAAAACGACAGAATACAAGACGTACACTGACACACTGAAGTCTTGGCAACGGGATAAACAGAAAATCAGAACTAAACACAGTTGTCACACGTGCCAATACTAACACTACCAACCTCAAAGAAATCGAGTAGTGTGGACTGCAATGAACGTAGAAACTGCAATGAATCGTAGAGAATGCAATGAACGTAGAATCTGCAAAGTCAACCAGTTATTGCAAGAAGAATCTGTAACTTAAAAGTGTAGAAGTTAATATTATATAGAAGGTAGATTTATACTGGCACAGAAATATTGCTGTTGTAAAACAACCAAAAGTAAAATAATTGAGATGCACGTGACATAAAATCAAAGTTCAACCACAAGTCTATTTGCTAATGGCTACCACTACCCTTTCCCCCACCCCCAAAAACAAAGTTGAAGTGTAGGGAAAATTTTTTTTTTTTTTTAATTACTATAGCCATGTGCCTATCAATTGATCTAAGAGTAGAAGTTTATATATTATAGAGCTAGGAGTTAGATTAATGCCATCACGGAAATAATGCTGTCGCAGAGGCTAAGAACCTCACAACAAAGATTAAAATAACGCAGAAGCACGTGCAGGCACGAAAATATACTATCGAGAATGATTCAAAATAAATAACTAAGTACTGGAAATAATTGCTGTTAAACTATAATGGCACTATCCTAGAAAGGGCAAAAATAAGGGAGATTCAACAATACCTCGAAAATAAAGTCAGAAACCCGTAAAAGAATAAAATTAGTGCATACCAAATTATACATTATTCATGAAGCACAAACGGAAGTGGAAACAACCGGAAGTGACCGATATAAAATAAATCTCGAGAATCACGGTCTTCAAAGACTACCGTGAATGAGAAATGGAAAATAGGGTGAGTATAAAATAAAAAAAAAAAACGAAAACAAAAGTAGGCCTATACAACTTCAGAGTGTAGTACAGAAACACACCAATAGTTTAAAAATTAATTATACAAATAATGTCATGTTGGGGTATGTGTCGTCATCTGTATTTATGGTTATGTCACTGTCTTTGGTATATATGGTTTTCTTCTCTTTCTTCTTGGCCGGGGGTTACAAGTCGTGAACTCTACCGCTGGACCGTCAGTAGGTTCGTTCAGTGAAAATGTCTAATTAAAATACCGCAGTCCAGACGACGCCAAGTGTAGTGATACTCGGGTCCGCGGCAGACTCCTAAAATATGTTAGTCTACTACATGGTTATACTCACACGTAGTCGTAGTGATGACCGGCCACTGTAGCTTAGTAGCAAAGGCTAAGGACTCTGTCTCGTACCGCAGTAGCAATAGGAATAGGAATGCCCCCCCGGGTCTCTGCTTCCAGCACCTTCGCTACTGCCACGTGCCTGCCTCCGGGAAGCTGATTGGTTGTTCCCTGTAGGGCGAGTCCATCCTTGCCATCGTTGGCTCTGTGGGGGTGAGAAGGCCAATCCCCAGCGTAGAGCCAATCTTACATTGTGTCAGTTTCACCACAATAATGAATGATACGTCTGAAAACAAAACAAAAACAAAAGCACGTACTCAAATCTGCTGTGATCCACCTTTTCGAAATTGATTTTGATTGTTTGCTTATGTAAATTGATCAAAACATTATTGCTATATTTTAACTAATATTAATTATTATATTTATTTTAGCTTCACTTTGACGCTCACTCTGATATGGCCTTACCGTATATCAACGGGTCGTTTCCTTTATTCCGGTACCCCTTTCACGCTGAGAGACAGTACCTCATGCAATCCAACTCCAAGTTCATTGTCGTAAGTATTTTTCCCCAACGTATTTGTTGCTCTACATAAAATTCAAAGAGACGTCCTCTTCCTCCTATTTTTTTTTCTTCCTCGTTCTTCCTTCTTCTTTCAGCTCAGAGCTCAGCTGGGGGGACCCCTATTCAAGTATGCTACTTGATTATTCCAGCGCCAAACATTTGGCTCTTTAGCTGTTGGTTATTTGCTCTTTAATTAGCAGGCGATAGTTTATTTTAATAATAATAATAATAATAATAATAATAATAATAATAATAATAATAATAATGATGATAATCATAATAATAATAATAATAATAATAATAATAATAATAATAATAATAATAATAATAATAATAATCATGATAATTATAATCATAATAATAATAATAATAATAATAATAATAATAATAAAAATAATAATAATAATAACAATAATAATAATAATAATAATAATTTGTACAGCGCCCCTCCTCACCAGAGGCCATAGCGCTTTACAAAAAAAACACCAAATAAATGAATATATAAAAATAAAATAAACATTTGAACGTTGTCTGTTCGTTTGTCCCATGCATGTGATTTTAGACCACTTGATTCTGCATGTCGGCATAATTTATGAGTAAATATAGCATTTTTAAAATTCATTTATAAATTTAATCAATCTTACATAGCGCTTTTCTAGTTCAAGAGCTGCTCAAGGCTTTGGTCGATCCAGATTCTAACTCAGCCGCCCGAGGCACCCACCTGCAACCTTTGGGCCCACAGTTTGACGCCCAGACGACTGAGCACAATCCTGGGCGACCGGGGATGGGGAGAAGGGACCTAGTGCGTGCGTGTTTTTATCACCTATCTAGGACATGAGCGTCAGGATCGCGCGCGCGCGCGCGCGCGCGCGTGTGTGTGTGTGTTTGCTTCAATGCATTGTTGAATATGAATGGATAAATGTAAAAGTACTGATGCAATATTCAGTTGATTTTTTTTTTACCTCAACAGGCATCAGTGCTGACTGGGGTCTTCAAGCGGGTGATCTGGGTGATACCTCCATGGGCCACCAACGCGAACATGTTGATCGGGTACACCGGGTATCGTCGCTTTCGCGTTCACGTGGGGTTAGTCCACAAACAGCCGGGAGACCCTCCTAACTACTGGCACAATTTCCAGGAACGCCTCTGTTATTGCGCCATGTCCAACACTTCAGACCGCTACCCTACCCCTTTCCTGAAACTCCATCACCCCAATAAAGATAAGGACATCCATTCCAGCACGGTGGAAGTTTCCCGCTGCTACAAAGTTAGTGGGAACACGCCGTTGGTATGTATGCGTATTCTGCAGTTATTGATGTTCGGCATCCGAAGTCCTTAGGGAGTTATATCTCTTTCAGTAATCTTTTTTTGAGCTCAGAATGAGTGTTAAGAGTCAAAAGACCTGAGGTCGGATGCATGGAACCGTCCTCGAAGCAGTTGTCTATACAATCAAAAACAGTTTCAGCGATAGAAGAGATAGCAATAATGGGCTCTTTGCGCCAAAGCTCATAGAGTTACTAAAGGAGGCCTTTTATTGCAATTTATGGCTGTTTTATGAGCTTTTTAAAAAGCGCTCCAAAGCACTCTGGGAATCCGCAATTTGCTAAATATAATACATATTCGTATATCTTGCGTCTTTGGTTAAAACAAAAAAAAAATTACAACCCTTCTACATTATGGTTGTATAACATTACACATTAATATCTGCTGGAATGATCTTTTGTTTAACAAGATAGTCCCGAGTAAATAACGATAATGAAAAGATACCAACCAGTTTACCAGCATCTGAAAGATCCATTTTTCCTAATTCAATAGGTTTCATTTTTAAAAGAGATTTTGCAATCATAGCATAAGCTGTATTTAAGCCCACTAAGACAACACTATGGTATCCAAGATTAACAATTGTTTGTTCATATGGTACACTCATTTTTATATATAATAAAAAATAATAATAAATTATTACTGCATTGAAAACACATCTAATGATGGCTTCAATGATGGAGATAATTCAATTTCTTTTTCTACAAGTGGTTTTGGGGGTTTCTGTTTATTTTTTCCTTGGCGGTATTTATATATTATGTACCCACTTGCACCCACTACACCGGCTATACATAAATAATATATGTTATTTGAAGATTGTACTGGTTGTATTGGTTCTTCTTTATTTGTTGTTAATGTTTGTTGCATTATTGTTTCTTCTTTTGGTGATTCCTTTTTTGTTAATATGTTTGCTTTTGTTTGTTTGTTCCATCTATGTAACTTGTTAAATTCTGCTAACTTCTTTCCAGCTGCAATTCTTCCTAGGCTCTTTTGTTTAGTGACTGTCACTGGGTTCTGTTGATTCTCTGAATTCTTCACCTCCGTCTCCTTCTCCATCTCCGGATTGGAAGAGTCCATTTTTAATAGCAGAGAAATTTATGTGTTGAAAAGTAATTAGCCCGGCTGAAAATGGGGTCAACAAGCTTCCAAACTTATAATACAAATTTCTTGATGCCTCACTAATCCCATTAACAATAACAGGATCTTTAATCAAATCATCAAATAAATCATTCTCACAATCTAAAGTAACAAAGGTCGACACAGCTTTGGTATATAACTTCACAATCGAACGCCCTAAACTTTTAACCATTAAAGCGCCGAGAACTTTATCATATTTATTATGTAATATAATGATGTCTTCTGGCCTCAGTCTTTGCACTTGTTCAGGTGTTAAGTCAACACCGAGATAATACTTTGACTTTCCGGAAGCTACTAATGCAACCAGCCTGTCTCTTTTCTCATTGTCAACACCTGTAACTGTAACATTAATAGCTTCTTGCATTAACAAGTCATCACAATTCATTTTAAATACAAATAAAATAAAAAACTAAATTAAAAAATGGCTGGTGCTGCAATGGTGCTTGGTTCTGCTGCTGTAAATGTCTTAGCCTTTTCAGGATCAAATTATTTGTTTTCAAAACTGGACAGTAAAGAAGAATCAAAACGGCATAACTTAGCAATGGAAAAATTACAACAAGATCAGGCCGAATACGAGAAAAACAGACTAATGCAGCTTGATTTTGTTAATACAAGATTGAAAGAAGAAGGTCATGCTGATAAAACATTCGAAGACGTTGATGAAGCTTTGCACCAATATTATTTATTAACTGGCACGACACTACCTTCATTAAAGCAACCAGTGTTATCCGATTACTACACACCTAACATTGCACCTACAATGTCAGAGACCGGAGAATTAATTTTAATTGTGTTTGGAATAACAGTAGTTTATTACCTCGTTAAACAAAAATATAAATCTAAATAAAATATGACTTCGCGTTTGTCTAGATTATATTATTCTCAATCCGGATATTGGAAAGGGATGACGGCAGTTAATAAACTAGTAGAAAAGACTGGCTTGTCAGCAAACGTAGTTAAACAATGGTTATCGAAGCAAGCTGTATGGCAAATCTATCTTCCACCCCCGAAGAAAATAATAAGACCAAAATTTGAAAACTCCAGACCAAATGACACACACCAAATAGATTTGTTATATCTTCCCCATGACAAAATATATAGAAAGAAATACAGGTATGCCCTTACTGTTATTGATATAGCTACCAGGTTTAAAGACGCGCATGCTCTTAGGACAAAAAATTCAGCTGAGGTCGCTCAAGCCTTAAATGCGATTTATTCAAGAGGGCCTCTAAGGTTCCCTAGACTTATTCAATGCGATGAAGGGTCTGAATTCAAAGGAGCTGTTAACCAGCTTTTGTTAAAACATAATGTAACTGTTAGAAGAGGAGTTGTTGGATTGCACAGATCACAGGGTATTGTAGAAAACTTTAATCGGCAACTGGCAGAAAGATTATTCACTTATCAGTATTCAAAGGAACTCTTTACTGAAACCACTAATACAGAATGGGTTGTTAGGCTGCCTCGAGTTTTACGGGAAATGAATTCAGAACCAACCAGAGTTACAGGATTAAAACCAGTTGAGGCTATTAAAAAGAAACAGATTGTTGTTACTGTTTCAAAGCCTGGTCAGCCAGATCTAACTTTGATGAACAAAACTGTTAGATACCTTTATCAGCCTGGAGAAGTTGCTAATGACACAAGAAGACGAGCTACAGACCCAATTTGGTCATTAAGCGTTTATGAAGTTGACAGAGCATTATCTACTGATCCGCCCGTATATTATTTAAGACCGAGAAGCGATCGTAGAACACCACAAAGAAACTTTGTAAAAGAAGAACTTCAGATTGTTCCACCAGACACAGAACCATTAAGATTTCCTAATTAAGAAAATAAAAAAGACTAAAAATGACGGACACAGAAAGGTTCTGTAAGGATTTAGAAATGCTTTTTGATTCTCCCCACTTTCATATGTTAGAAGATGAATGCTGGAAAATCTTTTTTGAATGCAGACTATATGATCCAGATATTTATAATGATTTTTCTTACCCCTTCACTGGACAATATGAAATAAATGAAGATTACAAAGTTAAATGCAAAAGTGACTTCTCAATAGTCTTTCATAAACTTACAAAAGAAGAATACAACAAAAGTGACTTGTACCCAAAATCATATTACTTTAAATATTTTTGGTTACATTTTATTAAACAAGTTCGCAAACTAAATCCTCATGTAGTCAAACAAACTGTTTGTGATTGTGGACCCGACTGCGAATGTGATCATGACTGTGAGCATGATTGTTATTGTCTTTGCAAATGTGATGGCTTTTCATATTAAAGTTAGGGTTAGTTTTTTTTTAATTCAATTTATTCAGTTTAAAGTTGTTTTAAAATACTATTTAAAGTTTTGTTATAAGAAACTTTGTAAAAGAAGAACTTCAGATTGTTCCACCAGACACAGAGCCATTAAGATAAATGAACTATAATCATCACCACTATTACTTACCTTCAACCTTTTTTTTGACTTAGTGACTTACATCTAACTTAATTAAGTCGACTTTTAAAAAAACTTATAACTTACAATAATTAAATTATAAAAGAACTTACTTACTTACATCTAACTTAATTAAGTCGACTTTAAAAAAAAACTTATAACTTACAATAATTAAATTATAAAAGAACTTACTTACTTACATAAGTATTTTATAGCCAGTTGGTTGGTCAGTTTTTAATAATAATTTTAAGTGCTTGCCTTTTTTTAGCTGTTCTTTTAATTTAATTCTTTCCTCTTTTGATTCAATTACGTCATTTTCTTTTAAACAGTTATCAAAGCTGTCACGGTCTTTGCAATAAAACAGGCACACGAATTTAACTTGTTCTCTAAAATCCTTTAATATTGAATTAAATTTCTGCGTGATTAACCAGACACTAATTTTCACATGGCGTCCACTGAAAGCCAGCTTGCTCAATATGTTCCGTTTTAATACAATATCTTTTTCTGCACTGCAATCATCGATTAAGAATAACGTATTACCCTCATTCTCAAACAGGTTATAAAAATACGTTAAATACTCATTGAGCTTGCCATTGGTATTTACAACAAAGATATTTTCATCTGTCCAGACATACTTACGATCTAAGTAGGTTTTATTATATTGAATAGTTGGGCAAAAATTATTATATAATCAAAGTGGCCTGCGTAATATTTTTCTAACAAATCCAGAACAAAGACGGTCTTTCCGCATGACGTCATGCCAACGATCATTCCGCAATGAGGATCACGAGGTAACAAAGAGGTCATTTTTAATATACTAAATCTTTTAATCTTCCATTTTCAATGTTTAGCTGAGCGTCCATAATAATATACATGTATACTGTAACTGATTCTGACCTTGCACTTGCTTCCCTATGCAATTCAATTGTTATACCATCTGTTCCGTTTTCAATTCTTCTTCCAGATCCATGAAGTTCATTGGTGGGTATGGTTCGAAAGTCTAACCACAACGCAAATTTATTCACCAGATAATCTTGCAGTCGTGTGTCATGCAAATGAAGATCCTTAGAAATCAAATCCACAGTGTCAGTCTGCAATCTACCTCCACCCAAGATTTTCCTAATCTCATCAAACTGTTGAAACCCCATCATTCCATTCGCAAATAATTGATTAGGTTTACCTTCAATCACAACAGACGCTTTTGAAATATTAGGGTTGATAAAATTCTCGCTGTCACGATTGTAATTAGATTCTTTCACAAACAACAACAGTACACCTTTAAAACTTCGAGCAGGTGAATTTATGTTGATAGTCCATAGTGCGTCTAATAAATCTTTATTAAACTGTCTGTAGCGAACGATCCTATCATAATAAATTGCTAGTTTGTCATATTGGCCCCTGATCATCCTACTGAGTTCAGAGTGAGTGACCACTTCATATTCAAGCGTGATGTCTGTAATTGTATACCTAGCATCATTGTCAGAGCTAATTACTACTTGAGAATAATCATTGAAAATAATTTCGTAAGAAAGCCTGTCGTTAAATGAACCTTGATGAAATGGCAGATGACTGTGTAGCAGTTCAAAATCGAGTGGAAAATAAAACCTGTTTTTGTATACAGCAGCTAATGCATTGTCACCTTTGTTAGAAGCGACAGCATCGCCAGCTTTGATTCGAAGTTTTGCCACATTGGCGGCTTGAATCCCCTGACCAACTAAATCTTCCCTTTCATATTTACTCAGCCACAGATCTGTGTAACAAAACAAAACACCGGCGTCATCGATACTTTGGATTTCTCGCCCATCAAGTTTAATAACCATTCTTTTAATTATAGCTCTACCTAGATTGTTGACTATGGTTCTGTTAGGATCGTCGTCAGAATTCAGACTAATTTTTAATCCCAATTTAGGACTGCCCGGAACTATTACATCATCAGGACCTAAATTTGGAAATCTTATGGTTAGTAGCTGATTAGGCTCTATGCTGCTTGGATTGTTTGTAATAATTATTGTGCTTTTCTCACCTTTGATGCCTAAAGGCGTCCTCAATCGGCGTGTAGGGTCTAACAAGTTTCCGTAGCTTTGCATTTTTAGTGTGATTAAAAAAAATTATATTTAAAATGGCAACAGGTGGTGAAGCTCTTGATGAAGTGTTTAAACCAACTGAGCCTAATGAAGACCTCGACGTTGACACAACCAGCAGACTTCTTTCTATGGTAGGAGACGACATGAGCCAAACAAGGCTAAGTATAGGAGAAGAATTACGTCAAGTAACTGAAACCCAAAAAGCCAGAAAAATCAATAAATTTTACAATTACATCGGGCGCGAGTTACCTGATTATGTTAGTCCCAGCGACTTCGAACTAGACAAAAATAATCACTTGTTTATAAACACTATTGTATCCGGTAAAAAAGTGAGAGTACAGTTAACTATGTCAAAGAATCCTGACAAATTTTATGCGTGGTCTACTTTGAAAACTAAACTCCCAGTGACTGTAATACGATCATTGGGGCTTTCCGATAATAGAGTGCCAGCGTTGCATCGCCAAGCAGTAGCTTCACTTCAACGAATAGATGCATCGTTACCAAATTCAGAAATAGAACTACAAGACTTAACTGACTTAACTGACTTAACTAGCTCTGCGTTACAAGTCAATACAGAATTAACAACCTTAAAAACCTTACAAACAAATGAGGACACCAATATTGATCAGGTTATGGAAACTATCAATGACACGCCATTATTGCCACTGCGTGAACTTCAAGGCTTAGATAAAGCTTTACAATCTGTGAGAGGGGAGACAATGATGAATTTAGCCAAGCTCGGTGAGCTCGACAAACATATAGAAAAACAAAAAAATAAACTAGCAGAAGCTGATGACGCGAACTTAAGCATTGAGGTAAAACAGATGATTCAAAAAAGGCTCGCAGACCTTTACACAGAACGCGCTGCAAGGCTAGAAGCCTTATCCATAAACAGAGAAAAATTAATAACTAATTTCGCCAGAATAAAAGAAACGGTGCATAAAATTTTACACGAAGACACTACACTTGCAGAAAGAATTCAAACACTGTTCAGAGAGCAAGGTGTTACAATATTTAGCATTCTTACAGCTGTTGGGATGACAATAAGCACACTAGTCTTAGCACTGACTAGAACCGTAGGCATCAGTGCCGGTGGACCTGGCGTACCTGGTGGACCTGGCGGCAGTCCGGTTAAAGACTGGATTAAAAAGACGTTACAAAGCATAGCTAACTTATTGAAACGCTTAGGTGACAAACTTGTAGACGCACTTCCAGGAATATTAGGTTCTGTATTTTCATGGATATTTAATACTGCTTCTAAAGTTGTTGTCTGGGCGTCTGAACATCTGTGGTCTTTGTTTATAATAATATTACTCTGGCTACTTAAAATAGTAAATCCCAATTAACCCAGCAAACAATAAACCCCCTGTAAGCGCTAGACGTGAAATCCCATGATCAATTACCAGCAGGCCTTGCAGTTCCGGCAAGCTTGGTAGGCTTGGTAAGCTCGGAAGTGGTGGCGAACTTAAAGGTTCATTATTAGGCCTAGCAGTAAATACCGTATTTGCTGTATTCACTGTATTCAACGTATTCAATGTATTTATTGTAGGATTGTAGCCTATATGAAATTGAGGGTCGGCAATCACTATATTGTTGTTGTAGTTTGATATAGTTCCTATCCTAAGCTGAAGGTCTGAAGGCAACATATACAGTCCTAAACCTATTACGTAATCTACTTTCGATCTAGCATACTTTAAAGTGTCCTGATATCTTTTAATACTCGCGGGCAAATCTACAGCCGAATTAATAGAATCTTCAATGTTGGCTAGAAACTGCTTTTGTGCATCGAAGCTAGTTCCTTCCCCAATGATATTGCTTCGTGTTTCTGCTTGAGACCCCAGAATGCACCACGCATACGTACGAATAGATTCATTCAGCCTTTCCACCCCACTTTGGGTAAATCCGTTTGATGTGTCTAATATAAAAGTGCTGTATGCTGTACTTTGTTTTTGTCTGATATACAGTAAAGGAACCTGGCTGTTGTGGTTAAATGATGTAAATCCAGGTACGTAAGGCCCCGTGTATAAATTACCTACAGCGTATCTAAATAAACTTCCTATCCCATGATTGAGGTCTAGTTTTTGTCTGAAGTCTGTTTTAGTATCAATTCCGAATTCATTGCACAACCTTTGATACGCTTTCTTGTCAAAGCCGTTGTTAAAGGGATTAAAGTTTTTGTCAGTAGGTAAAGGCCCCGCCACACATGCCGATTGTGCAACGATTTTGTTTGCGATCCTATCCCGATTCCTACGTGATGACGTCAGAACTACTACTTGCCCTGCGGTCCGATGACAATCGGCTTGGTATCGTGCGATTAGAGCATGTTCTATTCTGCTGTGCAAAATCGGCCCCGATTGTAAACTTCAACCAATCAGAATGCGTCCCGTGTTCATTGTCAACTTGGCGTTACAAACGAAGCTGATGACAGCTAGGTGACAGGTGACAGGCTGGGAAGTCTCGTCTTTCGTAGGCCTCAATTACATACTATATATACTATACTACGTACTTATGTTAGACTTCAGAGCCTGTGGTGTAACCCGCGATGTTTTGTATGGTTTTGATTTGGTTTTCCATTACGTTTTTATTTTTAAATAGTTTTTGTAGCATGTAGAGACATTATTTCTGCTGTGGTTTCAGACAAGATGGTGAGCTGTTGGATGGGGATGGTAAACTGTTGGATGGGGTTGGGGATCGTGTACACTGACACTAGTGAAAGTGAATATAAACAATGCACATTGTGTGGAAGTTTCGGGTCGACCTGATCGGAAACGTGTGGCAGTGCTATCGGTTTTGGAGTCCGGCCCGATCGCAAACGGATCCGAAACCCGATCTAGAATCGGCCTTCAAACCGGTATGTGTGGCGGGGCCTTAACGGAGCCTGAAGTTCAGACAACACCCGTCTCACTTGATAATACAAATGGAACAGATAAATAGACTTCAACATGGGATCTGGGTGATTAAGGTGATGAACGTAAGAAACTCCGCAACCAGTTGTAGCGCATGACACGGCAAAATTAATTTGATTCTGAAAGAACTGCATACCCCCGTTGTTTAGCCATTGGTTAGCTAAAAAGTCGCTCGTAATGTCTGGGTTGAGGTAATGATTAAAAATATTATGGGGGATAGTTTCGAAATGGACGTTGGCTGCCACAGCTATTGTCAGCTTGGTTAGGTCGACTGCTTTTTCGTAATAATAAGGCCCTGTAGTATACTTTGCAGCTTTGTTATATTTATAAGGCGCGTACATTTTTATTATATTAAAAAAAATGTTTGTAACTTTCGAATCTGTAAAATCAGGTGTGCCCATTGAACTTCAGCATCCTATTGACAACAAAAACAGCGACCTTAACGTAATCCTTCACGAAATATTCTACACGGTTAAATGGGTAAATATTAGTCATGATCTAAACAACAACTGGATAATGATTAATAAAAAAAGGCACCGTATTCCAACCGGCTATTATGACTTTTGTAGACTTACTGAAGAACTCTTTAAACCTCATTCGATTGAAGCAAAAATGAACCCTGCAAACTTAATAGTAACTTTAACTTTCAGTAAAAGCCAGCATAAAGACATTACCAGTGTCACACTTGCGCCAAAGCTGGCAGAAATATTAGGTTTCACTAGCCACGAATTATCTTTATCTGTTGACGCCAGCACTAGCGCCAGCACCGCCAGCAGTACTATGAAATTTATTGGAACAAAACCTATGAATTTGTTAATTAATAATAGATTGTTTGTGTACCTTCATCAACTGAAGACATCGGAAAACTTAGTAAACGGAACTCCTAGTACATTGCTAAGGATAATCTCAACTCAGAGAGAATCTTACTGCGATCCAGTTTCATTAAAATTTCTGCCTCAAAAACGTCACTTAAGTCAGGACTATCATACTAGTTTCTGCTTCAAAATAACTAACCAAAACAACGAAATTGTAGACTTTGAAGATCTTACAATTATTCTTGAGATAAAATAAAGTTTAATTTTAAAATACAATGTCAATCGGCCCTCAAATTCCAGTAACCTGTCCTACCATTGAACTGAAAGACTTAGCAGACACAATTGACTTTGATGCGAATGCTATTGTTGGGTCTATTTACGGTTTCGAATTTACACAAAATGGATATTATAAACGAGCGCTAGTGCCGGCAGTGCCTGAAGTGCCGCAAGTGTCACCGCCAGTACCGCCAGAAAAACCATCTATCGATCAGCTAAAGGATTTTAATGCCGGTAAAGTAGATCCCGATTTTAAGTATGCTATTACTAAACGAGAAAATATCTGGTCTTTAACACCTGTACACACAGAATTAGATTGGCTTATTAAATTCAAGTGCGAAAGCCCTTACACTTTTATGGGACCAGACAATAAATTTAAGAAAATTATTAACGCTGGGCCTATGTTAGTTAGTCTAGTGCCGGATGAAAACAACCGAGAAAACATAGAAGTCAAAGCCTACAAAAAAAGCAGCTATGTTTTACATAAGCGTGAAACCGCAGGGAAAAATGTCAGAGTTGTTCTGCAGCCTCCTTTACAGATAGGTAGTGCAGCCATGATAGCACTGGACATAATTGCTCACAGGCCTACGCAGAGAAATGTTAATGTAATTCCGCAAGTGTCTCTAAGTTGGGCTGATTTAGATGAGAATCCCAGACGAATTACAGTATTTATGAAGAAAAGAGAAAGCGAAGATCAGTATTCCGTATTTACTTCCTCGCCCAAGATAACTTTTGTCCCTGTTCCAAATCCTATTGACAGAATAGCGCAAATTAGCCTAGACAACGTAGATCTGTTAGCATTTTATTTCAGCGATCAGATATTTTCTGATAGTCAAATAGAATATTTTGCTAATAAACTAAAATCAAGTTAATTATTGTTAACCCTTTTTTTTCACACTAAAAATATGACGACAAAATTGTATCCTGCTATAGTAGAAGCAGTAGTGGATGAACAACCAATGCAACCCAGTGCTCCAACGTTAGACTTAAGTAATGTTCAAACGTTCAGGTTGGAAGAAATAAGAAAAGTTAGGACTCAAATTGAATCAGATATCCAAAAGTACTCTAGATGCAGACGAAGGTATTCCGGCGCTTATAGCGGAATAAATTACGTGTCTACTGGTCTAAATGTTATTAATGCAGCGGAAGCTGTGGTCAGCGTGGGATTATTGGTGACTGGAATTGGTATACCAATTAGTATTGGATTAGGGGTTGCTGCCGGATTATCTTCAGTGATGTCAGTTTTACTTGGCGTAATTAATACTAAAGTATCTAAGAAACTAGAAAAACACGACCTCATTTCTAGCCTGGCGATAGCTAAACTTACTAGCATGAACTTAATAATTTCAAAAGCTCTAGAAGACACTCAGATTACAGACCAAGAGTTTGTAATTATCCAGCGAGATTTTGAAGAATATAAAAAGTTGAAGCACGACATACAATCTAAATCTAGGTCTGCACCTGTTAATGTTGAAGAAATTAAAAAAAAATTAATAGAGGAAGGGAGACTACTGGGACGGAAAGAGCAGCTAGATGCTTTGAAGAAAAAGCTTGGCGCTTCAGAATAAATACAGTTAACATTTACTCAAGCCTTCCAGGACTTCCTTCTTACTCATAGTCGCAGTCGTAGTCGTAGTCGTAGTCGCAGTCGCAGTTTCTACCTGTAATTTATAGTGGCCTAGAGCGTATGCAAACTCCTTAGTTACTCTTATTCTCTTTGTGTCATTAGCGCATAATGTTTTTTTGGTCGTCACAGCAGTGGACACTATTATGGTTTTTAGACTTTATAGTTGTGTTAGGGTATGGTTTAAACTTCTTTCCCATCTAAGGCTTCCAGGTAGTTTTCATGCCTGATATCTCTGTTTTTTATTGCAGCTTTTTGGGTGCCTTTTGCTTTTGAAGATTCCCCCGATTCGTGTTTAATACTGTACTGCTTAGATCGCAGTCCTGCGTATTCTTCAATAAGTTTCCCGTTCATTTCATCTTTCATCAAACCTATTTTCTTTTGGTTTGCTTTGCTGTACAAAGGGTGGGTATCAGGGTAGTCACTAGTATCGTAATGTTGTAGTTCCGATTCTAAGTCTTTATAAATGTCTTCAGTAGGGATGTCTAGTATAAGGGAGTCTGTGTCTGTGTATAAAACTCTGGCCTCCGGGTATTTAGGTTTAAAGTAATCGTAGTAAAATTCGAACATTAATAATTTAGAAAGGTCGAGAATAGTCATCCCCATAAACACTGGTTTGTCTAGATTAACTTGTGTGGTTTTCATGGTAACTGCATACAGGGAGTCATGAAACTCTTTGTAACCAAGGTATTGAGGCTTAGATGTTAATTTAATTGCTTGATTGGGTGATGTAATTAGCCTGACATCTTTTCGCTTGTATGGGTTCTCCATAGTTTTACCAAAACAGCTGTTATTCAGCAGCTTAAAGAAATCTTTTTCAAACGTAGATTGCGCTTGTTTTCTGAGCTCTGTGTTTTTATTGATGTACCCGGCCAAGACGCTCGTTTGTTTAAAAAATAAAAGCTTGTGAATCGCTGTGCACTTCATGCCGTGTCTGATGTAGAACTGCAGGTTTCTGTAGTGGCAGACGTAATTAGATTTATTATAGAGGTTGGGAATAAGTTTGAGTTGCTTGTCTGTACCATGCAATCTTTCTGGTGCTAATGGGTAATCATTATGTAGGTCGTGTAAAGCATTGGGATACTCTAGGTCAACTTCGACAATAAACCCTATAGTATGATCTTTAGGGTGATTTAAAATACTGTTTAACCAAGTAAAGTTTGCGGGGTTTGGATTAACAAGTAATTTGAAATCTGAAACCGGCAAAAGCTCACTCATTGCCCAACCATATAAATTGTTGGCGTCAAAGTACATTATATAATTAGATTTCTGCGAGGGGTCATAGTGCTTCAGGTATTTGTTGTTGGCTTTGCAATAATTATGAGCTGCCACGCTTATTCCTCCACGAATGCCTGACTCAATCATTGTCATCATTACCTGGTCAGTTATGAGATCGATTTTAGAACCGCTAAGTTTTAAGAAAGCATCCCAACTCATTCCTGGTGAAGAAATATAATGAGAAGGGTCGAGGGAGTAATGATGTAAACTCGTTTCTCTGTATTTTTCAAACACATCAGCCAACAAACAGACGTCGGCTTTTAAATATATGTCGTGGTAGTCACCAAGGTTTTTACAGCCCAGTGCATTCCAGACATTGTGAGCGTGTTCATAATCGGTAACAGTTATGAAACTTTTATTGAGTGAAGAATAGAAGTTCTCTTTAGGTGGCAATTCTAGTTCTTCAAACACTTCCCAAGAATCCATGTATTCATAAGGATACACGCCTTTCCGAATAAGTGTAACGTCTGGAAAATATGTGCTAGTGATAGGATAGCTGGGTAAGTTCTTAGCTAGTGTTTCTAAACTGGAAGACAAATGTTGAAAGCTCTCATAAAACTTTAATTTATTCAGAGTGAAAGTTTTATATTTTTCTTCTGTCTCGGCAATACATGACACTTTGTATGCTTTCGTCACTGCCTGCATGATTAAATGGGAGTCGTAATTTCGAAGATTGTGAATGAAAATAGGGAGAGAGAAATGTTTGATTCCATATTCTAAGTTGCATTTCTGATGAGCTGCACCTCTAAATGCCCCTGTTATGTGACAATGATCTCTCACTCTTTGGGTCTTTGGGTCCTTCGGGTCAAACTCTTTATTACAAATGTGGCAATGTGTAGCTGCTTTAAAATTATGGGAGTCAGATTCAGTAAATATCATGGGCGCTGGATTATCTAGCTGCAGTAAACACAATTTGTATATTTTGTTCATCTCATCTAAGAACTTCCGAGCTGCGTCAGGCCCTCTGTAAATTACCGGCTCTGTATGTTGTCCGTCGGCTCTAACAACTACATACCCGAAACTGCAGACTTCGTGAAGGTGTGTGAGGAATGAATTAGGTGTACAAAATCCTTGCGGGCCTTGGTATTTTAAAATCAATGATTCGAAGTCGGCATAAACTATATAAGGCTGCTTGAATTGTTTGTTGATGTTTTTAAAATATACTTGAGAACCCGGCTTTGGTAACACAAGGCGGGTTTGAATATCTGTCATACTTTTGCATATTTTACTGTGCTTGTCAGCCACTTGGAGATTAGAGACTCTAGTTAAACAGCGTCTGCACAAATATTGTTTGCCATGATGTTTTGAAGTGTGTCCTAATAATCTAGATATGTTTCGTATCAGTGTATAATGTTGCATGCTAGGATCTTGCGGGTCTGTTATTAGTAAAAGATCAACGTGGTGATTGAGGTCTGAAAACGATGGGGCATTAGGAGAGATTCGTAAAGGCATAAGTTTTGATTCAGGGTCCCAAACATATACATTGACTGTTATAGGAGAGTTTTGTGATTCAAATTTGTCAATGGCGTCAAGGCTAACAGGGAAATTAATGTCTTTAAGATTTAAGTTCGTTATTTTATCTTTGTATAGCGCCACCCTTTCGGGATGTTCTTTCGACTGAATAGGATATAATTTAGCCAGAACACACCACATGAAACATTTGTCGTCAGTGTTCTTAATATTCAATACAGCCTTCTTGTCAAGAATTTCTTTGGGAAGAGGGATGTAAGATTTCCCTTTGATTGGATTATACTTTGTAATGTTCAGTTCTAATGATTCTAGAGTTCCTTCTGTCCACCCGGACCCTTTCATAGTTGCACGCTCCATACTGTCTTGTAACTGGTTGATCAAGATGTTGTTATAAGCATTGTCTAGGTCTGAAGATTTTAACACTTCAATTTGACTTGAAGAAATCCACACAGTCATCGTTTCATCAATACTGCCGGGTTTAATAAAAGTTATCTGCGCATGGATGCGTATTTTAACAGGGGATTTGAAAGTAAAATTGTTAAGTACAAATTCGTAATTATTATAGACAGATTTAATAACATTTTGACTGTCAAAAATTTGAAGTTGTAAAGTTTGAAAGATGTCTTTAAACAAAGGAGATTGCGAAAGACTTTTTGTGTCCGTCATTTTTATACTGATAACAAAACTTTAAATTAAAAATAATTAATCCAAAACCCGAATAACTTAAGTACCTTTAACCTCAACCACCTTCACACCCCCTTGAGTTTAATTAACTAATATGATGATGATGATGATGATGATGATGATGATGATGATGATGATGATGAGAGAAAGAGAGAGATGTAAAGGGAAGCAACAACTACTCTCACTTTTGCGAATGTATAATAGTTATTACCCCCCTTTAGTATCATCACCATTGTTAAAAGCACATGTGTGAATGGGGGAGGGGGGTGGTGATGGGGGAGGGGAAAGTGGGTAATGGGGAGGGAGTGTGAGGGGATTGGTGATGGGAGGGAGTGTGATGGGGAGGGAGTGAGGGAAAGGTGGGTGGGGGATGGGTATGAGGGGGTGGGGTTTGGGAGTCTGAGGGTGGAGGGAGGGAAAAAGTTTCATGTTTGCTTGTTGCGTTTGAGTAATTGTTGTGAATGCAATTGGGATGGGGAGTGGAAGTGGGGAGTATAGTTCAATAGCGGAGTCGCACATTGGCAACCCCTTTGTTGTTGACGAGCGAGGTGAAGACAAGCGTGAACAAGTGTGAGTCATGCAGTGGAGTCTTTGGCTAAAAATAAAAATCGCAAGGCGTTCCGAAATGGCCTGGTTTTTGGCCATGCCCTTCTACAGTCTCGCCAGGTTTTGGTCTAGTAATCAATACGTTGATTCCTTTGTTTTTGCTGCCGTTTTTAACCTGTTTCACCCTGTTTTTTCTACAGAATTTATTCTAAGCTCTGCCATTTTGCTCGAAATGCCTCATTTTCTGTCATAAACTGAATAATTTTTTTTAGATTTGATTATGAGCTCTCTTAGTGGAATATTTAACCTGTGAAACTTAGGATAGCGACCAAAATAATGAGCCAAGTGGCGCAATTTCCCGGCATAGCTTTGAGAAATTTTTAGGTTTTGTTCTAGATAGTCACCCCACTTTAATGTACGTTGTGACTTTACAAAATAAAACGCCCTCTCTAACAACAACCCATAATATAATGAATCACTAACAAAAGCAGCCTGATCATTTCTAAACTTGTCTGCCCTTTTGACAAGAATGGCAGTTATATCTTCATAGCCTAAAGTTTGATCTTGGGCTGCTTGAGAAATATCAGGCATTTCCGCAAGTAACGGAGCATTGGGTTCAATCAATTTATCTTCAAGAAATGTATCCATGCTTCCCACAGTAAGTGTATTAGACTCGGTGTTCAAAAATGCCAAACTTTCCTTTGGACGTTTGGGTTTTTCCAAATTCGGTTCTGTGGGCAATTTAGAAAAATATTCACTCATCTGGGCATAATAATTTTCGTATTTTTGTAAAATGATGAGTTCTTCTGCAGAAAAAGATCTCAAAGGTTGAGAGTCTTGCAACATATCTGATTCTTGACTCATAGTCATACCTGGCGAAACAGGTTGAACGCTTGACGACGCCATTTTAAAACACAGCACTATATTCCACAGAATGATCACAAAATTGTTCACTTCTTTCTTCCTTGACGCTCAGTCAGTTTTAACAGATTATTTTCTTTTGATTCTGTAACAGTCGAGGTAACAGACGATTAACAGCTTTATGATTGCTGAAAGAAGAATTTCCTCAAACCAAGTATAAAACAGACGGTGCACTGAAATGCGTCTTCACGCCAGCTAGTATTGAGCAGAAGTGAATGCTTGCCCGGCTTTGCGCACGGTCGTTAGGGACTGTAACTAATAAACACGCCCTATGACGTATGCTAAACGGTAAACAACGAATTATTTATTTGAAAACATATGCATGCGCGTTCGTATGCATGTGTGCGTGTGCATGTGTGTGTGTTTATGCATATGCATGCGTATGCAAACGTGATCGAGTGCATATGAGTGAGCGTGCATTCATGATTCTGTTCAGAAGTAACTAACAATTATCTGACTGGCAAACATACAGGAAGCATGCGTGTTGTTGCTAAGAGGAAATGACTAGGCACTAGCATTTGTATCGTCTGCTATAATGGGATTTCCCACAGCTTAAAACCAAAAGTAAATAATACTCCATCATTACAGTAATTTTCTAACTTATTCAAGGTTTAAGAAAGTGTTACACATTAATGTTTAACGTTACAAGTATAATGCAGTGTGTTGTGTATTTAATAATAAAAATAATTGTGAGAACAGCATGAAGGTTAAAATCAATACCGTCACAAGGCTTCAATAAAAATAAAACCACAGGCAAAGGATTCGCGTTATATAGCTAATAACAGGTAAAGAATTCTGCAGTTGTATAAAAAAAGGAATTTTAATTTAAATTTCATTCAAACTTAAAGACGCAATAAATACGCATATATTAGCAAATGAGGGATTTACAGAGTATTTTGTCATGTATTTAATTGCTATCAAAACAGCCTTATATTGTAATAAAAAAGGCCTTTAGCAACTCTTTGTCAGTGAGCGCTCACTATTGCTCTCTCTATAGATTTGTTCATCCTCTCTCTCATATTCATCACCCCTTTGCCATACTATCTGTGACGTGGGTTTTTATTGTTGCTGGGCTCTCCACAATGGACTGCTATAACCCTCTCGTCTTCTTCTATGGGGATCGCTAGTGAATCACTCTGTGAATTACCTTAATGCATTTATTTGTTTAGCTCGGCCTGTGTTTAGGCTGGGGTACAGAGATAGATAGAAAAATGGTAAAAGATCACTGTTACACTAGCTTTCACACGGCTGTGAAACATATGTAGTCCAGCCACTTGCACAGTAAAAATCACACATTTATTTCTTCTACTCTATACACAATCTTCGAAGTATGAAACTAACTTAAAAGTTCAAATGTCAATGCGAATGGTTCGCTCGCTGATAGGTCTAGGCAGCTACTTTCTCATCATAGGGCACTGGATACTTTCTGCCCTAATGGTCAGAGTTCTTGAAGAGTGGACTACTGTGGTCCTTTTGATACAGTTTTAGTGCACTGTTTCCTGGGGCACTTAACTGAGTGGTTGAAGCGCTGCGTTGTGGTGGAATCTGTGACAAGCTGTGTTGTCGTGGAGTCTTCTCCCTGTGGTTAGACTGGTGGGCTATCTTCGCGCAATGCTGAAGATGCCTCGGCAGCCAACTTTCAGCGACGACTTGTTTTTGTTGTTCGCCGAGTTGGGCTCACGATATAATGCCTGATCGTCTGTAACATATGAGACGAAATTCTGCACAACCCTGTATAATAGGTGTGTGCAGAGCGTCTCACTGAAGGCCAAAGTAGCCCTCAGTGATTAGCTCCACATCTCTATATATAAGCGACGAACATTCTGCTAAGTCCGTGGTCCACTGGAATCTCCACTCTAATTTCCTATACATATATAAATATAAAACGTGGCTAACTACACACATAGGGAAAGAATTAATATTATAAACATTCGCTGGTACAGCCACTGGTCTGCAAGCATACATATAGGTTAAACAACAGTGGTTCTGTCAGGTACACAACATGGCGTCAGCCGGTCGTGCTCGCCTCGTGGTCACGCAAAGTGGGACTAACAATTCACTTCTAAGCATAGCAAATTTCACACACATAATTCAACAATAATATAAATACATCACGATGAAACAGAAGTATGTTCATTTACATTGTTGACAATGTTAGGCCGTGGCTAACTTGATTGAATTCGAATATTCAACAAGTACTGCTTCCCTGGTCTATTACTGGAGAGATTTCTGCTAGGACGTAGCTGTGTACTCTAGGCAGTTTAAATGTAGACTCCCTCTCTACCTCTCTCCTTGAATCAGCCAGAACTGGTTTTACCTAACCTAGCTGTGTTCTCATTGGCTGAAAAAATCTGAGTGGATGTAAAATCGAAGCTCTATAACGTCAGCGGCGATGATGTCATTATCTTTGCGGGCGTCAAGCTACAACTGTGTTACGCATGATCACTTCTGTCGTCTGCTATAGACTAACAGTAACCTTCTAAGTCTACACTGACTAAACAAGCAAAAGCTCAAATTGTGCGGGGTAAACTGGTCCTCTTGTTACACTATCATACATCATTACCATTGACCCGTTCTTGCAATAACCTCAACAACATTATTCCATTATAAATGTCCACACAAGAAAATCATATAAAATAATTTATCAAAATAACCCTTTCCCCTCATCCATCAACATTCATCCTCGTAAACATGCTTAGAGTGTATAGCCACTACATGAACTAGAATGCTGGGCACCACTCACCTTCAGTTCTCAGCCTGTGATGGTACAGACATACAACACAACACAGCACAGCACACCACACAGTCTGTACGAGAGTCGATGGCTTGTTACTGTTGCCTTATGATCCCAGAACATCCTAATATCAACGAAGATACTTAGGCCTTGGACGGTCTCTAATAGAAGAGCCCACACCCTTAGAGACCCACTCTACACCGTCTCACATAGAAATTGTGGCAGTGGGGTCTCTCCTACACACACTGTTATGAAATTACTTATTCATGACAGTTGCACCACAGCACACTGGTCATTCTTGCCCTTTTTAAGGTACAAGACATCGGGTGGTTCTAACACAAAACACAACCCTTAATAAAAGGACTCTACACCTATTCTATAATAGTGGCAGTCACAATTATCCAATTTGCCGTCTGATCACAATCAGTACCAACTTGGCTCTGACTTCACACCGCTTCTTCATAATCCGTCGATATGGTTAGATAGATAGAGAGAGAGAGAGAGAGAGAGAGAGAGAGAGAGAGAGAGAGAGAGAGAGAGAGAGAGAGAGAGAGAGAGAGAGAGAGAGGGGAGGGAGGGAGGGAGGGAGGTAGGTAGGTAGGTAGGTAGGTAGATATGTGTTTTTCTTCCAAATCCTTCCACAGAGTTCATAGTTGTGCATCGTTGATCATCCTTTCATTATAATTCATTCAAAAGTGTATATCCTTTTGTTAATACGTGCGCGTACACCATTAAGAAAAAGAAGTGGCCGAGCAGGAAGAAGAGGAGGAGGAGGAGGAAGAAGATGAGGGGGAAGATGAGGGGGAAGGGGAAGACGAAGAAAGAGCGCAGAAAAGAACAAAACTTTCCTGACTTATATAGGCTACTGCATTTATTTAGCCCCAAACAACAAAACATCCCTGATACTCACGTTTTGCTACGCTTGTAATGTTCTTTAGAAGAGGACAGCTACTACCTAAGCATGTTGTCTCCCTTGCAGCCTGAAGCTCCGCAAGGCGGCGTGGACTTGAAACTGGGCGTGCCAATAGACAGAAGGGACTGCGGAGTATCCTTTAAAGTTCTTGCCGAGTTCGTGTCGGAGCAGGTAGCACTGAAACTTCTGCAGAAAGAATACCACCTAGGAGGTAACCGTAATGTTGTTATTGTTGTTATTGTTGTTGTTGTTGTTGTTGTTGCTGTTTTTACACTCTCTCTTTTGAATGGCTCATTTTGTCATTCCATCGCATCGCGCAGATTTTTTAAAGATCCTGACTGTGGTGTCTTAGACGGGTGAATGTCTTTAGAACGTTGTCTTTTATTTGATAACACAAAGTTTTAACCATCAATACAGCGAAAGGCTAAGGGGACGGCTTAGCCTCCCAAAAGGGGGAATGAGGCTGAGGATGGGGGTTGAGTTGAGGAAATACTTCAAACAAGCCCGAATGGCAACACAAAAACACATTTCGCCTCATGTGCAAATTCACTTAGACTAGGTCTTATCAATAAAAAAAAAAAAAAAAAAAAAAACAGAGAAAAAAGTAACAAGCAACCGAGAAGAGAGAAAAGGATTACAGTTTACGATACAGTTTTGCAAAATTCATTGTTTTTCCCTGACGAAATATCAATAGTGAAATATTAACTTTCGTAAATCATAACAATTTACTTCAACAATAAAATATATTTGTGTAGTCGTTCTTAGGTAACGCTTTTCCTACCTAACTCGAGACCTGCTCAAAACAACAGAGACATAAACACCCTGCAAGCACTCCGTCAACCCTCCATCCCATACCCTCCCATCCACCCATCCATCCTTGTCCTGTGTGGCACTGTCCTGCGGCTGCCGTGTTTTCTCTCAGAAGACAAGTCAGAATTTCTGCCCCTTTAGTTGACAAAATAGTATTCCGGATTCCCAAAATGAATTCCGGTAGAATTATTATTATAACTAATGATTGTTGATGTTGTAACGCCGGTCATTTCTTTCTTTCTTTTTTTTTCAGGGCCTGCGATCGTTAAAGAAAATGTAAACCATCCTGTACCATCCAGCTCGACTGGTCCGAGCATGCAGGTGACCAAAAGGAGGGACAGCAGTAATGAGGCATCTCCTCCTGTGACCAAAGCGACGGACAACAGCACTGGTGCATCTCTTCGTGTCGCCAGGTCCATCAGCAAGCAGGAAGTAATATGGAGGTTGCCTCAAAGATCGTGGCTCGGACTTCAAGATCACGTGATTGTTGACATCGATCAGGTACGGCGACGATGAGGACCGTGGTGATTGTGGTAGTAGGGTTGGGGATAAGGAAGAGAGCGTGGTGGTGGTGATGATGACGATGATGATGATTGATTATGACTGACGATTATTGATGATGATGGTGATGACGACGACGACGATGTTTATGACGACGACGACGATGATGATAATGATAGATAGATATTCAGTGTTTATAGGGTCCAGCGGACTGCCAAGAGCCGAATCAGGACCACGGATGATGTTGATGATGACGACAAAGTTGGTGATGGCGTAGTAGTGGTTTGCTGAGCTGCTGCTAAAGAGAATAATGACGCTCATGTGATAACAGTGGTGTGATGTTGCTGCTGCTGATGTCGTCGATGATGATGATAATGACGATGATGATAATGATAATGATGATGATGATGATTATGATGATGATGATGATGATTATGATGATGATGATGATGAAGGTGATTGCAGGATTACTATGGCGTGGAGCCATTCATCTTATCACTGCTAAGAGTGCATATTCCGGAACAAGCCGCACACGAGCTGTCGAATTCTATTAGTGCCGTGTTCTGTGCCTCAAATGCCAGGTAATCATCTTCCTGAAGGCCGTTAAAATATTTGTATAGCAAAAAACAAAACAAGACAAAAATGTTAATTAAAAATTATAAAATGTTAAAAGGCCCGAACTTTTGCGGCACGGCACAGATCCTTTTTCAAATTCACAGTGAACAAAAATATACGGTTAAGCCTAAACATAAACTTCTAAAAAGTGCCGTTTTTATATAAATCGATACATTAGTTTGTTTATGCGCTAATTGATAGCATCCCATTGGTTCTAAAACTATTAACACTAGTTATCTCTGCAGCGGAAGTGTGTAAAGCAGGCACAGTTGTGTGTTTACATAGCAAGGAAGAGACGCCTAAATTGTAAAGCTCAGCGGTCGGTTTGAGCAACGATTGTTCACTCTTGTCATCCTTTAATAAACTACAATACAATACAACACAATACAATACAATATATCGTTGTAAACTCAGATAAGGAATGCACAGTACACAAGCGTAGATCATTTGACACAAAAAATGAAAGCAGATTCACAGCCACATGTGCCAAATCGACAAAGCATTATTATTACCTCTTAGTAATCTATTCTAAGAAAAACATAAATTACATCCATGCAAGCAACTTTCCACAGTTTATGAAATGCCACAGTTTATCAATACAACACATTCATACTACTACTATTCGCAGTTTAGTTCCATACCACAATTAGATCTACATCTCATTAATTCACATTCACAAGTTACAAAAATCGGTATATTATAAACGTCATTCTGTAAGAGTTTATCACATTTAATACTCGAAATCTGTTTTGAACGCGCTACAAAATTGGAATTGTTGAGTTAGAAGAAAAATGATTTTTGAAATCAGATATCTTTTACACTGTTTATTAATTAATAATGTTACAGTCGATTTTCTGTGGGTTCCCTCTCATTGTGGAATAAAGGGTAATGAATTAGCCGATAAACTAGCTAAAGATGGTGCAAGTAAGCCTACTGAAGTTAATCATAACCTACTACTACTACTAGACAATTATTTTCTTTAAAATGTAAACAATAATATTTTGTCTAGCTCTAGACGTTTGACAAAAATTGTCTACCAGTTAAAATTAAATTCATGGAAAACTAAATTTTCTAAAGACGTTAAAGGTGTATGTTCAAATGCTCTGAGTGTAGGACATTCGATATTAAATTGCCCATGTCTAAACAACTTATTTACATAAAATAATATTAATACTGTTATCACACAGTATAATGATGTAGAAAAGATATTAGCTGATTATGAAATTCATACTGACAATCGCATCTATTATATCGTGTACACAGATAGAAAAAGTGTTATAATTATTTTATTCGATGTATTTTAGATATTAAGATGATGGTGTCTTAATGTTAAGTTACATACTGTTTAATCAGTATAAGTTCTTATGGGTTTGTTGTTGCTGCTGTTTATATTTTTTGAAAACACTTTTTGTTTTTTTAATTATTTTAATTATTTATGATTTATTTATTTATTTGTATTTCTTTTCCCACCCTTATCCTTTATATTATCATTTTGTTTCTTTGTTTAATAGTCTAAAATAGCATAATTTGTGAATAGACTTTAAATAAATTTAATTGAATTGAACTGAATCACAATTAATAAATTTATTACATTCATACAAGCCCCTATCAGCTATCAACCTTTTATTAACACAAGCAATAAACTGGCAGGTGATGATTACAAAGAAAGAAATAAACAAATATAGGTACAAAGTTAATAAATAAATAAATAACCACCTTTAATGCTACATCAGTTCCATTTAACCAAGTAAGCTCCTTGTCACAAAATATAAACAAACGTACTTAACAACTTGGCCCTTATTTAAATTTTTTAAAAAGTTAGGATTAGCCCTTGTTTGGGGATGGAGTGGAGGTAACACTGCTTGATCTGTCCCTCTTCTAGAACAAAGTAGTAGGCTACAGGCTTCATTTTGCTGGTCCTTCTCCCGTCAAGCATAATTCTTTGCGTCTTATTGTTCTAGGCTAGAGACCGAGGCCAACCACCGATTTATAAATCTGCTGAAGTTGATGAGCGACAATTTAGCGAGATGTGAGACTGGGAAGTCCTGCGCTTTCTTCTCTTCTATGCAGGTGGCCAAGCTTGTCGCAGTCCTGTTACTTCTCTTGAAGGAACCAGTTCACGAACACTATCTATATTGCGGCAACGGAGCAGTGAGTATGTAAGACAGTGCACAGTTCCGGTGACGAGTGTTATTTTGATAGGGTGTTATTGCGTCATGCTAAAATAATTGAATTTGTTCTCCATTGCAGAGAGCTATATAAGTAATGCACTGTCTGCCTGTAGAGATGATTTTTGAAGTGATTTTCGGAAAGCGATCTTATATGTAGCTGTTGATGTTTGCTGAATAAGGTTGGAAAACCTTATACGACGACACCTGCCTTGTTGCTGAGTGAACAGGCTGCGTGGATAAACGAATTCGAGTTATACATATCGATCCAAGCATCGGGGATGAATAAACTATTGATAAATAACCGTGTAACACCCTTGAACACATGATGAAATCGTCACATAGAACAATACAGTTTATTTTCAAACATCCTTAGTTCTACTTTATCAATCGGTTCACTCTGAACTCCCCTTTCTAAAGCCTTTATTTTTCTCCCTGTTTCTGTGCATGTAATATAGTCTACTGGCATACACTAAATCCCATCCTACCCTATCCTATCCCATAACCATATTTCGGAGGTCGCTGGGGCACCACAGATGATCGTTTAACCAGCGTACTCCATCTTTCTCTGTCCTCAGCAATCCGCATGGCTTCACTCAATGTCAAACCAGACCATTCTTGAATATTGTCCTCCCACCTCTTTTTCTGTCTCCCTCTTCTTCTGCCTCCTTGCAGGATGATCTTTGCAAGGTCTGATGCTCTGGTGACGTGGCCACACTATCGGAGTTTCCGTTTCTTCACCACTGTGAGCATGTCAAAGTGTTGTTCAACATTGTGTGATGGTCTTTCGGGCTTCGTCGTTGGTGATGTGTTGGGTATAGCAAATGACCAAAAGTCTTCTGTAGCACCTCATCTCCATGCTTTGCATTCTTCGTTATAGATCTGCTGTGAGGGTCCATGTTTCGCAAGCGTATAGGAAGATGGAGATGACAAGGGAGCGCAGCAGCCTTACCTTACAAGTTAGGGTAATGGTCCTGTCTTTCCAAATGGGCTTCAACCTTGCCAGGGCAGCAGTTGTTTGTCCGATCCTGGAGCGGACTTCCTATCGGGACCCATTGTCTGATACAATGGCTCCTAAATATTTGAAGCTATGCACTGTGTTGATGGATTAGCCTAGGACTTTGAGGTCCGTGTTGCTGCCATTGGTGCTGTTGGTTATCATTTTGGTCTTCTCTGCATTTATTTCCATTCCTTAGACTCTGGAGGTGGTGTCAAGCCTCTGTACCAGCTGTTCAAGTTCTTGTTCCTCTCCAGCCAATCCATCAATGTCATCCGCAAAACGAAGGTTGGAGATTGCTCTACCCCCTATGCTGACTGTGCCTCCATGATATGCAAGGGCATCTGACATGATGCGCTCTAGGAAGATGTTGAAGAGTGTTGGAGAGAGTAGGCATCCTTGACGCACGCCGATTGTTGTTCTGAACCAATTTCCGATGAGGCTGTTGTGGAGGACTACACTGGTAGCCTTGTCATACAGGCTTTTGATGACTTCAATAATTTTAGGGCTGATGTTGTACACTCTCATGGTTGCCCACAGAACTGCATGCCAGACTCTGTCAAAAGCTTTCTTGAAGTCTACGAACACATGAAATAGATGTTGTTGGTGCTGTAGGTATTTCTCGCAGATTATTCTGAAGTTTAAAATCTGTTCAGTGGTACTTCTAAATGGTTTCAATATTTAGGCAGCTCTTGCGCTAGAAATGCGCTTTATAAGAACGATTAAATAAAATAAATACATACATAAATATGGAAATAAAATCATTCATTTCTTATGGAATAGTTTCCGATCATTCTTTTGTATAGATAAAGGACCCAAACCAGAGAAAAATAATATAAATAAAATTAAAATAAATAAATAAATAAATTAGGCAATAAAATCATTCGTTTCTTAACTGAATATGTTCCGACCTCTCTTCTGTACAGATAGACCACCTGAACCAGAGCATGGCCACACTGGTCAAAGAGCTGATGCTGCTGAACGTGAAACAGCTAAAGGCCTTGGGCAAAGTAGGCATCTGCCTGCGCAATTCTCCAAACACCTTCGGCTTTGATCGCAACGATGGCATGGTGTTGTGTGTCGGTAAAAATACTCCGAGTAACAGTGTGGTCCAGTTTTACGTTCCTGGTGAGTTGATGTATGACTTTGGAACTGGAGGTATTAGATTTATTTTTTTGTGTTTGTTTGGAGGATTATTCTACTGGTTGGAGTATTTTTTAAACAACAAAAAAAAAAGATGTTTAATAATCTCATATCAAAATATAATAATAATCACGCGCTTTTCCTTCAATCGAATTCAAAGCGCAGCGATCTACATTACATTACATTACATGATTATTGTTTTAGGTCCAGCGGACTCTTCCGAGCCAAATCAGGACCGGACAACCCCCGATCCGTATAAAAGATCTGCTGAAACAACCCTAGTGGTAAAACTGAAAGCTCTCCACCAGCCAGCCACTTTACAATAAAGACATCCCACGCAGGGGACGCTGAGGCTGTACTCTAATTTATCGAACCCCCATTTACAAAAACAAAATAGAATACAAACATCATTATAAATTATCAACAAAACATATACATATAAAATGCCTACATTGCTAAATAATAACACCAAAGGAAGCCCTAGTGACCACCTGGCAGAAAGCGTCCAATATTCCCAAGCTGATCCAACAGATCTCATACACAAACAAGGAGTCCTGTCCCGGAAGAGTTTTCAAGAAAAAAGGTAGGTGACTGGTCTAGCAAAGAAGAAGATGGTATAGCAGATTGATAGAACAGAGCAGGAATAAGAAAGAGCAAATGAGAAAGACAGCGACAGTGGGGATACTATTTATACTGAAACCCCCGGCACCCCAACGGGGGAGGGGGGGAGGGGGCGCAGCGATCTGAAGGGATTGCTATTACAGAATGCGGAATAGAAATCACGCGCTTTTCCTTCAGTCGAACTCAAAAGCGCGGCGATCTGAAAAAATCGCTATTACAGAAGGCGGAATAGAAATCAAATTTTATTTCTGAAATTTAGATTGACTGCATCCAAAACTATTTAGAACTCCCTCCCTCTAGCAACCCTTACCCCCCCCCCCCTCCCTCCCCTCCTTCCAGAAAAAGGGAAAAAAAGAAGTTAAACCCAAAATAAAACATTGAACATTTGCCAATCTGAACTCAAATATTATTTTACCTTGTTTTATTATACATTCTTCTATCGTATTTTATTATTCTTCTTCTTCTTCCTCCTCCTCCACCGTCTCCTCCTTCACCTCATATTTTGTTCTCCTCTTCCTCCTCCTTTCCGTCACCATCATTATTATGTTTTTATTAAGAAAACGTATGACCATAACTTTTTAAATTGCAGACTCTGCCAACATTCACGAGAGGACGTTGAAGCTGTTGGACATGTTCTACCACTCAACGTTCATTCCCAAAGCTATTACTCTAGCTAGGTAGGTTGGTTTGTTAGTCGTCGTCGTCATCATCATCATCATCGTCGTCGTCATCGTCGTGATCATATTCACCACCGTCATCTTTATTATCGTCACCATCATCGTCGTCGTCATCATCTCCATTATCATCATCTTTATCATCATCGTCATTGTCGTCGTCATCATCATCTTCACTATCATCTTCATCACCTTCACTATCATCGTCGTCGTCGTCATCATCATTATCATCAACTTCACCATCATCATCATAATCATCTTCTTCACCACCACCATCATCATCATCATCAACAGCAGCAGGAGCAGCAGCAGCAGCAATCAGCAATCATCATCACCACCACCACCACCATCAACATCAATGCTTTGATTTTACTAGTGTAACGTTTACACAAATGCACCAAAAAAAAAAAAAGTGTGTAGGCCAGATGGGGGAGTAAGAGTCTTAGCCACAGAGCGTAGCAGAGACTCGGTCCAGTGAGAAGCACTCGTAAGCCTCGGCGACTCCCAGCTACGCTGTGTGTAGTAGTCAGGCCGTAAGGAACGGCACAGCAGTATAAATAACATCAAGGGCCTATTAGACCAAGTTAAGCATGTTGCTAACAAATTGATTTTTTTGGAAAATAGTTATACTGAAAAACGACGGTTGGCGAGAATGAGCAAGAGAGATACAAAATACTTAGGTTGTGGTTTTCTCGCCTATGAAAATAGGGTCGGAGTTACGTCCCTATTGGAAGCTATCGTCCTGGGATAAAGGTTAAAATAGGACAGATCTATATACCCTTCCCTGCTGCCAGCGCTTTAAGTTTGTTGAACTGTGCCATAGGTAAGATGGCCATTTCCCAGTGTTCTCAGCTCATCCGTGTAGCAGCTGATTTTAAAAAAAAAAAATCTTTGTAGGGGATTTAAAAAAAAACTGGTAATTCTGTTGTTTCTGCGGTTGTATTTATGTTAAAAGAAGAAGAAGAAGAAGAAGAAGAAGAAGAAGAAGAAGAAGAAGAAGAAGACAATAATGTACCCAGCTTTAAAAAATCTCAAATTCTTAACCTATGAAGCTTATCTGTCATGTGTGTTCTTCTGAACAGATCAGTACGTGATGGGTACACTCCTCGCGGTCACCAACGCCACATTGAGAGTGACCTGCGGTCCATACTGCAGTACTGTTACCCGGGTAGGGTCACCCCGTTGTCCTGGATCTACGACTCCAACCTCCTTGGCGGCAAGGATGGATGGTTATCCCGACACGGTATGGAATCACCACCGCCCACGACACCGCCTCGAAGCACATCCGCAAGGCTGTTATTTCTTTAACCTTCATTTCGGGATATTTTGATAATTCGGATAAGATGATATGAACATAAGATAACTAGAATGCCATAGTAACATAGATTGTAAGACTAACAAAACAAATCATAACAAAACAACGTTAAGTGCGTTAATTTGTATTTTTTAATTGTACTTCTTCATGTACTGCTATAGCGGTGGAACATGAAGCTCCAAGGACCAATTTTGTCGATCAAAAGTGCATACAAGCTGCCTTTTCAAGTTAATAGCAGTTGTTTCATATGACGTTTCTTCCAGTGTGCATTCTGGCGTGTGTGTGTATGTGTGTGTGTGTGCGTGTGTATGAATGGGTGAGGGTGTATGCGTGTGCGTGTGTTTGCTTCAGTGCATTGTTGAACATGAATTGAACTGGCGAATGTTATCGCTACGAAATAAGGACGACGTTTATTAAACCATGCTGAAAGCCATTAGATGTGAATATGTGCGTGCTCATGGGCGTGAGTGCCAATTTCAAGCAAGAGTTTTGCGTGTGTACATTATTCAGTTAAATTTAATATTTGAACTGGCGAACTCTTTCGCTCCCAAGTCGCATATAAATGGATGACTTCATTAACGATGTTATTGTGTTTGCGTACTCTCTATCAGTGCAAACTTCCATGTTATTCTTTGTGGTTTTCGTGTTTGTCCCGTTCAATTGTAAGCTTATATTAATATCCTATCCTATCCTGTCCCGTAACCCGGAGGTCGTAGGGGCACCACAGATGATCGTTTAACCAGCATACTCCATCTTTCTCTGTCCTCAGCAGCCCTGATGGCTTCGCTCAATGTCAAACCAGTCCATTCTCGAATGTTGTCCTCCCACCTCTTTTTTGGTCTCCCTCTTCTTCTACCTCCTTGCACTGTGCCTTGCAGAATAGTCTTTGCAAGGCCTGATGATCTGGTGACGTGGCCATACCATCGGAGTTTCCGTTTCTTCACCCTTGTGAGCAGGTCATCGTGTTGTCCAATGGCTTGTATGATGGTCTGTCGGACTTCGTCGTTGGTGATGTGTTGGGTATAGGAAATGCCCAGAAGTCTTCTGTAGCACCTCATCTCCATGCTTTGTATTCTTCGTTGGAGATCTGCTGTGAGGGTCCATGCTTCGCAAGCATATAGGAAGATGGAGATGACAAGGGAGCGCAGCAGTCTTACTTTGGAATGTAGACTGATGGTCCTGTCTTTCCAAATGGGCTTCAACCTTGTCAGGGCAGCAGTTGTTTGTGCGATCCTGGAGAGGACTTCCTGTCGGGACCCATTTTCTGATACAATGGCTCATAAATATTTGAAGCTGTGCACTGTGTTGAGGGATTGACCTTGGACTTTGATGTCCGTGTTGATGCCATTGGTGTTGTTGGTCATCATTTTGGTCTTTGCACTTATTTCCATTCCATAAGCTCTGGAGGTGGTATCAAGCCTCTGTACCAGCTGTTCAAGTTCTTGTTCCTCTCCAGCCAATCCATCAATGTCATCCGCAAAACGAAGATTGGAGATTGCTCTACCCCCTATGCTGACTGTGCCTTCATGATCTTATATTGCGTTGAGGAATAAATGGTGTGCGTAACTAGCATAATACACGCTTGTGATTTGATTGAATCTTCTGTTTTATTTCTTACAACACAATGGATGACTTGATTACCGATGTCATTGTGTGTGATCTCCATCAATGCAAACTTTCATGTTATTCTTTTATGTTTTCGTGTTTTGTCTCGTTTGATTTTCAATTGTATATTGCGTTGAGGAATAATTGGGTGGCGTAATTAGCATAATAAATGCTTGTGATGTGATTGACTCCGCTGTGTTGTATTTCTTAGAACACCCGCAAATTCCCCCCCCCCCCCCCCCCCCCAAAAAAAAAAAAAAAAAATCATCCACGCAAACCCTTTCGACGCGCATGACGCACAGCAAAGACGACAATATTTTTAAAATGAAAGTCGTGTCTGGTTTCCATTGCAAAACCATTGCTTTGTGACATAGATTTTACTTTTTTTTTTTTTTTTTTAAAGTGCAATGTTACAGCATTCAAAGATTTAGAGCATTGCATACGGCGGACGAATACATGTGGCGGAACTATACAACTAGATAAGCAATCATGTTTCTTTTCATTGAATCAATGGGTTTATTTAAGTTAAAGCAAAGAAAAATGAACAAATTTGCACAAAGGTGATAAAATGGAGCTTCGCTGTGCTCTTGACGAAATGACGTTCTAAAACGATGTTACGTTCATACAGTATTACAAGTTTAGAAAGGTTTAAAAAAAAATTCAAACCTGGAATCCCGCAAAAATGCAATGCACGAAAACAAAATCCCTGCCATGAAGTCGGCTCATGCAAAAACCAGAAATACAAATAATTACATTAAATATTTCCAATTTGTATTTTTAGGGTATTTAATCCGATAAATCAAACATTTAAATAACACGGCTTACTCGCCGACATCAATTAAAATAAATCTCGATCCATCAAGAACAAGAACAATAATAATAAGCTTAATAATGATAAGCTTAATAGTAGTTTTTGTTATTATTATTATTATTATTATTATTATTATTATTATTATTATTTTATATAGCGCGATTTCAGACAACAGTCTGCTCAAAACGCATGCAATGACTATCACACACTTGCAGGTTAACATCAGAATATAGCTAATACACATATTTAGCGAAAGGTACAAATCTCTCTCTCCCTCTCTCTCTCTCTCTCTCTCTCTCTCTCTCTCTCTCTCTCTCTCTCTCTCTTATTCTTTACTCCTGGACCGTTTCTCCCAACCTTCTCTTCCACCTAGAAGGTTACGGTCGTAGAAGACGGTCTTGTCGCTAACCCCAGGAATGGAAGTCTTGAGGATGTTGAGGAGACCCTGCTCAGTCTTCTGCTGGCGATGTCGCAACGTATATCCGTCCCTCACCGACCTGATGTCATCATCATCATCATCATCATCATCATCATCATCATCATCATCATCATCATCATCAATCCATCCATTCATCCATCCATCCATCCATCCATCCATCCATCATCATCATCATCATCATCATCATCATCATCATCATCATCATCATCATCATCATCATCAAAGTCGTTGTCATCATTGTCAAAGTCATCATCAAAATCGTCGTAGTCATCATCATTATCATCATCATCATCATCATCATCATCATCATCATCATCATCATCATCATCATCATCATCATCATCATCATCATCATCATCATCATCTCCAAATCTAATCATCATCGTCGTTATCGCTATTATTATCAGCATCGTCAATTATGATCATTCATCGTCAATAATCGTCATTCATCATATTAATCATCATCATCATCATCAATCAGCATTGCCAAATAGTAAAATGAAATAAAATATAATTAATTTACCTAGCGACGGTGACAGCTGTGGGTCTAAATGTATTGGTCAAAATGTGGGCAAGATTGGTTTGCAGATTTACATTCTCCAGGTCATCTGTTCACATTCACCCAAAGATTGGTACGTGTCGTCAGAAAGGGGTGCAAAACACAACAGTAGGCTATGATTATCCGCAATCCACATAAAATCAAATACAAAATAGCATCACATAATTATCACAAACTGACACTTCACACAACATAACCTACGCCCAGCTGACAAACCTACACCCGGCCTCGTCAGCAGCCTGAGTTGAGACCTCACCTCTCCTTCGCAAAGTATACCATACCGGGAATTAAACCCAGTACCTTCCGGTCTACAGCCCATGCTGTAACAAATCACCTACACATACGGATCTTCCATACGATAAATAAATAAATCATATTCACTTCACAGTGACACTATGTTCGCCAGACTTTTATTATTTGCATGCCCGCTTTCCACACAAATACCCAGAGAAGTCGTCTTATTCCTCTTCCCGTGGCTTACCTAGTGTTACACGCTCTATAATATTAAATGAATAAATAGCAGCACCTTAAAGAGCTTGTCCATTCTGTTAAAAACGTACAGGTGAAAGGCTAATACAAAACAACAACAACAACAAAAACCAACAACAAACACGCACACACACATACACACTTGAGGATAAAAGCCGAGGAGCAGCGTCAGCAAATCAATGTTCTGAGCAGCGTGTAATTGTCGATTCTCTGGATGGCTACATGGGTGGAGGAAAAGCCAACAACCATTGACCCCACTCAGCAGGTAAAGAAGCATAAAAAGTAGTAGTTTAAGCCCTGGTCGATCAGTCAGAACATGCCACATAGTCTCCTATACGCTGATGTGTTAGGGGACGTAAAACTTTACTCAAGCAAGAACATGTCACGTATTTTCATTCGGGCACTACATTCACGAACAGGAAATGAGGGCAGAGGGGCGCAACTCTGTTAGCGACTATAGCGGCTGTGCAAGTGTCTTCGTAATTCTGGCCATTTTGTACGCCATATACACATTTCCTTATGTTTTCTATGGAGGCAATAAAGATTTCGTATTCTGATTTTCATTCTGAGATGTGGCTACCTTTACGGTGGGGGGTGAATAATGCTCACCTACATACAAACATGATCAGTATGGTGGCGTCCTTAGAATTCTAGCTGGGGAAACAAAAAAAGGAAAGAACAAAATCTGAATCCTGCGACATTATGGAATTATAGCTTTATTCACCTGGCGCATAAAAGGAGACTACAGTGTTTCTGTTCGTGTTAAAACCGAAACACAATGTCATGGCTTCATCGAAGTGTAGGGAGTTGGGTGAATGTGTGAGGCAGACACCTATCTGAGCTAGACGCTCCAGCTGAACCTCTTCCAGATTCATCAAAGTATTTACAAGGGCTGGAACGGTGAAGCGAATGACTTTTCCCTTGAAACATACATACACAGAAAGAGAGAGAAATAAACATGCACATAATTATTCTAGAAGATAGCCTAAACATTGTGTGCCTGGAAGTAAAGCTGAAGTCTTTCCTCTATTTAACAGAATAAAAACGTACACATTTAGGTCTATGGTATAGGATTCTATGTGTAGCGAGAGACGGAGGCGTGTCCCTCCCTCCTCTCCACTTTACACCGCCGCCACTTTCCCCTCCCCCTCCCTCCCCAAATAATATTTTAGTGTGACTTTATCTCCCTCCCCCGTAATGCACAGACAAATTATGTTTATTATTGTATCGGATTCTTTGTGGGATTGGAAGCCAGTGAAGCGACTGACCGAAGAGGAATACAACAGGACAACTTTCACCTATTAATAAACTACTAACGCACGCACACCATTAATTGTTGGACTGGAAGTCAGTGGAGAAGAGGTGAATACAATATTTCTTGTCAGGGATCTGGGCCAAGCCGCATCACCAGTTATAAGACCACCAGTGCTTTCATTCAATTAGTTAATGCTGTTGATGCTGAGTATTCTATCGCACATTGCTTCCATGTCAGATTAACCTACAGGGTTCTCCTATAATAATACAAATAATAAAAACTAAACCAACATCTGTTTTGTATGAGTGATAAAATAAGGTGAAACAAAATATTAAAAAAAATAAAATAAAAAGAAAGATAAATAAACTAACAAAAATAGAAAAAATTTAAATAAAATAAAATATAAAAAAAAGTTAAAACAAAATTGAATAAAATGTAATAAACTAGTGTATGGCTTTAAATAAAAATATAATGTACCCCTCTGCACAGTATGCTGTTGGCGGCCGGTTGTTGAAAGATATATGTGAGAATCGTTGAAGAAACTGACCGAGTGTCTTTCTTAGGGCCTTGACACACCGTCACCGAGTCTTTATGGCACAAGATTCGTACGGTATGTAGCATCCCTTTAAACAAGTCGTTGGCCTGATTCTCCTCGCTGCAAACAGACAGAAAATTAGACGAGGAGCAGGATGGAAGGGGAGAGAGTGAGAGCGAGAGAGAGAGAGAGAGAGAGAGAGAGAGAGAGAGAGGGGGGGGGATAGGAAGGAATTAGAAAAACAGAGAGACCGACAGACAGACAGACAGACAGGCAGACAGAAGATAGAGAGATAGATAAAGAGACAGGAAGACGACGACGATGATGTTGATGATGATGACAATGATGAGCAAAAATACTGACACTGACGACGACGTTGATGATGATGATGATGAGGAGGAGGAGGATGAGGATGGTGATAACGATGATGGTGATGATGATGATGATGATGATGATGATGATGATGATTCTGCTTCTAATAATGATGATGTTGACAAAGGTGACGACAACGCTAATGTTGATGAAAAGGACTATCATGATGACTAAAAGTGTTGACACAGATCGCCGCGCTTTGAGTCTGATTGTTGATTTGAACAAAAGCACGTAAATGGCATCCGTAGTATTATTATTACCACTTGAATTTTTCTAACCTTGCATTTTCGGCGCAAAATATTATGGAAACTTGTTTGGAGAGTTTTCTGACGTCTTCCTCCATCAAACCAACTTCCTCCAGAGGCGTGATCCCAGCGCCCACCCCAAAATAATCCTACAATCACAAAGAAAAATAGCATTGAATAAGAATTCCTGTAAGCTAAGCGAAGCACGGATGCTACGATGTGCATCTGAGAGTGTCTGTTATTGAATGACATAGGACTAGGACAGGGTGTTAGTGGAATGAAAGATAGACGTGAAAAACGAAGGATGAATGCTTATATTTTGTGTGACTTGGAAATATTGTGTTACGGTGTAGGCTACTTCTATTTTTTGCACTGTGGTGATTCTGGATTCTGCTCATGACAGAAACGATAATTTGAATATTTATATTTTATGATTTACGTGGTGTTGGAAATATAATATTGAAACTAATTTTGTAAATGCATAAAATATTTTCATAAATCCGTAAATGTAATTTTCTGTTAGACCGGGAACGGGATTGCTGCAGAGAAAGATAAAATCATATTATAGTTCAGCTATTTATTATTTTATTATTTTAGGACTTATAGTTTTCATGAATTCCGTTTAAAATATTATTCTACTACTTTAAGGAGTTGAGAAATAAGAGAACCATATAATTAGCAAACCGTATATTGGTGTTGTGTTTCAACTGTTATGTATTTTATGTCTTGAGTATTTCAAGTTTATCTCTCTGTCTCAACTTGCCTAATTGTTTAAGAAAGGTCCTTTGCTGAAGAATGCGTATATATACGAAATTGGAAAGTTAAAAACCGTGTACAAACTAATATCAAGTTTGTGGGAATCTTTTGAGAATAAAGCTAATTATTTCATAACACGCACGGGAAGTTTATGACAATGGATAAATCGTCCCTTTGACTATTCAGGCTCTATACAAATCATCATCATCGCCGATCTAATCAACGCTGTCGGTGCAGTCGGTATCATCATCACCACCGTCATCATCATTATCATTATCATTATCATCATCATCATCATCATCATCATCATCATCATCATCATCATCATCATCATCATCATCATCATCAACATCATCATCATCCGGTCACAGCAAAGCTTTTATAGAATTTTCCGCAATCTGTTATTCCGTTCATGGATTGATCATCTCATTTCACATTCATTGAAAGGATTTTAATCCCAATCGTGAATGTCTATTAGGATCCCTTAATATAGTTTTATAAGGTAGGTCTACAGGTGGATGCACGAGTGGAGATAAAACGGAGCAGACGAACTGATGCATTTGTGATCCAGAGTAGGCTTATATATATATATGTAGGCCGCAGGGTTTATAGGTAATGGGATCTTTGATGTAGAGCCAGCGAAGAGAGTGAAACATCGGATTAAGTTTTGTCCCTTTTCTTCTTTTAGACGATGACTGGAAGATGGTGAACTGCTGACTTTCAAGAAAAACTGTCCTCGTATGACTTCGCTAGAAGTAGTAACATCATGTTTTACGTCCTAAGATGATGTAGTGTATTTAGGACGAACTTGTCAGAAGAGAAACTTGCAGCTTTTTCATACGATACTAAGACAGTTTACTACCTGGGGATGAATAAGTTAATAAGGACAGGAAAAAATAACTCATCGAAATTTGGGTGAAATTGCAGAGCATCACATGCACATGCTAAATTGAGAAAGAGTACCTCATCAATGTCAAGCAGAACATGTTCCTTTGGATTTAACCAAGACGTCCTGGAGCCTGGACCGTGCCGATCCGTATGCAGATTCAGAATAGTATTCGCGCCTTCTTTTCCTGGCAAGTGGGGTATGATGTCGAAGTCGCTTCGTGTGACCGCTTCTGCGACTTCTGTAGTTGACCGTAGAATGGCGATAATAGAAAGAAGAAGAAGAAGAAGAAGAAGAAGAAGAAGAAGAAGAAGAAGAAGAAGAAGAAGAAGAACAAGAACAAGAAGAAGAAGAAGAAGAAGAACAAGAACAAGAACAAGAACAAGAACAAGAAGAACAAGAACAAGAAGAACAAGAAGAACAAGAAGAACAAGAACAAAAAAAACAAGAACAAGAACAAGAAGAAAAAGAAGAGCAAGAAGACGAAGAAGAAGAAGAAGAAGAAGAAGAAGAAGAAGAAGAAGAAGAAGAAGAAGAAGAAGAAGAAGAAGAAGATGAGGAGGAGGAGGAGGAGGAGGAGGAGGAGGAAGAGGATGGAAAGGAGAAGGAAAAGGATAAGGAAGAAGAAAGAAGGGAAGGACAAGAAGGAGAAGGAGGAGGAGGAGGAGGAGGAGGAGGAAGAAGAAGAAGAAGAAGAAGAAGAAGAAGAAGAAGAAGAAGAAGAAGAAGAAGAAGAAGAAGACCACCTCCACCACCACCAACAACAAGAAATGCAATAGTCACTAGTATTATAAATATGTATGTATATAAACTTCATTTTACGGTAAGGTCCGGTAATAGCGTTTTATACTACCATTACTACACTATTACTACTACTACTAACGATAATGATGGTGGTGGTGGTGATGATGAAGATGATGATGATGATGAAGATAATGATGATGATGAGGAGGATTATTAGTAGTAGTAGTACTAGTAGTAGTAGCAATAGTAGCAGTAGTAGTAGTAGTAGTAGTAGTAGTAGTAGTAGTAGTAGTAGTAGTAGTAGTAGTAGTAGTAGTAGTAGTAGTAGTAGTAGTACCTGAAGACAACGGCTTGATCCCAAGCAAGCCCAGAGCCACATTTTCTGTCACCATTTCAAACAACGCGTGGACACGAGGCTGACATTTGCTCGCCGGCACCGTCTGGGTAAACATCCATTCTGAATCCAGTTGTGTAAACAGCCATCTGTAACATCCAACATGTTCCTCGTTATTAATTACTCCTGCGGGCGAGAGTAACAACCGAGGTCTAGTCTGTGGACACTGTGCACTCCATCGCACAGATTTTAAGGATCCTGACACTCATGTCCAAGATGGGTGAATGTCAGTTACAGTAAAACATACTCAACAAGCAGATTCTATTACTTCCTGTTGTGGTTGACGCTGCTGTCGGGTTACGCCTTTCCGTGCATTCCGCTGAGAAGGCAACGCGACCCAAATTTCACTCCCATTTGTGACGAATATTTATTATCCAAAATCCGAGTAAGTTCCTTATGATTACGGGAAACAGGTAATTCCGCGTGCAAAATGATTTGTGTTGGATTCATATTAACCAAAATCACAAGGTCTTGCATTTCGATGATTTAGGTAAGGTGCTTTTCTCTGGAATAATTTTCTTCTACACTTTATATGACTAAAAACAAGTAAAACAAAAAGGTATGACAGCTGTTTCCAAAATATTGGTTGCATTCGATTCATCAACTGTTAGTTAGACCGACTCAATGAAAAGTAGTTCCTCATCAAGTGAATGGTGAAAACTTATAGCTTCAGATATGAGCTGCATGAAAATGGTGGCTTGAAATCTTAAAGGTCAGTCCTATCCAGTAACACTGAAGGCAGGAATAGATGTAAAGCAGTCGACTGCTTACACGCATTACAAGTGGACCCTACTGTATAGCGGCTGTTTCATAAAGGAACTGAGAATGGTAATAACATTAAAATGATATTATAGCCTAACTGTTCTCAATTTCCTACCTGAAACATAAAGTGACGACGTGGCTATCCTTTTGTGCAGCCACAACATAATCCAAAGTTGAAGCCATCAATTTAAGTTGTTCGAGCTTGCTTTTGACAGCTTCAAAATCTTGGATTTCCACGGTTTTCTTAGATAGCATAGTAACTTGCAACTGGAACATCACCCGAAAATCGCTGACTGTCGATACCATACACTGACAAAGCCGCTCGTGCTCGGGCTTTCTTGCCCTAAAAAACACACATGGAGAAGCGCTTTAATTGATTTTAAAACAATCCTCATTGTCACCATCATCAACATCGCCGTTGTCGCTGTCGTAGTCGCCGTTGCCATCATCATCATCATCATCATCATCATCATCATCATCATCATCATCATCATCATCATCATCATCATCATCATCATCATCATCATCATCATCATCATGTATAGCTGTAAAACAATACCAAAATAGTATAATAATAATAATAATAATAATAATAATAATAATAATAATAATAATAATAATAATAATAATAATAATAATTATACTACTACTACTACTACTACTACTACTACTACTACTACTACTACTACTACTACTAGTAATAAATTATTATTATTATTATTATTATTATTATTATTATTATTATTATTATTATTATTATTATTATTATTATTATTATTATATGTTACACTGTTCTTGGTTGTTTTTTTTTTTTTTTTGTTTTTTATCAGTAGTTGATTCAGCCCCGATGCTTGAATCCTGATAAGTGTAACTCAGATTCGTTTATCCACGCAACCGGTTCACTCAGCAACAAGGCAGGAGTCGTCGTTTGAAGTTTCCCAACTTTATTCTGCGTACATCAACAACTGCATACAATCGCTCAATCGCTTTTCACTTTCTCAACGTTACTCTCTACACTCCACTATCGTTTTTAGTAGATTTGTGTCCCCGGACACATGGAGCGTATAGGGGGTATCGTTTTTGAAACAGTGCGGTACTTATATAGTCTCTCTATACTCTAGAGAATATTCGAACAATCTAGCGTGACGCAATTACAGCCAATCAGAATAAAATTCGTCATCAGAACTATGCACTGTCTCACGTCACATAACTTTATTTAGGTTAGAAGCATCTCGCAGCTAACACTAGATATATATCTACACGTTTCCATCGATAGTAAACAATCAACCCTAGAAAATTCTCCAATAATATCGACCAACGAAAACCACCAGCATTATACAATGCTTCTTCCAACTACAACGCAAAATCAAATCAAAGGTAAATACACTCTGTTATTGCATGCTTTGCAAAACAAAACGATCGGATCTATCGTGCGCGCCTCAAACGTTATATATATATATATAGAGAGACAGACAGACAGACAGACAGAGACAGAGACAGAGAGAACGAAAGCATATGCGTGCACGTGCGTATGTGTGTACATAAGTGCATGTTCAAATGCGTGTGCCTGAATGTGTGTGCGTGGTCTTTATCATCTTTGAAAAAAAAAGTTTAAGTTAATAAAACAACCAACCATCCATATAAAATATACGTAAATAAATAAATAAGTAGCGACAAAAGCTGCGACCTTACGATTCCAGCTCTGTGACGACCCCAGTCAATATATGGAATCGCATGTACCCAGTACCCAAGAGAAATAGTTCCCAATGCAACCCGTGGTTCGGATCCCACTGTGGAGCCAACCATATCACCCGATTGTACAGTCCCGCTATTGCTGATGCCTGTCAATTATTAGATTAACTTGTTTATTAGTTACACACACACACTCACACCCACACACACACACACACACACACACTTGCACAGACACCGTTATTTGGACTTTCCTCAAACGCCACATACGTTGTGTGGACAATGGGTCATGCTACGACCCCCTTTTTAAGTACTTTTAAGTGTTCTAACCCTAACCCTAACCCTAGCCCTAACCCTAACGGATCATTAAATGGACGTCCAAACAAGGAGGTCTGTCCAAAGAACGTATGTAGATGTGCACTAGTTTGTCCAAATAACGCCGTGTAAACATGCGCGCACACACACACACACACACACACACACCCACACACACACCCACACATATATATATATATATATATATATATATATATATATATATATATATATATATATATATATATATATATATATATATATATATATATATATATATATATATATATATATATATATATATATATATATATATATATATATATATATATATATATAAAATAAAACGATAATTCAATACAATTATATTCCCGCAAATAACTAAAAGAACATAACACACTTTGACTTGACTAACTTTGGGTAGGTGTGAAAACACATCATGACGAGTGGCTTCACAGGACCTTCTAATTAAAACATTTCATTCAACATGGCTAGTCTTGATCGAACCACTGCTGTGCGAATCACTATAAACTATATTTAAGCACAAAACAACAACTAAATATTCTACAAATATACTAACATAAAAAATAAACTAAATAAAAAAGTAAGTAAATAAATTTTAAAAAATTAATTACTTAAAATAAACGTTTTTCAATCAATTAATTGCATTTAGCAAAACAAAAAGGATTACTTCAACAATAGCACAAAAAAACGAAGAAGAAGAAGAAGAATACGAAGAAGAAGAAGAAGAAGAAGAAGAAGAAGAAGAAGAAGAAGAAGAAGAAGAAGAAGAAGAAGAAGAAGAAGAAGAAGAAGAAGAAGAAGAAGAAGAAGAAGAGGAAGAAGAAGAAGAAGAAGAAGAAGAAGAAGAAGAAGAAGAAGAAGAAGAAGAAGAAGAAGAAGAAGAAGAAGAAGAAGAAGAAGAAGATTACTTACAGCGATGAACATGCTGTTTTTTTGCATGAGATACTGGAGTTCCCGCTTTGTCGGCACTCTGAACAATGGAAAGTTCCAATCCACGAAGGATGGCAAGGCTCCATCTTTATGAGCGTCCACGTGAAGCTAGCGATCAAACGCAGAGGTGTTTACGCTTTTTTCACAGAGAGAGAGAGAGAGAGAGAGAGAGAGAGAGAGAGAGAGAGAGAGAGATGGGGGGGGGGGGGAGATAGAGAGAGAGAGAGAGAGAGAGAGAGAGAGAGAGAGAGAGAGGACAGAGAAAGATGGTGTATGCTGGTTAAACGATCATCTGTGGTGCCCCTACGACCTCCGAATTAAGGGACAGGATAGGATAGAAGTAATAGTATCACTTAACCCCTTCCACCTCTGATCAAGGGCATAATCCGCCCCCTGAACAATGACATAAGGCTACAAACAGTGTGCTATCGAGGATCCAACCCACTACCGCATTTGCTATCCAGGATGCACTTATACATGGTTCATGTCCTTTTGACTTCTTTTATAATGATCAACCGTTAATGAGGACTGACATATGGGCGCTAGAGACGTGAACATTTTAACTGAATAAGGAGTTGAAAAGAAAACAAGCTAGGATTTAACATTATAAAAAATATAGGCTATATATTTAAAATAATAATAATAATAATAATAATAATAATAATAATAATAATAATAATAATAATAATAATAATAATAATAATAATAATAATAATAATAAGAATAAGAATAATAAATTAAAACAAACAATTATAAAAACACACACACACACACACACCCACACACCCACACACACACGAAAGTACTCTAGCAAATTAGACCTATAACAAGATGAAAATGCTTCAAATGTAATTTGAAGATGAAATACTAAGTCACTACTGGAATGAGATTGGAAGACTTGATTTGATTTGAATGGAATTGAAATGAATTGGATCGTGGTCAGTTGTCTGGGAGCGTCAGACGTTGCGCCTAAGGCAGTGAGTGGGCACGTGGGTTAGAAAGAATGAGATCAGCCTTGGTCAGCCCCCACAGTCGGAAAAGTGCTACAAAGGAATGATAAAACACATCAAAATAATTATAAGAATAAGAGACTGGACTTGAAAAAAAAAACATTTCAAACACTACCTTTTTTTTTTTTTTTTTTTTTTTTTTTAAATTAAGATACAATTATTCTTGTCTTTTACACAAACCTGTTGACTCCCTCTTTTAATCTCCACGGCAGTATTTTTTTCTTCTTCTCACTTGTACTGAATAAATTACAATTGAAAAATTTGATTTACCAAGTGACTCGCAGGATGATCATAGTCCGATTTTGAATCGTACTGCTAGTTATCGATCTCATGAGATAATGAATATATTCTTGTCTTATCCATCATTGTAATTATATGAATGCTGACGTTATAATAAAGTCAAACTGGAGTTTGCACAATTCTAGTAACCGTAATTAAGATATTAGGAAAGGGAAAAAAATAACTTTTGATAAAAAGGAATGAAAGCATTTCGCTATAGCCTGAATAAATAAATTATAGAGAACGTGAAAAAAAGATGCAGTTTGTTGCATGGTTAGTGCAAAATATTTACAATTATGAAGACATTACAAACTGACCTCCGAGAGTTAAACTCAGACGCATTCATTCAGTACTAAGTAACACCGACACCGTAATGAAAGTCCCTATAGTACCGCAAGTCTTATACTACACACAGGGTTTATGTGGTTTGGAGTGGGAGGTTATTTTCGTATATTACACCCACTTACCAGCGTCAGATTACCATGGGGTGGAAGAAAACCTTGCTCCAAAGCCTCGAACCACCATGGGATGACGTCGTGGTGCTCCTCCACAATTGCTACAGCCACCTGACCGGCCTGCACATTCGCAAAAGCTTCTTCCGGCGAGCTCAGTCCATCACTACCTTGACCTTCCTGCTTCATAACCCTACTCTGGTCTGTAACAGCAGAAATAGTGACGACAAAATGTAGGAAATTAGCTTAGCGCAAAATAGATATCATCGAATGAAACTTGACGTTAATTCACCAGTTACCTAAAGAGCAGCACACACATGTTAAATTAACTCTCTTCAAACAGTCACGCAGATAAGTCTCCAGATAACATCTAAAAGACTTAGCGATCCTAGACTAACTAGAGTACTTGAGCCAAAACTGACCAGAACGTTGTTCCCATTAACTAGCTTACTCCACAATGACCAGAGTCACTGAAACACTAAGTAACCTAGGCTCCGCTTATCGCGAGTGCATCTATCCTACTTTCTACCTCTGACACTCCTATTCAAGGATAATTATACGTGTCTGGTAAATAGGGCAGGTGTGGAAAATATTCAAATAAAACGAATAATCCCGTATAGGCAAGATTAACTAAAACGAGAGTTAAACGATTGGTCAGAAGACTATAGGGAGCCCCTGCAGGCCCTTGGTGGCCCAACTTTAGCTCGTCAGTCGAATACGAAATACGAAGCTGCGAGGGTCAAACCAAGGAACAAGCTGCAGTGAACGCTTATCCTCAGCCTTATCATCAAGATAGACTAGAGACGGTTTCACGGATCCCAGAGTCTAGAAGTAAGATAACATTAGTAGTTTTGATATGTGTATATTTATTTTATATTGATTGCCATGTATTAATAATATGTTCTTGATATATATATATATATATATATATATATATATATATATATATATATATATATATATATATATATATATATATATAGATATATAGATATATATATATATATATATATATATATATAGTCTTATAAATGTACCCAGAAACAAGGATTATTAGTTGTTTACCGGTCATCTGGGCACCTAGCTTTGGACCTGGGTACCTGGCCATGTGCCCAGATCCAAGGTAACTTTGAAAACAGCGAGAAAAAGTAACTTTCGTCTCCTCTAGGCGACGAATTAGGTCAAGCTGTATTTCGTACTAGGTCAACTGTCTTTTCGCACCGTTTAAGAATATTTTCGAACCGTTTATTGACGCCGGATAGCGTCCTCACTTGGTTTCATACAATTTAAGAATCCAAGAAGGCAATATATCTATATATCTATCTATATATCTATCTATCTATCTATCTATCTATCTATATATATATATATATATATATATATATATATATATATATATATATATATATATATATATATATATATATATATATATATATATATATATATATATATATATATATATATATATATATAGTTACAGAAAAATATTATTGTTTCTGAGACAGTATGCATGTGGATTGATGTATCTTAATAATAATAATAATAATAATAATAATAATAATAATAATAATAATAATAATAATAATAATAATAAATTTTTAAGTGCCTAACCAATGGCTCTAGGCCCTTTACAAAAGTAATATATATTACAATCACCATATAAACACAACTAAACATGGACAGAGACTACAAATGTACATAGCAAAACAGATACATGCACAACTATCAGTCTCAGACACGAACACATACACCAGTGTCACATACCATACTGTTAAAATGTAATATTGGTCCGTTAGAAGAGGGGTGGGGGGAAGTGGGGGGTAAGTGGCAGACTGTGAGAACGAAAGGATTTTAAGCCGGGGTGTTGTAGTGCTGTGTGAAGAGAAATATTTTCAGTTGGTTTTTGAAAGAGTCAAGGGAAGTGCAGTGTCTGACAGAGAATGGCAGGGAGTTCCAGAGTGGTGGGGCAGAACAACAGAAGCTTCTAGCCCCATTTTGCTTCCTACTGAAGCGCTCAACTTTCAACTGTCTAGTGGTCTAGTGTCAGCAGAGGATCTGAGTGTGCGAGAAGGTGTGTAGATGTGAAGGAGATCTGATAAATATTGGGGGGGGGGGGGGGCCCTATCGGTGAATGCTTTGAACACCAAACAGCAGATTTTGTACTTGATGCGCTGGTCGACTGGCAACCAGGGAAGTTTGTAGAGGAGAGGGGTGATATGCTGTCGTTTCTGTGACCTACAGATAAGACGAGCTGCGGCATTTTGAGCAGTTTGGAGAGGTTGGGTGACTGAAGAAGGACATCCTATCAACAGGGCATTGCAGTAATCTAAGCGGGAAAGTATGCAGGAAGTGACAAGTATCTTAGTGGCTTCTTCGGTCAAAAAGTGGCGAATAGAACTGATAAGTCTGATCTCAAGATAGACTGCTGTGACATGGTGTCTCATTGGAAGATCTGAGTCAAGGTGGAACCCGAGATCTCTGACTTTCTCTGAGAAGGGCACGGAAGCTGAGCCTAGCTGAATGGCAGATGGGAAATCATGGCGGGAGGATGAAACAGCTGAGGTGAACAGAACTGCTTTGGTTTTATCTTCGTTTAGTTTTAGTTTGTGGTCAAGCATCCAATCTTTAACATCAGAGAAACAGTCTTGCAGGGAAACAACAAGGTCACTAATGGTATCCGGGGTAGAGGAATTATGGAGCTGTGTATCATCCGCAAACATTTCATGACTGATAGAGTGACGGTTTATGATGGTAGACAGTTGAGTTGTGTACAAAACGAAAAGAACCGGCCCCAGGTCTGAGCCCTGGGGCACTCCAAAAAGCAACGGGGATGTGGCAGAACGGTGGTTGTTGATAAGAACAAACTGACTTCTCTCTGACAAATAAGATCTGAACCAGGATAGAGCCGTGCTATTGATGCCAAAAGAAAGTTCCAGACGGGAGAGTAGAAGACCATGGTCTAACGTATCAAATGCAGCAGACAGGTCTAACAGTAGAAGAGCAGAGAGAATTTGTTTTGATCAAGGGCGAGAATGAGGTCATTGACAATGCGCAAAAGTGCAGTTTCAGTCGAGTGGTTGGCCCGGTAAGCAGACTGGTGAACATTCAAAAGACTGTTTGCCTCAAGATGCACATTCATCTGACGCAGGACAACCTTTTCCAGTATTTTGGACCAGAACGGCAAGTTAGAGACGGGTCTAAAGTTGTTAAGGTCGTTTTGATCCAACGACGGCTTCTTTAAAAGGGGCTTTACAACTGTCTTCCAAGCTGCGGGGACGGAACCAGAGGACAGGGACTCATTGATCAGACGGGTGATGGTGGGGAGGAGGATATCCAGGTTGTCGTACATCAGCCGAGCAGGCATCGGGTCCAGTTCGCATGTTTTGGGCTGGGTGCTTGTTACAATCTTGCGGACAAAGTCCTCAGAGACCGGACTAAAATTCGACAGGCACGGACCAGAATACTGATCCGGATGCTGCTCGGACTGTCTGTGTGATTGAGAGTTGCTGAACGTGTTGCGAATTTTCACGATTTTGTCAGAGAAGAACTCAGAAAAAGCATTAGCAAGCTGATCTGCCTTAAATATAGTTGGGAGTTTAACGCATTGTGACTTGCCCAAAAGAGTGTTAAAGTTTTGAAATAGGCTTCTACAAGACACACTTACAGTGATCTTAGCGGAGTAGAATGCTGTTTTTGCACTATAAACAAAGTCATGTACAGTACTTTGTGTTTAGCTGCCTCGTAGCCTTCCCTGTGTACGGTCAGTTTGGACGACAACCACCGCCGTTCAGCACGACGACGCTCTCGCTTCAACTCCTGGAGCGGAGCGGCAACGTCGGCGTACCAAGGCGTGGCTCTACGCTGTTGGACCTTACGCTGAACAAAGGGCGCATGCTTGTCCAGGACCTGACTAAGTGCCACATTGAGACCTCCAAGAGGCATCTCAGGAGTGACGGCACTCGCGAGGTCAGAGTGAAGATCAGCTTTGTCTATTTTGTTGATGCAACGCACAGTGACAAATTTGGGAGCAGTCTCTGGTCTGGGCACATTCAGCACGACAAAAGTGGCAGAGTGATCTGAAGTCAGATCGTGACGCTGGCGAGAAGAAAGCACCAACTGATCACTATCTCTAGTAATGACTAGGCCAATAGTGTGTTTGCTTTTCAGAATAGTAGGCTCTGTGACCCACTATGTCATGCTGAACATCTCCAGAATGTCCCGGAACCTGGCGGTGACGGACGACGCCAGCGCCTCATAGTGGACGTTAAAATCGCCCATCAACACAAGATCCCCGGACAAGTTGTTGCAATACTCTAAGAATGCTGGTAGTTCATCAAGAAACATCACATCAGTCAGCTTATTACGTTTGCTAGGAGGTGGGCGATACAAGCAAGGATGGGCAAACTACTTTTGAAAAGTAGTCCGCTACACTACAGTTACATTAGTCTAAAAAAGTAGTTCGCTACTTTACAATTACATTTTGAAGGAATGTAGTTCACTACTTTTACGCTATTTTAAAAAAAGTAGCTAACTACTTTTCAAACTACTTTGTTTGTTTTTTTTTAAACTGTAATCACAACTGGGACTGCTAAGTATTTTTTAAATGTAAGTAAATTTTTTAAAAAAAAAGACAAGGAAAAAAAAACAAATAAAGAAATACTTTTAATGATATATGCTCTTCATCAGATTACACACACACACACACACACACACAAAAGATACAAAATATTTCCTTAGACTACAAAATTTGTTATTGATAACATTGCAAGTCAAGATCATTATATAGGAGCACATTTAATACATTATGTATGGTATAAATATTTAATATACCATTTGCAAAATACAAAAAATATTATTAATAATAAATTAATAATAAAAGTCAAAAATAGAAGAAAAAAAGTTATATGTACTCTGTTATGTCTGATACAAAACATAAATACAGCCATAAGGTTGTACAGGCAGTTGAGAATAAATGGGCCAAATTAGTTTTAACAAAATAAATACACACAGACTGCAGTCCAACTAATCATTCAATGAATCAAGAAAACACTGATACTTCCTTAAAAACCTTTCTTAGAATTGTACTTAACCAACATTTTTGCCTCAAAGTTAGAATCAGTAACTCTGGTTCTGATCTTAGTTAAAATAAGTCCAGCCTGACTAAACAGCCTTAGATTGGATGCTGTCATCTTGCTCGCTGAACACTCATTGCATCCGTACTTGCATTTAAATATAAATGCATTGTCCGTTTCTTCTTTGAAATGAAAAAATTCTACATATGGTTTAAACAAAGTTGGAAGTTTCTCCATCTTCTGCGGTCTAAAATTTGTGCGTTCTGTGCTTGATTTGCCCGAACAAAGACTGAGATGACTGACTCGCGCTTTTGAAAGTCTCAATCTCGTGCGAGACAGCACTCGCTTCGGCTTGACTGAAAGTGCAAGTCACACGGCAAGGAAAGTAGCGGAGCGAAAAACACATTTTCGCTACTTCGCTACTGACAAATTAGTAGTTCGCTGCTTTACAACTACTTTTTTACAATATGTAGTTTGGATCGTTACAAACTACTCCAAATAGTAGCGAAACTACAAAATGTAGTCGCTACTCTCGCTACTTGCCCATCCTTGCCACTATGTCATGATGAACATCTCCAGAATGTCCCGGAACCTGGCGGTGACGGACGACGCCAGCGCCTCATAGTGGACGTTAAAATCGCCCATCAACACAAGATCCCCGGACAAGTTGTTGCAATACTCTAAGAATGCTGGTAGTTCATCAAGAAACATCACATCAGTCAGCTTATTACGTTTGCTAGGAGGTGGGTGATACAACTCAAGCACACCATGTTGTCTCTGCGATGGTTCGTAGCAAGTGTCATAATGCACAATGTCAAAGGAATCATGGGGAAAGGGGAATGTGGCATTGAAAGAACATTCCTGAACCAAACAGTCACGGACAATGAAGGCTATGCCACCCCCACACTTTGCTCGTTCACTGATGGGTCGGGGGAACGAGAACATAGTGTAGCCTAACGGGGTAATGTCCGCACATCTTCCCTCATCGCCGGAGTCGCGAAGCCAAGTCTCTGTCAGCTGCATGATGTCAACATCATTGTCCACAATAAACTCTTGGATAGCGGTCCGTTTTTTGGCACAGGTCGTGCCCACAGACTTAGCGTTAAAGTGAACAGTACGCAGAAGACGATCAGCTTTGATAAAGTTCTGAAGGGGGATGTTAATCAAGTTCACACTGCCCATGCCACCACAAGTGCTTTTTTGTCTTCGAGCACGACCTAGAACAACGGGAATTCTCTGAGGCACTGCAAGAGGTGGCCGGGGACTGGGGACGGCCGCACCAGGTGAAGAAGGCAGCTCAGGTTAGGATCTTTGTGAGCGTAATCCACGACGCACTGGACAGGACGATGTTCATTCCTCCCGCCTCTCCTGGATCGTCGTGGCCTCTTGGAAAGAATTCTGGCTATGCCAAGTTCCTTCAACGTAGAGGTGAGGGAAGGGGAGGGGACCCCTGAACAGCTGGATTTGGACACAAGATCAGTACGGCTGTACTTAGCCTTAAGATTCGAATCGAATTGTGCATATGGGAACCTTGCAGGTGTCTGATGCTATGGACACTTTGCAGAGGAGACCGCACACTTCTATCTAACGAGAATATTGTAGCCAGAGCTCCGACTTTTACAGGTCAGCTCTGGGACGGTTTGTGGGCACAAACGCATGACGCTTGCTCCCGTGGTACAGAAGGAGAACAACCAAGATTCTACCTCTCCACGTCCGAACCTCGCAGCTACAAGAGTCACCCGACTCACCCGCTCAACCTGAGAGGCAAGACTTCTCAGAAGGACCCAAGCACTCTCAACGACAGAGCAGCTAAGTCGCCCACAAATGCAAACTGAGTTCTCCCCTCGAGAACATAGTCAACCACTTGAATATAATCGCGTAGCATAGGATGAAGAAGACCTGCTGACAAACTTTCCCAGCACATCGAACTCTTACCTGTTTAATGAAGTGCATGTAAAAGTTGTGTTGAATATATAAAACGAGAAATTACATACATACGACTGGTGGCATTCTACTTGTATTGTTGTGTAGCTATTAGTTTTCTTCTCTCGAGACATAATAACGTCACGCTCATAACATAAATGCCTAACTCAGACTTAGGCAGTTGTGCAGTAGGGGTAAAAACAAAGCCCTGGGAAGACAAGCCATCTGTGCTAGAGAGTACAAGTCTCTATCTAAATCGTAACGGTCGCCACAGCTTCGTATGCCAAATTGCCTATCTCATTCCTGACATAGGCATTTTGCAGCCAATATGGCGGCGCCCAGACGCATTGAACAATATTGGGCTGAAAAAGCAACAGAGATGTTGCAAAACATACTTCAATCAGAAGACGAAGGTAAGTAATCAATTTTAGAACTTGTTATTCTTAGGTGTTGTAGGAAAATGGCTATAAATGCTGTTCCAAGCATCATCTTCAATGTGAAGCGATTGATATAGGCAATTTGTAAATTAAGACAGAGCTGAGATAGGCATTTTGTCTTAAACGGCAGACTGACTGTAAATAAACGTTAAATAAACTTAAAATACTTGGCTATTTACCATTTAGCATTGCTAACCATTGTTCTCGTTTTATATTACATAAAATATCGAGCATATTTATTTATAGATGCGTCTGTATATGCGTGTGTCCATAGATCCCCACGACTGTGATGTGTTGTGTCCCTGGGAAAGACACTTTACTCCTGTTTTCCTACTCCTTCGGATGAGAGTATAAACCGAGGTCTAGTCTGTGTCGCATACATTCCATCATAACGGACTTTAAAGATCCTGACGCTCATGTCCTAGACGGGTGAGTGCCGGTGACAAGAAAACACCCAGCATGCACCTAGGTCCTTCTCCCCCATCCCTGGCTGCCCAGGATTGTGCTCAGTTGTCCGGACGTCAGACCATGCGCCCAAAAGCTGCGGGTGGGCGTCTCGGGCGGCTTGAGTTAGATCCTGTATCGGCCAGCGCCTTGAGCAGCTCTTGAGCTGGAAAAGCGCTATATAAGAACGATTAAATAAATAAATACTTTACAATAAAGACATCCCACGCAGGGGACGCTGAGGCTATACTCTAATTTATCGAACCTCCGTTTACAAAACAAAATAGAATACAAGCATCATTATACAATATCAACAAAACCCAAACATATAAAATGCCTACATTGCCAAATAATATCATAGGAAGCCCCAGTGACCATTTGGCAGAAAGCATCCAATATTCCCAAGCTGATCCAACAGACCTCGCACACAAATGAGTAGTTTTGTCCCGGAAGAGTTGTCCAAGAGACAAGTGCATGGGCAGGAAGTAGGAATCAAAGTGTTTAGGGCCAGTGGGAATTCGAGCTTTTCCCTCTCAGACTTGAGCTGCTTAGCACAAATACCGCTTACCCATTTGCAAATTCACACTTTGCCACAACTGGAAGATCACCCCGAGGAAGTTATTGCCACTTTATGTGAAATAAAAATGTTGCAGGTGCTTCACGTTGAGCGTCTAACATGGTTTAGCCCCGGGCAAGTGGAACAGATATTAGTGTATTGTAAGAACTTGAAACGTTCCATTTCACACTAAGATGGAAATGGCAGCCCTGAATAGACCTCTACAAAGCACACAGAGACGTCCTGTCCGGAAAAGACTTTCTATGCCTGGGTGCAGGTAGAAGGGGAGGGGAGAGGGAGTGCTCTATGATGCATTGAGTCAAGTACAAAGTAATACTTCACTGCTGCAAGTGAATTACCTTTTGTATGGATCACATACAAATAATTGTTTGTTTTGCAAGCACACAGAAGTTAATTAAGCAAGTTTAATAATTACCTTTAAGAGGAGAGCGAGTGCTCCATGATGCTTTGAGTTAAGTAAATAAATGAATAACATTTTACAAGGGTAAAAGTAATGGAAGGGGGAGTGTGATAAGATGCCAACAGTCAAGTACACACTGTACTGCACCTTTTGTTTGGATCACATTAACAATAATTCTTTGTGTTTAATTTTTTTTTTTATTTTGCAAGCACACAGAAGATGTGTTTGTGTATTAAGTCTTTTTATGAGGAGAGGATGTGTTCCATGATGCCTTTAGTCAAGTACAAAGTAATAGACAATGGCTCCCGACAGGAAGTCCTCTCCAGGATCGCAAAAACAACTGCTGCCCTGGCGAGGTTGAAGCTAATTTGGAAAGACAGGACCATCAGTTTACATTCCAAGGTAAGACTGCTGCGCTCTCTTGACATCTCCATCTTCCTATACGCTTGCGAGACATGGACCCTCACAGCAGATCTACAACGAAGAATACAAAGCATGGAGATGAGGTGCTACAGAAGATTTCTGGGCATTTCCTACACCAGTACATCACCAACGACGAAGTCCGACAGACCATCACACAAGCCATTGGACAACACGATGACCTGCTCACAGTGGTAAAAAAAAACCGGAAACTCCGATGGCCACGTCACCAGATCATCAGGTCTTGCAAAGACTATCCTGCAAGGCACAGTGCAAGGAGGTAGAAGAAGAGGGAGACCGAAAAAGAGGTGGGAGGACAACATTCGAGAAAGGACTGGTTTGACACTGAGCGAAACCATGAGGGTTGCTGAAGACAGGGAAAGATGAAGAACGCTGGTTTAACGATCATCTGTGGTGCTCCTACGACCTCCGAGTTACGGATAGGACAGGAATAGGCTAGGAAAGTAATACATCACTGCTGCAAGTAGATCACAGTTTGTTAGATCACATTAAATTAAAAAGGATTCTTTCTATTGACATTTTGTTTGCAAGCGCATAGAAGATGTGTAGGTTTATGAAAAAACTATGTGTTGTTTCTTTAGGCTTGTCATGTTTTACCGTTGCCATTGCAAGTACATGAAGTTTTTTGTTTATCTTTATGTTATTGATTAAATGAAAAAAATTCAATAGTGCCTATCTTGTGTTTTTGTTTTTTAAAAACTTTCTTATGCCTATCTGAAGTTTCACTTCTTGCCTATCTCAGTTTTTGTTAGTGCTCATTCTGCCTAAATCAGTTTGCAGGCAAACGAAGACACATTTATCAAAACTGGCTTCAACACACATTGGCAACTTCATTCTGTGAAGATATATGCAAAAAAAATCTGTAAAGAATGTTCAGTTTAAAAAATAACATGTTTTTATCGTTTTTCTCGAAACAATGAAAATTGAGTTAGGCAATTATCTTATGAGCGTGACGATAATCTAGTCTTTTGATTAGTAATCAGCGTTTCTCAAGTTGAGCCAAATGATACTAAAAAGCCCGAGAACAAATATAAAATAATTTTATGTGACCATGCGCCGTGATCAGTCTCTCACACAGCTATGGAATTCTGGTAAAAGAACGATCGATAGTGGTAGCCCATCGCCCATCTATCTATAAGTCTTACCCCCTAGTAAGATAAACGTATCTTCCCCAGAATATCATCACATGGTCTTTGTTCTGGAACAGTTGACCTTGATTTTCTATTTGCGCTGGTAACTCGACTGGTTCAGCTTGCCATTGGAGAGTCTTGGATGTTAGCATTGTGTTGCGCTATGGCAATCTGGCGTTTAGCTACCTGTAATGGCAAAGAAGGGCCTTGACCTTTCTTCGGAACTAACCGGTCGACTTTACCTTTATGCGGCTGCAGAGCCTTACTTTTGTCTATTCTTGTAAGTTTTCTTTCAAAGGCGGCGTCTTCATTTCGAACTCGTAACTGCTGTGAAACGTCGTTCTTGACCGCTTTCGTCTGGTGCATGCCGTGACCTTGGCCAATCTGCTGCTTTTGTACATTGCCTTGACCTTCAGGTCCAGTTTGCCCTTGACCTTGACCGTTCTTGGCATGAGTAGTAGAACGTACCTGAATAAAAATTGGAAGCGAAAAATAACAACTTAAACACAATTTGTTATATAATTTATATTATAATATACTTATTAGTATTATATTTATGGTAATTGTATTATTAGTAATTATTGCGTACATTCATGCACGCAAGACAGAGATCTGTAAGAGAAATATAAAGATATAGTTGCACCTCTAACGTTCGTTCACATTGCGATTGTGCATTGTCTTAAAATGTTTGTTATTAAACATAATAAAACAATTCAGTCACGAGGGCTGCTGAGGACAGAGAAAGATGGAGTACGCTGGTTAAACGATCATGTGTGGTGTCCCAACGACTTTCCAGTTCCGGGATAGGATAGGATAGGAAAATAATTCAAATTGACATCAGATTTTCATCGCGTCTTGGGCATCAACGAGTTCAAACCAGAATTCAAGTATGGCCTAGAGCAAGTCAAGTAAGAAGTAGCTATTTCAGTATTTGGCTCGTAAATGCATTTTCTTTAGACAAAATTTTACTCTTCTGTGTAAATATTTTACTATATAATTGTCTAATATCACATATGTAAATGGGCTTTCAATAAAATAAAATAAAATAAATATTACCTTGTCTTGGACTTCAGCAGCTGCGACATTTCCGTCGACGCCCATCTTTGCAATATTTAGCCTGTCTTGGAAACCGACTCTGTCAAGCTGCATGTCTGTAGCAACGTAACGCTTCATTACTGGTAACTGCGAAAAGACAATCACAACCTGAAAGACGCACCAGATAGTAACTGCTGTCATCAGAAATAGGAGAATCCCGGGTTTATGGTCAAAATGCCACAGTATTAGGCGTATCACGCTCACAATCGCCATGATTTTAGTTTCGTAGATGTTTGCAAAACAACTTTCAGTCAGTAACGATAATGAAAATAATCTCTGAAGTCAGCAGGCGGCTCTAACTATCTTTTCATAGAATTCACAAGTTTTCGTTGTTGTTTTTTTCTTTTTAATGTAATAATTAACACTTTTTTTTTTTTTACAAGTTTTCCTATTATTTGTCAACAATGGTAATAAAAACAATCTCTGGAGTCAGTCTGCGGCTTTAACAAACTTTACAAAGAATTCACAAGTTTTTCTTTAGAAATAAAATAATCCAAGATTCTAGTGTTTCCTTTTATACGTCCAGAACTGCCAGGGCTGATCTCGAGATCTGTTAATTATTTTTTTGTTTTTTGGTTGCAATTTACTGTTTGTGGAGGCAAAACGTCTCACTGACAACAAAAAAATCTACACCAAAAATAATATCCAACGTCCTGAAACTTCCTGCGAAGACGGTTCGATAAAACAGTACATGAACTTAATGATTAGCCTAAGTACACAGCAGACGATGGTTTGAAATACAAGTAAACCTGTTTAACTCAGGTTAGTGAGAACTCATTTCTAAAGGTGTCATAACTAACCTTTACAGGTATCAAAAACATAATAGTAGACCCTTGTTACCTCTGGCCGACCTAAATCATTGATTTGAGTCATCCGAGATCATATAGGCCTACTAGGCCTACATGCGCTCATATAATTATATATTAAATGTGAGAAAATCAGGATAACATTTAAGACATTATTAAGAATATAAAAATATTTTAATGGCTTCAAATGCTCAGGCATTGAAGAACTTGCGTTGCGGTTAATTAGAAATAATAATGTAAAAAAAAAAAATTCAAACAATATATTATCACACTTACATCTTCTCTTACATTCTACGAAGCACACAACACTGTGTTTTTTGGTTTTTAAACGGTGTGAAGATCTGTGGGTCTATATAAAAATTAATACTGTAATTTAATAACTTGCGTGCGTGCGTGTGTGTAGGCCTATGTGAGTGTGCGTGCTCGCGCGTGTTTGTGTGCGTGTGTGAGTGTCTGGCTGTTCGGCCACATTTCTTTTTGAAATGCTGAATTGAGCATTTCAAACTGTCCACACTTCCATAGGTACGCTTTTCCAGTCTTAAATGTGTTTAGCACTAACTCTAAGTCCTGTCCTCTGTGTGTGGGGGGGAGGGGTAAGGAGAGTAGGGGGAAGGGAGGGTGAAGGGGGCGCAAAATAATGCGCGCAATATGAATTCAAGGGAAATTATCACATAAACAAATTTCGTAAATGCAATAGGCTACTCTCCCTTCTATTTATGTTTCGAAAGTCGGTGCCTGTGGTGCTTGCAGGCTTGCTAAGTACTGGCAAGTGACACAAACAGGCTTTTGGATTTTCATTAATTCCAGGAAGTCGAAATGCTTGCCCGCTTGATGCTGTTTACATTTGAACAAGAGTTGACATCAGTCGGGAGTGCATGTGTATTGTGATGATCAAACTTGTAAAGAACGTGACGTCGGGATACGTAACGATTAACAAAGCCAAAGCCAAAAAGGTGAGCTGCAACATGGCAACAGAACACCTTTCTGTCGCTTAATAGTACATCGTTTAAGCGAAACCATTATTTATATCGCAGCCAATTAGATACAACTGGATGTAAACTATTTTGAATTGTCCACCAGCATACATGTTCATTGCGACAACTGTGCATCATGTTGCAATTTGAGAGTAGCCAGTAGGCTTATGGGTCACATTGGGTGTGTCTATTATTATGATGATGAATGGGAAGGGATAATTTTAAGAGGTGGACTGGAGGTTCTGTTTGAGTTTTTTTTTAAAAGACGATAAAGGAAAGTTTCCTAGTTCTAGAGGATACAGCATTGAGTTTCACTTTTAGTTGGGCTTGAAAAGTTACATGCAGGAAAATTACGTACATAGCAGCTTTTAGTTTGCATATATACTATTGAGCACACAACATTCTTCAATCTTTGACTTTCAGGATTGACAATGGATATGGCCGGCACTATACTATACTGTACTATATTAGTGACGAGACAAACGTAATGATGAGCTAGTCTTGGCTACATGGGCTCTATATAACTTATAAGTCATCATCAATGTTAGATGTATTACATGTGACTGTCCACCTGTTTTAGGAGTATTTTTAAATTCACTATTTTAACCCATTCTCATTGTGTATGTTTATTTTTTTGCAGGAAAAAACCAGAAGAAAACTTGCCTGCATTCAATTGATCATGGGACATTCACGATCATGGATGCCTAGACGCTTGGCTTCACCTCAGTCACTTATGCTTTTGGCCATAGCTGGCGTCCTACTGCTCCTGATTGTGTTTCTCCAAGTCGGGCAGCTGAGTCAGTCTCAGACTCCAGTTGATGAAAGGTCAGATACTTTCCACACACGGTTTAGCAAAAGGCAGGGGCTGTTTGGAGGATTCTTCAGGAGTAGAGGTGAGAATGATGGTGGTAACAGTGATGAGGATTTTTTCACTATGGAACGTCAGTGGAAAGAACCAGAATGGACCGTGGCTTCAGTGCTACGACCTCATCCTCAGCTGAAAGACCAGCGTGCTGTCCCTGTCATAGTGGTGGAGGAGCATTTTGAAGGTTGGTGCAATTCATGTGTCTATGATTGATTATGTAGTTTTCAATTTCTATAAACAGTCCTATCCTTTAAGTTCGAATTATTATTTTTTTAATAAATAAAGTTTATAATTGTATGTCTATTCACAACAAATTGACAACAATATCATGAATATAACATTAAATATGAGGAAATAATGTTATATACAGCACAGTACCGTAATAATTATCATTATGGTATTTAAATTCTTCTTCTTTATTTTTTTGCCAGTTTACAAGCTTGTTTTGTAAAGTTAGGAAAATATTAACATTTGGATTTTTCTTAGATATATGGTGCGATTTCCACTTCAATGAGCTATTAAAAGTGCTGGTTAATGTAATCTAATCTATATTACAAAAACTTACTGAAGTCAGAATTGATACCATGTCACTTGTTCCTAAAAAATTGCCACTGAACTTCCCATGCAAAATCTTATGTATGTAAACAGCATCACATTCACAGTCTTTAAAATTGTGCAGTCATACTTTATTATGAGTTTAGTTGTTCAGTGATCAGTCCGTTCGTCCTGTTTCAGTTCTCAAGTACTGGTATGATGCAGTCAGCACTGGAGTTGTTCCGAGGAACAGAAACACCCTGGTAACATATATTTACATACAATTTTATGTTTTCCTATTCCAAAGGTTACTCTGTTATATTACCAAATTTCTCTTAAGTGAGCTGTTGAATAAGCCCCATTATTACAAAACTTTTGTTTATTTTTAAATTTAAAAAAATGTTTGTAAATAAAATAACAGTACAACCAAATGACAGTGTTTTATGGTTGTTGATACTATACTAATTTTCCTATGCTGTGAAGCGTCTGACAAGTGTTAAACAGCCCAAGGTCTCCGCGATCCAAAGCAAGTCTGGTATATGTGCCTTACAGAAGAACAAGAAATATTTGATAGATGGACAGAATACTGCTCTGACCTTTACAACCACACACCAAATGGAAACCCATCAGTTCTAGCATGTCCCCAGAACATAGAAATAGAAGAAATCATCCCAGTTCGCCGAGAAGAAGTGGAGGCAGCAGTGCAATCGCTGATGTAGGGGAAGTCAGCGGGAGTGAACTATATACCTGCAGAATTGCTTCAAGCATGAGGAAAAGTGATAATTGACACCCTCACCATTTTTATCTTAACAAGATCTGGCAGAGTGGGGAGTGGCCTACACCATAAGGGACTCGGTCACTTGTCATCACTCTTTTCTAAAGGGGTAACCTTCAGGAGTGTGAAAACTACCGCACTATCAGCCTCATCAGCCAATCCAGCAAAGTCCTCCGGAAAATAATACTCAACAGGTTGAAACCCCAAGCTGAACAAATCATAGCTGAAGAACAAACAGGATTCAGGGCAGCGCGAAGTACCACAGAGCAGATTTTCAACCTCAGAATAGTTTGCGATAAATATCTACAGCACTAACAACATCTATATCATGTGTTTATAGACTTCAAGAAAACATTTGACAGAGTCTGGCATGCAACTTTGTGGGCAACCATGAGAGTATACAACATCAGCCCTAACATTATTGAAGTCATCAAAAGCCTGTATGACAAGGCTACCACTGCAGTCCTCCATAACAGCGCCATTGGGAACTGGTTCAGGACAACAATCGGTGTGTGCCAAGGATGCCTACTCTCTCCAGCACTGTTCAACTTCTTTCTAGAACGCATCATGTTAGATGCCCTTGCAGATCACGAAGGCATGGTCAGCATAGAGGGTAGAGCAATCTCCAAACTCCGACATTGATGGATTGGCTGGAGAGAGGAACAAGAATTTGAACAGCTGATCAAAAGGTTTGACATCACCTCCAGAGCCTTTGGAATGGAAATAAGTGTAGAGAAGACCAAATTGATGACCAACAACACAAATGGCATCAACACTGACATCAAAGTCCAAGGCCAATCTCTCAACACAGTGCATAGTCTCAAATAATTAGGAGCTATTGTATCAGACAATGGGTCCTGACACGAAGTCATCTCCGGGATTGCAAAAACTACTGCTGCCCTGACAAGGTTGAAGCCAATTTGGAAAGACAAGACCATCAGTCTACACTCCAAGGTAAGGCTGCTGCGGTTCCTTGTCGTCTCCATCTTTCTGTTGCTTGCAAAACATGGACCCTCACAGCAGATCTACAACGAAGAATGCAAAGCATGGAGATGAGGTGCTATAGAAGACTTCTGGGCATTTCCTATACCCAGCACATCACCAGCGACGAAGTCTGACAGACCATCACACAGTGACACAAGCTATTGGACAACGCAATAACATGCCCTCATTGGTGAGAAACTCCGATAGTATGGCCATGTCACCAGAGCATCAGGCCTTGTAAAGACCATCCTGCAAGGCACAGTGCGAGGAGGCAGAAGAAGAGAGACAAAAAAAGAGATGGGAGGACAACATTCGAGAATGAACTGGCTTGACACTGAGAGAAGCCATGAGGGTGGCTGAGGACAGAGAAAGATAAAGTACGCTGGTTAAACGATCATCTGTGGTGCCCCAACGATTTAGAGTTATGCCTTATGGGATAGGATAGGATAGGATAGGATAGGATAGGATACTATATACCCACTTTTTTGCAGTACATTTTTTCCCTTTGGTTCTTTTCTTCAGTGTGCAACTAATAGCTACCACTCCTAGTAGTCCTTAATATAGTTTATATATTTTGTTACAGTTTCACATTGATGGTCACTCTGACCATGGTGTGCCGCGAGACATAAACAAGGTTCCGTGGTTCCGTCTTCCTCTTAACCATTCTGAAGTTGCCAACATGATGCAGAGCAATGACATTTTTATTGTTGTAAGTTTTGTGTTTATATATATGAACCCTCACATTATATATTATTGTCCATCTGTACAAAATGTTTTGTTAAATTAATTATTCAACAAATGTGGATCTGTAATTCAGTCATTCTCAGAAAACTCTGAAAAGTGAAAAAAACTTATTCTAATTAGTTTATTTTCTAAAATTGTTACCACGTTTCATCTTCCTTAACTGTTTTCTTTCAAATAATTGACATGATGAGGAGTAGGATTTTTTTTATACCTAGTAGAATAGTAGAAGCTATTTTAAAACTTATATTTTAAATTTTAGGTGCTCAACATGTAAAATAATAAAGGCAAAGAGCAATTCTTCATCTTTTGCTTTTTTTCTCTTTTGCCTACTCCTTGTCAAACTGTCTTCTTCTCCTCATCTCGTCTTTATTTCCTCTCCACCCACCATCCCTCTTCCTCCCTAGCACCATCCCCCCTCAGTTCTGTCTTTTGTTCTTCTTGGTTTTCTTATTCTCCTCACTTCTTGGTTCCCTTTCGTCCCCTCAGTTTTTCTTCTGCTTCTTTTTGTGCTCTTCTCTCCTTTTGTCTTCTCATTCTCATTACCATCATAATTATTGTTGCTGTGCTTGTTTAGGGAGCAGAGTTTACCGGGCTAATCAACCGCTATATTTGGGTCTGGCCGGCTTGGGACCAAGAAAACCACGAGAGGGACTATGAAATATTTGACATTATGACTGGATGGCGCACCTACTACCCTGCGAAAGGACCAAACTTTCAGCGGCTTTGTGAGTGCCAGCGAATTCACGTGACAGGGAAACCTCCTCAGTGGGTCGATGATGAAGATGAAAACTGGGACTGTTGGGACGATGAACCTTCACCGTCTGATATGGGTGGCGAGCCCGTGGTCAGAGGAAAACTATGTAGAATAGGGGTGGTAAGATTGATGGAATTAGTCCATGAACAGAAAGCCTCCCAGCTGTTGAAAGAAGGGGGCTGGTTATCCGACAGTGAAAACATTTTGTTAGACATTGATGAAGACTACTATGGCTGTGAGAGTTCTATAATTCCGTTGCTGGATGCAGGGCTAACTAGCAAGCGTGTCGAGGATATGTCAGCTTTAGTGAAAGAGTTATTGTGTGTCAATGATGTCAAACATGAATTGATTGCGGACAAAATCTTCCACACGCTTGTTCAGATCACTATGGATTTTAAAACTAAACTGTGCAATGAGACCAAATCATGGCTCTCTTCTCATAGCAAAGAATGCTTGTCAGACTTTGAGGCGGACCGGGCCCTGATACAGTTCATTCCAGAAATTATTAACAGTTTAGGGAATGCCGGGTCGGAAGAGCTTATCTGTGATAAAGCAACTGCAGGCTTCATTTTGCAAGGTATGTTGCGATTGTTATACAGCCTCACTGTACCTCAGCTGAACTCTTTACAGTATGTTGGTACGTGTCTCATAACTGCCCCTACAAGCTTGCGATTTACCCCGGACTCACTTCACATCTGTCACGGTTTTAACAGCCCAGACAACAGTGCTGTCAATTTTCACGTTCCATCGGAAGTAGAAAACAAAGATCGTACCACTTTGATGCGAGACATTCTTGCAAGCTTGCCTAACCAGCCCAATCTTGTGACAGTTTGTCGCTCGATGCGTGACGGTTACACTCCGTGGAAGTTTTTCACCTACATTGAAGAAGCCATACTGGTATCATTGAAAGCAGCGTTTCCTGGCGTAACGGACAAATTGATCCATTATGATGAAAATCTGTTAGGAAGCGAGGGTGGTTGGCCAGACAGACACAAACAATCACTGCACCATTAAATAGACTGCTTTTCAGTTACATCAAATAACATGCAGCGAAAGAACGCAATCAGCACTGATTACCTCAAGTCTTTTCTGTTCTGTTTTGGCAGCATATTGTTTCACTGTTTGCACATCTATCTGTCAATTTCTAGTTTATATTGACTACGTCCCCTCTCCCCCATGGATCAAACTCCCTATGATGAAAAGTAACTCAACTTCTTTGCAGCATAATTTTATGTTTTGTTTTTTTGATGCATTTTGCCAGAGAACTACTGTAAAGGTCACTTGGTATTATTAATAGGACAATTTTTTTTAAAATTCTGGTTTGGTTATAAAAATCATTAATTAAGTTATTATCAGGTTTCAAGCTTTTTATTTTTGTCATTGATGTTTTTATTCATTGTTTAAAATTAGTATTGTGGTCTTGAATATTTCTTATACCTGACCGGCGATTGTGATATTATTTACAAGTTATTTATTTATTTAAAAAAAAAATGTATTTGATCTTTTTATTCACATAATTATTTATTATTTGTTATTTGAATTTTTGTAAAAAATACATGATTAAATTAATGAATGGATTTAATTTATTTGGTTCCCACATACTTCAATGATTGTTTGGTTTTTACTTTTACTCAGACTGTGATAGTTCATAATGTAAGTGTTTTATTCCAGTTGATATGTTATTTCACACTCTTTGGAGTTTATTTTTTATATTAAAAATTTACGGAAATGGTTGTTACATTTTTTATTGGCTTTTGTGCTTCGACAATGAATTTTCCATAATTACAATCAAAGTATATGGTTTAGTTTTGTGAAAGTATTTAAACAATTGAAAATGTTTGATTAAAACATTAACCTCTGAATATTGGTTTTATACCCACTGCCGAATCTCAACAAACGTTAAGAATTGAAAGATGAATGAGGAAATGACCGCTGATTTTTTAAGTAATGATGATACAGAAAAACTGGTAGGAAAAATGAAACAAAGACTACAATAGGCAGTTGATAAATGATGTGTGATCTCAAATGTCATCATTTTTCTATCTTCAATTCTTTTTTTACTACAAGTACTTCATCTTATTGTATATTTTAATACATGTGCCAATTGCCTACTATGGAGAGATATGGCTGAAAACTGCAAATGAATGACTGTGCTATCGTTGCTCCCTTCACCCACTGTGAAATCTTGGTATGTTGAAGTTTGTCTGAAACAAAATTGCATAGACCGACTTTATGTTCTGAATGGCAATGCTTTTTGGCAGCAGTAAAAGAAGGAAATGCTGGGTTGTTGAATCACTGACTGTTTGCAGTGGTGTGTGGTTACATTTTATTGAAGTTAAAAGGATCATGTTTGATTTGTGTGTATCATGATTATAACTTGTGTAGCATTATTTGTGTGTAATAGTTTTATATAGTTGAAAACAAAGGGCACTTGTAATTTTATGCTTACTCTCAGTTAACCCCCGTTGGGGTACCGGGGGTTTCAGTATAAATAGTATCCCCACTTTCTGGAAATTTAGTGCTTTAAATTCCCACTGTCGCTGTCTTTCTCATTTGCTCTTTCTCATTCCTGCTCTGTTCTATCAATCAGCTATACTATCTACTTCTTCGCTAGACCAGTCATCTACCTTTTTTCTTGAAAACTCTTCCGGGACAAGACTCCTTATTTGTGTATGAGGTCTGTTGGATCAGCTTGGGAATATTGGACGCTTTCTGCCGGGTGGTCACTAGGGCTTCCTATGATGTTATTATTTAGCAATGTAGGCATTTTATATGTATGTGTTTTGTTGATAATTTATAATGATGTTTGTATTCTATTTTGTTTTTGTAAACGGGGGTTCGATAAATTAGAGTACAGCCTCAGCGTCCCTTGTGTGCGTTTCAGCAGATCTTTTATGCGGATCAGGGGTTGTCTGGTCCTGATTTGGCTTGGAAGAGTCCGCTGGACCTAAAGCAATAATCATGTAATGTAATGTAATGTACTCAGTTGTATGCAGTTGAAAACCCCCGTTGGGGTGCCGGGGGTTTCAGTATAAATAGTATCCCCACTTTCTGGAAATTTAGTGCTTTAAATTCCCACTGTCGCTGTCTTTCTCATTTGCTCTTTCTCTTTTTTGCTCTTTTCTATCAATCTGCTATACTATCGTCTTCTTCGCTAGTCCAGTCTCCTACCTTTTTTCTTGAAAACTCTTCCGGGACAAGACTCCTTGTTTGTGTATGAGGTCTGTTGGATCAGCTTGGGAATATTGGACGCTTTCTGCCAGGTGGTCATTAGGGCTTCCTATGATGTTATTATTTAGCAATGTAGGCATTTTATATATATGTGTTTTGTTGATAATTTATAATGATGTTTGTATTCTATTTTGTTTTTGTAAACAGGGGTTCGATAAGTTGGGGTGAAGCCTCAGCCGTCTCCTTCGTGGGATGTCTTTATTGTAAAGTGACTAGCTGTTGGAGATCTTTCGGTTTTTTACCACTAGGGTTGTTTCAGCAGATCTTTTATGCGGATCGGGGTTTGTCCGGTCCTGATTTGGCTCGGAAGAGTCCACTGACCTAAAGCAATAATAATGTAATGTAATGTATGCAGTTGAAAGAAAGGCACTGTAGCTCCTCAGGGATCATGTTAGCATTTTCAGCTCTGCAACCCTTGTTATAGTCATACACTGACCAGATTATTGTACCCAAGGCCATCAGAATATGCATTCATGGTCAAAAGAATGAGTATATGTTAGGGGTCCCCAACCCTTTCCAGATATCGTGATAGATTCATGACAGAACATTTTCTACCAGCTTCTATGTGATCAACCCACATTTTCAGTATAGTTTTCAGATACATTTTCATAAATGTTAGCCATCAATTTGTATATCTTTGATTCACTAGAATTTGGACTGTCATTTTAAGCTTTTACTTGTAGTTTAGGGCTGATTGCAAACCACAGATGTAAAAAAAAAAGTGACACTTCCGACTGCAAGTGCTGACCCTTCAACCTGAGTTCCTTCATACCCATGATTTTCAACTGGAAAAAAACAACTGTCACTAATGTAATACTTACATCTAGATTTGTAGAAGAATGTCTAATGGTTGACTACAGGTACAAACATGTGAGTCCAGTCTTGTGGGCAGTTATTTTAGAGTAATGGGGTCTGGAACTACAAGGTGAACAAGACAGACTGCAATAGTGAGCTCCTACCCTACAGGCACAAGTTTGCATAATGTGTGACCCTTGATCCTAATTTGATCTGGCATAATTATGTCTTCTTCGGTTTTGTTAATACAATTTTTGGAATATAATTAAAGTGATATAAAAATGTTTGTGCGAGGTGTGCATAATACCAAGGCTTTTACATTATAAGATTTTTCACTCAGGGAATTGTACTATATAAAAAGTGATGTACAACTATTCGGTTGCGTCCCTTGATGTCATGAAAACCGCGTTGGTAATATATATAGCTGCATCAATATCATGTATTTCCGTCAGCATTTAAACATCATCAGAACATCTTTTAAAAGTTTATATTGTTTATTTATATGATAATAGGTTGCTTATTGTGATTTTATTTTGTTTTGTAATCTGTTTATTTTACTTGTATGAAATTGCCTTGGGAAGTCTTGATTCATACATTGCAAGGACAATCATATAAGGAGTAGCTGGAAGATTTATTAATCCATCTAGCCTTAATTTTATCTTGATGCATATTAAGAGTGTTATTATTGGGATTATTTTCAACTCGTATTGAAATGAATATACTTTTGTCTCGTCTGCCATGGATCGGGATGCTTTTTGGTGGTTTTGTTATGTTTTGTTGGGTGTTTGTTTTAGGGGTGGGTGTTGTGGTGCTCTGTTTATTTGTGAGTGCATTGTTGATTGTTAATGGGAGGGAGGGGGTGAGAGTAGGGATGATCGTTTGCACAAGTAGAGACAAAGAGAGAGAAAGTAGAAGGGTGTAGGGGGGATCTAAATACATTATGGAATAGTGCAAAGGAGAGAGAGATAGAGATGGACAGGCAGGCAGACAGAGCAGGAAGAGAGAGAGAGGGGAGGTGGGAGGTAAAACATATTAGGGAGTGGTGCAAAGCAGAGAGACGGTAAAACGGATAAACATTTCTAATTGTAAATATGCAGCTGCATAATTAAAGATCCATTTGATTTTATTAGGACATGCAGAATTGTTCCTGACAATTACAAAAGCTTAAGTACGCGCAACACATCTAGATCTAGCCTATTGATCTAGTAACTATAGCTTTATCAGCACTGTAGTTTATTTGTGAGGTCACGACGCACTTGGCCTTGCAACATTATAGATTTTAATGTAGCAGATGACAGATTGCCATGCGGGATGCTTGTTTCTTCTTTGAAATCCATGTTTGTTTGATAAATGACTAAAGTTTTGTGTATAAGGTTTCAGAATGTAATGGACTTTGTACAGTTCGAAAGAGTCTGTGCTGTGTGTGTGGGTAAGATTACGGCCTAAAACCATCAACACAAATCTAATTACGAAGGCAATTTCACATGTTAATATCATGTTCTTTTACATGCAGAATAAACAGAAATAATAAGTGTGCATTTTTACCTGTCCCCATCTCTCAGAAATCGAAAGAACAAAAGTTTCCCGAATTCTTGTTTGTAGCGGGTGTTATGCAATCATACTGCAAGCATCGCCTCTAGTGCGTTGATTACATTTCTTCGGTACCGCCATGTTTTCATGATGGTGAAGTGGGACTTTACTCTTGCTGAATTTACTGGTTTAGCCATGAGTGACAAGTCTTATAATGTAAAATCCTTGATAATACTAAGGTGAATCTTTTTTTTTAAAAAAAAATCTCTTCCGTTTGGTTGGTTTGCAGTAATATTATTTTCTTTGGAAATTCACTAAAATGATACATGCAAAGGCATTTAAAATTGTTACTTTGCTTTAATCTGTTTTTGTATGTCTGATTGGAGGCTATTTGTGGTTCAGGGAAGTTTCAGAGATCACACAAAATAATTTCAAAATGTCACAAAGCAAGCAGTAAAGTGATGTCCACAGAGCATTTATTAATTCAAACCATCCTGCATATATATAGAATACAAAATAATTATCCCCACCACTACCCATCCCCCTATTTCACTATCTACAGAAAAACAATACAATAATCATCATCATCACCATCATCATCAATATAAAATAACTTAATTTGTTCTTAGATATGCCTAAGTGCAATGCACACACATTTTGACAAATAAAATTGTATATAGCCCTAAAGAAGATGACCTCCGAGAACTTCTCTGATGACCTCAAATACGAGTCTCACAACCAGTTATTTTAAGCTCATCAGTGATATGCTAGGTATATAAAATTTGGCGGCTTTTGTTTTCATAATACCACTTCTGCTGCACACAATACTAGTAACAACCAAACGCCCAGAATACAATTAACAAATCAATAAAATTCTCTCTCCCTCACGCACACACACACACACTCATTCATAAAGTTCACACAAACATGAATTGTATTGTGATCATGGGGATAAAATGTATTACTCATGTGGTTTGGGGAGAGAGGAAGAATGGCAGATTCATAAACACACACTTGTCCACCTACTAATACCAACGGCGCAATATTACCATACCTATCAAAAGGACAACACAAATGCAACCAATAAATGCATGGTAGTAATATCAAAAGGAGAACAAAATGCATTTGAGGAGCAAACACATTTAAAAAAAAAAATTTCACTGGCACATATGCACAAATCAACTACTGCACAAATTTGTTCATTTGAAATTTGACACTAAATGTTATTGTTTGCTTTATACATATGCAGCAAAGATTACATTCTATAATTCAGTCAGATATGTCATTTAATACGAGAAATAATAGAAGAGCCAATGCTCTCAAAGCCAACTCACATGCTCTTTAGATGCAGTATGTATTGCAATAGGACCATGAAAGTGCTAATACCAGAGAATCACATCAAGATCTGGATTTTACATAAAATTTTATAAGGGTATAACTATATGTAATGCAATGGTCTAAAAAAACAAAAGTGCTTGTAAAGTTTAAAAATAAACTTTACAGATTTGCTAGGCAGCTGAAACTTCTGTATAGCTATGCAAGATGAGAATGCACCTCACCAAATCTTCATGCATCATATAAATTAAAAATTAATTATTTGACCAAACAGCAGCTGGGACGTATAGCTTGGCAACAGAAAAACTTCAACAGGACTACATGTCTTCCACCAAATATGTGCAAGTAAGAACTGATAACACTGAAATGGTCGCAAAATAAAACAAGGTCAGATGCTAGTTTAGAGAAAATGTGTCTTGAAAACCTTTTTTTTTCTCTGTATTTTGATGACCCACTTGTCTAAACCTCGCATTACAAGGACACCTTACATTTCATAAGGAGGCAAAAAAGTAATTTTGGACTTGCTTTGTTTTGCCCAAACATGGCAGAATATATATCAGGTATGTATTTGCCAATTATACAATTGTCTTCACCACCAAGAAAGAAGATTAAACTAGCTCAAAAACCAGTTACTTCACTGAAGTAAACTTCTGCAGAGCAGTTGAGCAGCCTCAATAAGAAGAAGAAGAAGAAGAAGAAGAAGAAAGATTATTTCAGAATTCAACATTTGCTAGCAGCATACTGGATTCAACAATAAGATTGACTGTGGGCTTTATCCTGTTGGCATTGACTGAAGGGACAGGGGCACCTATAGTAAAACGTTCCAACTATATGGATCCTTTGATTGCTGTGATTGAACAACAGCAAAGATCAGCAGCTTAGAGGCTCGAATCACTGCTGATGCAAAAAGACTGGGTGAGTTTGACCCTTGATACATTTCCATAATGATTTCTAGTATCTCAAGCCATGTTCCCATAAAGATTCTGAGAATATAGTGCTAAAAACTGTGTAATCTATCATTTGATTATTATGGGTAGGGGAGAGAAGAGAAAGCAAGGGAGTATGAAATAGTGTCTAATTGAAGAGGGAATAGGTCACAAAGGCTCATAACTGTATGACATGGGCACAGGCACCTGTATCCGTATAAGTGTATAAGAGAGTGTCTCTAAATAAAGCGTATATCACTCTGTACTATAATAGAAAATGACTATAGGCTTCTTTGTCTCTCTCATTCACATATGAGTGCCTGTGCAAGATATGTGTTCAGCTCAAGATTTCAGCGCTTTTACTGAGAAGGCAGCATGAATTTTTGCCAGCATTGGTAACAAATTATAAAAAAATCGCAATCTCCAGGTTAAAATAATAATATTATAATAATAAATTAATTTCCATAATTTCAGCTCAACTGGAGAACAAAGTGGCCTTCAAGGTCCAGTTCTCTCAAGTTCACCTGGACATTCCCACCACTGGAACTTTTAAATTTGACCAAGTGATTACCAATGACGGTATTGTTCCTTTCAACGGGGCATACATCTTCACATTCCAAATCTTCACCTACACTGCAGAGAGACCACTCATTGACATCAAAGTAAAACAATTTCTATTATTAGTAATTAGCAATGTAATAATCTAAATTGCTGAACATCTTTTAAAGCTGCAAACATGCTTATCTGATCTGAGAGCTTTCAACTGCATAATGGGGATCAATAAACTCTTCTGATTGTGCTGTTACAGGTGAATGGAAACACTGCTTCTCGCATGGCTTTGTACACACAAGGAACAGGAGGTAGCCATGAAGAGAGCAACGCCTCAACAATGGTCCTCAAGCTGAACCACGGAGATCGAGTGTGGGTAGAATCAGCAACAGACACAACAGCAATCTATGGCATCTATCACACCTTCTTTTCTGGAGCCTTGCTTTATGCTAGTTAATTTTATTAAAGTAATGTTTCAAAACAATAGCCCTGGTACGATTAACTAGAAGGGTGAAGCCCATTAACACTTGCTTCTTATGTGAGACTTGCAATATTCTACAAGAAAATTAGCGCCCAGAAACAAACTGGGCCCTGCACATGTACGTACACAAACTTAATTTCACCGTTCCAATAAAATTTGGTACAAAACTTTATATTATGATCATTCAAACTGCTGTATACTAAATAATCAAACTCAAGTTCATGGAATGTTTAAATAATGGTTCAAATGAATCAGTATTAAAATAATGCTGATGTACACAAACCATTGTCTTGGAATGTTATTCATTAAAATACTTACTACTATAAATATTGCATGTACTGTCAATATACTAAAATCACATCTCATGCCACTTTTCACATGCATGCACTAACACACACATGCTGGCCCCTGCACGCGCACACACACATGTCCGTACACCCACACATGCATGCACACATACATACTCACACACCCTGTACTACACATGAGAAACTTCACAAAAATTTAATCTGCTTAGTATTTTATGATCCTGACAAATGTTTGTTTTTAAAAATTAATTATGCGTCATCCTCCCGAAGCGTAAATTTGATCACCCACAGCCTCTCTTTAGAAATCTTCACTGGCTTCCAGTTCGCGCAAGAATAGAGTACAATATTGCGATGCTGTGCTATCGCAGCCTCCACAACCTTGCGCCATCATATCTATCTGACCTGTTCAAGTACCAACCGGCCAGAATGCTTTGCTCTTCCGATGCCGGTCGCCTTACTGTGCCGCGCATCTGCCTGAAAAACATTCCGAAAATAGTTTTCTCATTTGCCGGTCCTACCGTTTGGAATTCCCTACCAAAATCCCTTAGCGATCTGTCCACTTTGCCTGCTTTCAAATCTGCTTTGAAAACTCATCTGTTTAGGAAATATCTACGTGAAGAGGCATGCCTACCCTCAATTTGAAGTTTCAGTATTAGCTTTTTCAAATTTCAGTATTACTATAATGATTTCCGTATTTACTTTCACTACCTATTTTTTTTTTGCAATCATCCGTTTTGATATTATGCGAAGAATCCAGTGATAGATTGATTTGCTGCCACAATCTTCTTTTTCTTCTCCAAAGCCTTGTAATTCTTGATATGCTGTGGGCCTTTCGCGTGCCGCTTGATGTCATTCATATCACCGGCGGAGATTCCAAACTGGTTGGCACAAATCATACTTTTGAGTCAGTGCTGCCGGGAATAACTAAAAGACGCTTTTCCGAATACGAGGCAAGATATGTCTGCCTCTTGCGAGGTTTCTTTGAAGATTCAGATTCACAATCACTGTGCTTAGCCATTCGTTTGGATGCCATGTTTTGAAATCTGTCTCAAGATCACTGATCCTCACTGAGACTGCGCAAAAACTCGTTCTGCAAACTTCGATGCCACGTGTATTTACTGCGACCGCGCTTTGTGGCATTAAACCGGGTTCGGTCACACTGTGCATTACCACAGGTCAACGAGTTCGATTTTTTTCCCAATGTATTTCTGGACCGTGAAACAAGTATCCGTATTTTCCGTAGTGCTTGCCGAGTTTTTCAAATTTCCTGAAAAAATACGGAAATTCCGTACGGGTAGGCATGCATGTGACAGCCACTTTGGCTTTCCTGAACTACTTAATTCCTGCCATCTTCTCATGAACTTGTTTTTCCTCTGTGTGTTATTCTCTGCCCCCACCCTCGCTTTTTTATAGACCTACCTCTTTTATACCTACTCCTCGACCACCATTTCTTGTTTCTGTTCATGTAGTTTTTATCCCCACCGCCTTGCACCTCATCCCTTGTATTTGTTCTGCTTTTTTTCTTTATGCCGATTTGTTAAAATAGTTCAAATTTTTATAATATATATTTTACAAATCTCTCACAGAATTTGAAGTATTAAGTTTTTATTGTTTTAATGATTAGTGTGTGTAGTGACTAGTGTGTGTATTACCGATTGCTATTTTTGTTATTGCATGTTTTGGATTTATGTTTGACATTTTATATTTTTGCATGTTACTTTCTTAATTTAAACATTGTAAATCTGCTTCATGTAACGCGCTTGGAGCTTCCCTGTGAGGAACAAGCGTGCTTGTTAAATGAATGAAATTATTATTATTATTATTATTATTATTATTTATATAATTGTACTATGCTCCAGTAGTCCTCTAAATCAGGGATGCAAGGGCTAGAAAATAATGCTCGACATCAAGATGCAGCCCCAGTGAACAACTGCTATAAACAAACAATGTGATATGTATGTACACATGGCAATTGCACATCTTTAACGATTGTGGTCAAGGTAACTTCAAACTGACCTATAGTATAGAGAGAATCATCTGTCCTGAAAAATACCTACCTTTGTTGGAAATACACGTGAGTCGACAGATTGATAATCAATGCATTAGAGTCCACCAGACTACAAAGCAAAGAGGCGACTCATGACCACTATGTATGGGTGAACACACATTTTGGCTAACCAACAGAAAGATGAGAATGCCAATGTTCACATAAATTAAACAGATAAACATTACCCAAAAAAAAGAGAAAAAAAGAATAAATTAAAAAAATGACGCAGCTCAAATTAATCTTCATATTGACGTCAAATTAAAAAAATATCAGGCACAAAAATATAAGGCACATAGCCATTCAAGCACTTTATTAAAATAAGCCAAGTACCAAAGCACAACAAACTCTATCGTCTTTCAAAACTATCATCCATTCCATTTCATGTCACGATCATACGATGCATAAAAACAACTAGTAAAATATTAACTTTCAAATCAACTTGCAGGTCCGTGATGAAAATACACAGATTTTCAGCAGAAATGTAACAATGGCTATCAGAGGTAGAGCCCAGAGATAAACAAAAAGCTGAGTGTAGCGCCTAGGCAACCACAATATTGTGTACTCCATCGTTCCTGCCTTTCCTGCAGCATATCATCAAACAGGCAAATTAAAGTGCATTAAGATCATTATTTATTCATGTAATTAAATAAATCTTAGAACAATAATCAAATAAAATACATTCAAGGAACGGAGATGTTCAAACAGACCTCAAAGTCCAATAGACTGAATTAAAATATTCCAAAACGGCATATTTGGTTAGCCTCACCTCAGTACCAGAAACAATGTCAAGAGCACAGTTAGAATGAACTGTTGATTATATGACATAAAAGTACACTATTTAAGACTATAAGAACATTAAACATCAGATTTTAAGCAGCTTGGACTTTGAGGTCTGTTTAGCTATCTCTAACTCTTGAATATAAGTGATCTTTTCAACAAAAGCAAAGAGCACGGCATTATGGCTAAGCTTGAAAAAAAAAAGGCTTAAAGCCATCTTTTATTAGGATAAAACGATGTTACTTGCTAAAATTACAAATGAAATAAAACATTTTTTTTAAGAAGAAAAACTAGGAGGGCAAGGCTTGTAGGACTCACAGTTATGGAACTCGTAATATTTAACATCAAAATGAGTGCCTCAAAAACAAAATGAATTGGTAGAATTAAAATGCAAATACAGACTTTAATCTTTTTATGCTCTTTATCTTGAGATGACATTGTCTCCAAACAGACTCATGTACTATCAAATAAAGTAGAGCAAAAGTTGTATATATGCCCAAAATCGGTGACCTTGGGATGATTTCGACCTTCAGTGACCTTGACCATGGGATGACCTTGACACTCATGCGATCTCTCATGCATGTTTGATCAAATAACCCAATGTTGTTGCATAACATAGGTTAATTAAACAGCAATTCCACTGTGCGATTACCTATTTTTTGTATGTTTTTGCAAGGCCTAAAATGACCTTGACCCTCAAGATCAATGCGAAAACAGAACACATAAGAAAGATCAATCTATCACCTTTAAATACAACAAGTTTGGACTTTATAACTCTTATAGTTTAGGGTCAAGGTCACTTCAAAGTACTTGTACAAACCAACTTTGGACAGCTCCAGTGACCTTGACCTTGGAGTGAAGTTGACCAAATTTGCAAAGTAAGTGTGTCTCATTGATATTTATCATGCATCAAAGAATCATAAGTTCAATATTAATAGCCTAGAAAAAAGTTAAATTTTGTGAAAAAATTGTCTTTTTTTAACTAACATTTGATGACTGTGACCTTGACTTGAAGTAAAGTCATTTTTTCACTGATCATTTATAAGGTCTCATGGGTATACACCATCTTACCAAGTTTGGTTGTGATAGTTGAATTAAGCTCTGAGTACTTAGCCACTTTAAAGTTTTTGAACAGACAGTGGATGTAGATGGTGAAAGGCGGACAGACAGACGAACGGATGGACAATTTTTTCTATATCGTTTTTGGACTATTTAGAACTCATCTTAAGCAGATTTGCAAAAAATCTTGATTTTTATTTCTTTTTGGAATGGGGGAAGGGGGGGATGGTGGGGGGTGTGGGGTGAGTACATAGACTCACACTGCTATGCATGTGAGTCAAAAAAATAAAAGGGATTGTTCTTATATAGCACACTTACATGCTAAGAGAGCATCTCAAGGATGACAAGAGTTGCGCTAGCAATTCTAGTTTTGTGTCTCAACGCACAGGCATACCGGAAAATCGCATCGACTGTCATAAAAACTTGCGTCAATTGTCAAAAGAATTAATTTTCAAGAACAAATTTTGGGATAAACTAGATCCTCGGGTAGAAGAAACACACACTTACATATTTACTAACACACATACACTCAAAATACTTACGTATAACAGCCACACCGTAACCTATGGTTTTTGTGCCCATGCGATAGCTGCATGTGGGGACCATGAACTCATTGACAGAGATGAGGTTTGTGAAGTCCACTGACGTCCAGCCACTCAGCTCTCGCAAGTCCCTCACATGCACTGGCCACTGGTCATTGCTAGCTCCGCTTGACAGGCACGTCTCGCACACGTAATGAAATGCCTGGCATGAAAAAAGAAAAAGAAATCAACAACTGGAATAAAAGGCAGTTGGTTCTGGAAGCGATTTAACATTTTACTGACTGCTGAACTCTCCCCCCCACCCCCGCTTCTACCACCAGCCCCTATCCTTCATCATGCATTTCTCTAACTGGAAGGGCATAGTCCATACGACTCACATGCTCCTTATGGAACTCGCAATATTTAACATGAAAATGAGTGCCTGGAAAAAAAATAATAAAACTGGCATTAAAATACAACGTAACACTGACTTTGATCTTCCTATGCTACTAACCTCCAGCTCTAAATACTTTCATTAAATTCTCTACAGCAAAAGTTGTATAAGGCCAAAAAAAAAAAAAAAGGGATCCTGGGATGACCCTGACCTGCAGTGACCATGAACTTTGGATGACTTGACCTTCATGTGACCTTCAGGTAGAATAAGTGTAGGGTTTTCTCTTAAGGGTGTGTGCCCTTCGTTAGGAACCTCCCAAGGCTAGGTGACCTTCCAGGTGCATAGCTAAGCATAGCGAAGTAACAAACTTTCTACTCTCACGGATAACCTTTGTGGTGTATTGTGTCATGTTGTGTTGTGGTGTTGGTGTTGGTGTATCCGTTATTCACAAGCCGAGTACTTAAAGATTGGGCCAACGATATCCCTACGATATTTCTACGTTTCTACTGTTTCTACTACGACTACTACTGTTCTACTGCTTATATTACTATTCCGCGTGTACTTCTGCCATTCACTGCCTATGTCATTACTCCACTGCCACTTCTGCCTCTGAGACTTCTGCCTTTGCCACTGTGAGTGTAGACTACGTCGGAAGTCGCTGCCACTACCGCCATGTCCTCCTTTGTCGTTGGCGCCGCTCTGGGGTGTTGTCCTCCATCACCGCCGGGACTCGTCATTGTACTTCAGAGGACCGGGAGCCTTCCGTTGGGGTCTACAGGCTACAATCTACATCGCACAATCACACACACACACACTTACATTTCACTCCCATAAAACATATTTCTAATTCTGTGCTTAGTGCAAGTTCTTTAATTATCAGCGCGATTGACTGCTATAGTTATTTTTTGAGATTAGCTAAAAGACAATAAAGCTACAAACAGTGAACATTAATTTATAAAGCCAGTCAATTAGTATAATCAATTTTTTCCAAGTTTCACTGGATTAAATTCCTCAGTTTGTAATCATATTCATTTGCAGTTGATTTTGATTGTTGCTATTGTTACATATTGTTATGTGGGCATTCATGTACAGTTTCTAAGGGTTTCAGATCAGACAAGGAGGTAATTATTCATTAAATGGTGGGTTGTGGGTCCGGATAGGCTTTGAGGGTGGTTTAGATTTCCCAGTATCCTGTGTGTTTGTTGTTGAATAAAAGAGTGTGACTGTACATCTGGCATTTGTGTTAGTTTTTTTTGTTTGTTTGAGTTTTATCCCCGCACTCGCTGTTTGAGCTGACGTTGCAGAATCCGCTCGGGTGACGCGACATGTGGTCAGTGAAAAATCTTATAACTTAATGCAAAAGCCGTAAAACATAAGCAAAATGTGGCCACTACTTGAAGCTGCTTTGATGTATGTAATTAAATAGCAGTTGTATCAGGTTAAATACTGCACTGATCACCTAAGTCAAATCCAGTTTAAGATACAATGAAGTTTTAGAAAACGTGGAAAATAGAAACATTCTTTGGATCATCAATTTAAAAAAAAAATCCTAACACAAACTAAAATAAATAAATAAAATTAAAATATAAAAATCAACAAGCATGTTGGTGAATAATATTTAGGGACATTGTTATTTTCTGCATTATATATGATTTATTTTCATAAATTAACTGAACAGTTCATTAACTTTTATATGTTCCCGGAATTTTACTTAAAAAACACCTCTAAATACAGAAATCATTACATTTATTAAACATTTATTCAAACATTTATTAGGTCATCATCATTCCATTTTAATGTATCCTGGCAATTCTACTTTTAAAATCATTGCTATTAAACTTATGAAAATAAAAATTTCATTATGATGAACTCACCTCATGCCAATGCCCACTAAAAATGATATTTGGCTGGGCAACTTTTAACAACTGAAATGACAGCAAACACACACGCACAAAAGTTAAAATCACACAAACACTAAATAAAATGCAATGTCACATCAAGTCAAGTTTAGAAGAAAAAAAATCAATGGTTTTCAATGTCTGCTGCTCCAAAACAAAATTACAACCTTGAGATGACCTTGACCAAATACACTCATGTACTATCAAATAAACTACAGCAAAAGTTGTATTATGCCAAAACAAGGTGACCTTGGGATGATCTTGACATTCAGTGACCTTGATCTTGGGATGACCTTGACCCTTATGTGACCTCATGCATTTCTGATCAAATAACCCAATGTTCTTGCATACTATGGGTTAAACATACAGCCATTCCACTGTGCGATTAACTATTTTGTTTGTATGCTTTTGCAAGGCCTAAAATGACCTTGACTTTTAAGATCAAAGCAAAAACGAACACGTATGAAAGATTAATCTATCATCTCTAAATACAACAATTTTGGACTTGAAAATCTCTCATAGTTTAGGGTCAAGGTCACTTCAAAGTACCTATACTAACCGACTTTGGACAGCTCTAGTCACCTTGACCTTGGAGTGAGGTTGACCAAATTGTATAGTGTTTGCGTCTCATAGATCTATATATATCATGCATCAAAGAATCATAAGTTCAATATTAATAACCTAGAAAAAAGCTAAATGTTTTGAAAATGTGTCTTTACTAACAGTAACTATTGATTTTCTGTGATATTGACCTTGATGTGAAGTTTTTCATTCACTGATTAGTTATAATGTATCATGGGTATACACCATCTTACCTAGTTTGGTTGTGATAGTTGAAATAGTTCTGAATACTTAACCACTTTAAAGTTTGTGCACTGACAGACAGCGGATGGCTGACAGACGTATGGGCGGATTTTTTTTCCTATGTCATTTTTTTTACTATTCAGGACTCATCTCTCACAGATTTGCAAAAATCTGGAAAATTTGTTCGGGGACTGAGTACACAGACTCACAATGCTAAGCATGTAAGTCAATAAAACACAAAAGCATGCTAATACTATTACTATTTCAAACACAATTCTGCAATATATTGGCAGGTGTCAACACACCACAAAGCCACAAATTACAACAGATAATGTAAGATTGAAACTAATAACATTACAAAATATGGTCATAACGTTTGGCTGCAAGTAAACAAACTATAACAAAAAGTATTATTAAAAACGAAAAGAAAAGAAAATCAGCTAAAAATGAAATATGTCCAGGCAATGCCAACAATGTTTTCAGCAAGATCTATAGCAGACACACAATAACATAAAGCAGCAACGATGTCAACTAAAGTATACCAAAACTTACAGGATACACCATCATTTTGATCTGCGAAATGATTGATTCATGGTTGACAAGGATGCGGACAGGAGCTGTGAGACGTGGCGCTATATTCTTCGTGAAATCAGTTTTCTTATCTCCTAATGAATCAGCCTGACTGCGAAAATCAAGCTGGACCGAAAAAAACAACAAAAACAAAGTCATACTATACATTCTGAACATGTCATGTGTCAATTTATCAATCTCAAAAGCTGAAAGAACCGCAAGAGGTTTCCTGACATTTATGAATCTGTTATTCAATATTTATACTGTACATTCCAAACTACAACTTATATCAGAATAGTATACTGTATATTCCAGACCAAAAAATACAGGGTGAGCCAATAAAATGTTACCACTTTTTAATCGTAAATAAGTTCATTTTAAATTAGAACATTTTCAAAAATTTGATTCACAAAAATTTCCAAATTATCATTTGATACCAAACATAATTAATTTTTTCACTGGATTTCCTCAAACAATTCTTTCCTGGAGATAGGCTTATCTCATGGCGTACCGACAACTCATGACCTGCCTACTCCCCTATCTTTCTCCCGCAGACTACTTCCTATGGGTGAACATTAAAGAGAGAATGTACTACAAAAACCCACAGACCATTAGGCCCTGAAGACCAAAGAGAATCTCACTTGAGATGTGTGGCAATGTCATCACAAACTTCAATGTGTGTGTTGCAACTGTAATCCAGAAAAGAGGAGCGTGGATTGAGCATATCATCAATTATTAAACTGTGTACAGAACGAGTGAAAAAGTGGGAAATCTTTGGTATCAAATGATAATTTGGTGCTTCCGTGACAATTCTGTGAAGAAAATGTTCGAAAACGTTCTCATTGTAAAAACCTATGTACAATTAAAAAGAGGTAATATTTTATTGGCCCCACCCTGTATACCAGAATTTAAGTTGCATTATATACCCCTGTAGCATACCTTTATGAAATCAATGAAAAAAGTATTGACAACACCAGTGAGGTTTTCAAAATGTGTGGCGAAGCGGTTCATCTTGAACCTTGTGCGAAAATCATACCCTTCTCCACCCACATCATTGTCTCCTGGAATGTATACCACCTGAAATAGTAAAGCACAGCACTTCTTAGGTTTTGCAACACAGACAGTGAACAAGGATTTGCACTGGCTACCAGTCGGAGTCCTAAAGTGCTTTGATCACAAGTTATTGTCACTGGTATACTCCTGACTTGAGGGCTCAGCACGCTCAAGGATTCATTCAGCAACCTGTCACCTCTCGTTCACCTCGATTATGTTCCTATTCACGTCTTCTGCTAGTGTCAACAGGTAAAATAAAAAGATCATGGGTGATTCTAATTCAAGTGATAAATTTGTATAAAGAAATTAACCCACATGACCTACACACCAGTTTTGAATAAAATATTGTGGAGTTCACTTCGGCTGTTCAGTAAATCAGTTCTTAAATTTTGGACGTACATTAGAAATTTGAAGATCACAGAGATCACAAAGGGCATGCCGGAGAAGTAAAATGTACAAAGGTTTTGGTATATGTTTCCTCAGTGTCTTACCTTAGATGAATGACTACTGGAGAAAATCGTCTGGAAGCGATTGAGGTAGGACTGGTATTCATACAGCGTTGCTTTGCTCCCCTCATCAAAAAGGTCACCCAGAAACACCACCACATCAGGCTCCACATGAATGTATGCCAGTGAAAATGTCTTCGAGATAAACCTAGAATGTTCAGGAACAGATATATCACAATCACCCTGGAAATGAAAATGTAACCAAAGATTATAATAACTTCTATATATACATATATCTTTAAAAAAAAATTATGAAGCATTCCAATATATATTTTATTCTTCTATACCTAAAAAACAAAGCAACAATTTGGATTCACAAAACAAAGTTAATCTGCCAAATAGAGGATGCCTACACTAGCTACAGGTACCTGTCAGAATCCCAGCGTGTGATGGTACCTATCGGAAACCCATGTTCATCCTGCTCTCCTATCAACTGTGGGTCAGACACTAGCATAATCACCAGCTCTTCACTTGGGTCTCTGCAACAAACAATGAATGAATTAACACAAAAGATTACATGCAAGCACAGGGCATAACAACTTCCTCACCAGCGAGACAATCTAGCAGCATAAACAATTTCATATACATAATATGGCATGTGCAACAATGGAAAAAAATCACCACATTAAAACAACAACAATTCCAAACAAATCTACACCATTCTAACAGTAGTCCCCTAACTGAATAAGCATTCAAAATTTGGCAGAATCGATGATGCCTAATTCGTGTTGAATACGGCTGTCACTGTAGTCACTTTCCTTAAGACTGACATAGTTTTTCAAACTTTTGAAACTAAGAGTCACGCTTTGAATTTGGCAACAAAAGTAACAGCAATCGTGTGATGACTGAACATAAAGTAGGAAACAGAAGACATGAGAGAATAATGTCAACAACCTTTTCAGAGGTGGCATAGCTGGCCACTTCCATGCCTGTATCCAGTAGACAAAGAATTCATTGTAGAAAACAATTGCCAGGATCATTGAGGCAACTATACATCGAAGTGTGACTTGCTTCCTCAAACGCTTCAGCATCCCCCTCACCCTCAACGCAGCCATTACTGTTGTGACTGTGAGAGAGATAACGTCAATACATCATGAATCAATGTAACGGACGCAGCCATTACTGTTGAGTGTTGTGACTGTGAGAGAAATAACGTCAATACATCATGAATCAATGTAACGCATGTAAGAATTTAATTAATACCACTACCACGCCCTTAATAAATTCACATTATTATTTCCTGTTCACATGAACAAACTATTGTACCTGAAGCACTGTGCTGTGCAGATCTGTCGGATGCACTTCGAATAGCCTAGTAAGCATCAGACATTAGACTCATGTCCGATTTCATGATTAGTTTGTTTACTTTCATTTTGAAAATATATTTCCGCATTCAGGTAGTTTGCGTATGTTAACCTACCTCTTATACAACAACTTTTTAGAAACCCTAATGTATTTGAAGAGACGTCATTATCAGGGATGCCCCATTGCAGATTTGTGGTAGAAAATTTCAAGTGTCTTTGCCTTGGTGTAGAGTTCTTTTGTTGATGCCAAGCAGACATGACACTAAGGGAGACAACGCATGACAATCTTTCGAGAGAGAAGTTACGTTCCATGACTTTATCTTTTGTCTGTCAAGCGTTAATCAAAATTATAATTTACGTATGAATTTACAGCAGTCTCTGATACTCGGACAGAGCCTAAATGATGAGCCTTTCATTTACAATGACCCACGTATTGTGATTAATTTTATGAAACTAAACCTCGGCCATTGCCTTTCATTCACTAAATTTTTAGTGATCTTCTACACATTTACCGTTACGTGAAATACTCATAGTTCTAAAGTACTGCGCTGTGTTGGGAGATCGAGAAAGAGAGAGATTAATGTTAATAAATGTCAGATAAATGAAACAACTTCATAATCATCACACATTTCATAGATTATTACTGCTCTTTATTTTCTTCATATCGCATGCTCTCTCTCTATCACACACATACACAAAAAAACGTGCACATACTCACAAACATGTATATCCACTCACATTATTTAAAAAAAAAACCTAAGAAAAGTTTATTACAATCCAATGTGTGATAGATTAAGGTACAAGAACCACTACTCTTGCATGATTGTGACTAACAAGGGAATGCACTCGGGACAAATACACATGGCTGACAGTTTGCCAACGTGTTGAGTCTGCACTCATTCTATTGTTGTGTACTGCTCACCTGTCTATACTTCATCTGGCGACGAGGATGCCGTCTTTTGGAAGACTACAAGAGTTCGGACTTGAGGGGGGAGAAGACTGGGGTCAGTACATTGAGAGAATGGAACATTATTTTGTGGCCAGTGACATTTCTGATGCCAACAAGCAAAAGGCCATTCTGTTGAGTGCATGTGGTGGGGCGACGTACAGGCTGATGTGTGACCTGTTGGCCCCAGGAAAGCCAGGCGACAAGACGTTTGATGAACTGAAAGAGGCCATGCAAGGTTATCTTCGTCCTAAACCATCGGAAATTGTGCAGCGCTTCAAATTCCACACACGCTTACGTTATGACGACGAAACAGTGTCAACATACGTGTCAAAATTACGTCATCTGTCTCTAGATTGCAATTTTGGGGCGTCATTAGATCTGATGTTGAGAGACAGGTTGGTGTGTGGAATAAACAACGATCGTATACAACGACGACTTTTGGCTGAGAAAGAACTGACTTTTGCTAAAGCGTTAGAAGTGGCCACTGCTATGGAACTTGCGGAGAAGAGTGCCGCTACACTACAGGGCAGCTGTTCCAGTGGGGCTACTTCTATTGATGGCTCTGTCAGTGTGCATACAGTCAACAATGCGGGTACTGCTGTTTCTGAGGACGTTCAGTTCATGAAGAGAGGGAAATCGCCGAAAGACATTGAGTGCTGGTTCTGTAAAGGCAAAGGTCATATGCAGAGACAGTGCCAGCAGTATCGTGCTGAGAGAGTGAAACGTCGACAGGCGAGAAGTGATCGCAAATCTGAAAAACGTGGCACAGTGAAAAACGTTGACGATTCGGACTCTGATGGGGAAGTGTTCACGATGCTCAGATCACAGAATAAGGAGAAGCCTTACTTGGTGACCGTCGAGTTGGACGGTGTTCCTGTTGAAATGGAGTTGGACACTGGCGCTTCACTGACAGTGATCAGTGAAGAGGCTCTGAGAGCTTTGAAACTTTCGGCGCACCTGCCTCTTCAAAAATGCAGCAAGCGACTGAAAACATATACAGGGGATGATATTCCTGTGCTGGGTGAGTGTCAATTTGCTGTGAGGTACAAAGGCAGTGCACCTATGACATTAAAGGTAATTGTGGTGAAAGGAGAGGGACCGAATCTGCTGGGACGAGACTGGCTCAAACATTTGAAATTAGACTGGTCTGAGATTTTTTCGCTGCATTCCACCAAGTGCGGTATGGAGAACGCTGACCTACAGCAGATCCTTGGGGAGAACGCAGAGGTGTTCGATGAGGTACGAGGCACCATTCGAGGAGTAAAAGCCAACATTTTCGTTGATCCTTCAGAGAAACCTCGATACTTCAAACCGCGCCCAGTACCCTATGCTCTGCGCGAGAAAGTGAGCCAAGAACTTGATCGTCTTGAGGCTGAAGGCACGATTGAGAAAGTGCAGTTTTCTGACTGGGCAGCGCCAATCGTTACGGTCGTTAAACCTGACAAAAGCCTTCGCATTTGTGGCGATTACAAGGTTACGGTGAACTCAGCCTCAAAATTGGATAATTATCCAATACCCAAGACTGATGATCTGTTAGCAGAACTGGGCGGTGGAAAGTTCTTCTCCAAACTTGATTTGACGCAGGCGTATCAACAGCTTGAATTGGATGATGCGTCAAAAGAGTTCACCACCATCAACACACATCAGGGGCTGTATCGTTACAACAGACTGCCCTATGGCGTGTCATCAGCTCCAGGCATATTTCAACGAACGATGGAGAATTTGCTACGTGGTATTGCCAAAGTGTATGTCCGCATTGATGACATTTTGGTGGCAGGTACAACACGTGATGAACACCTGCAGACATTGCGGACTGTGCTGCAAAGACTGAAGGAGGCTGGAGCGAAGCTGAAGAAGAAAAAGTGTGTCTTCATGGCTACGGAAGTGGTCTATCTTGGTTTGAAGATCGACCAGAATGGCGTCCAGCCGGTTCTTGAGAAAGTAGAGGCTATTCAAGAGATGCCTCCGCCCACAGATGTGAAGCAGCTTCAGGCTTACCTTGGAATGGTGAACTATTATTCCAGGTTCCTGCCGAATTTGTCCACAGCGTTAGCTCCGTTATACGCCTTGCTGAAGAAGGGGGTAGCATGGATGTGGAGCGATCAGCAGGAACAAGCGTGGATTCACTCGAAGATGTTGCTGCAGTCACCAAAGGTCCTCATTCATTTTGACTCCAGTAAAGATATTGTATTGTCATGTGATGCCTCCAGTTATGGATTGGGTGCTGTGATTTCTCACAGACTGAAGGACGGTAGTGAGAGGCCTGTGGCGTTTGCATCTCGAACTATGAACAGTGCTGAACAGAACTACAGCCAAGTGGAAAAAGAGGCCTTGGCAGTCGTTTTTGGTGTTAAGAAGTTTCACCAGTATCTGTATGGGCAGAAGTTTGAGATCCATACTGATCATAAGCCCCTTCTGGGACTGTTTAATGAACACAAGCAAATACCCGCCATGGCGGCAGCCAGAATTCAAAGGTGGGCTCTCACTCTGTCTGCTTACGAATACACAATGAAGTTCAAGGAGGGCAAGAAGCACAGCAACGCCGATGGTCTGAGCAGGCTGCCTCGTGAGGTGACGGAGAGTGTGAAGCCTGAGTATGGTGAGACAGTACTTCTGATGGAGCAAGTGGAGACCATGCCTGTTACAGCCAGGCAGATTCGTCAGTGGACGAACCGAGATCCCGTGCTGTCTAGGGTGAAGGACTATGTTTTGAAGGGATGGCCAGACAGTATGAGAGACAAACGCCTTCAACCCTACTTTGTGAGAAACACGGAACTGAGTGTCGTTGATGGGTGTGTGCTCTGGGGCACACGGGTGGTTGTACCACCGAAAGGGCGTCAGCGCTTATTGAACGACCTGCATGAATCACATCTAGGTATGTGCAGAATGAAGGCCTTGGCACGCTCGTATATTTGGTGGCCGAACATTGATAGTGAAATTGAATCTGCAGTGAGAAACTGTATTGAATGTCAGACTCACAGAAACATGCCGAGTTCAGCGCCTCTTCACCCATGGGAGTGGCCGAATCGTCCTTGGAGCCGACTGCATGTAGACTATGCAGGTCCATTCTTGGGCAAGATGTTCCTGGTTGTCATAGACGCTCACTCAAAGTGGATGGATGTTTACCCTCTGAGCACTTCGAAATCAGCGGCTACCATCGAGAAACTGCGGCAGTCGTTTGCCATACATGGGTTGCCAGAGACGTTAGTGTCGGATAATGGGACATGTTTCACCAGTGAGGAGTTTCAAGAGTTCATGCAGAAGAATGGCATCAAGCACATCAAGTCAGCTCCGTATCACGCTGCTACTAATGGACTGGCTGAACGAGCGGTGCAGACGTTGAAGCAAGGTCTGAGGAAAATGAAATCAGGCTCTATTGAGACGCGGGTGTCGCGTTTCTTGTCCATGTATCGTGTCACACCTCAGACAACGACTGGACAATCCCCGGCCGAGCTGCTCTTTAATCGGAAGGTCAGAACCCGGCTGGATCTGGTTCAGCCCTGTATGGAACGACAGGTGGTACAGAGACAGCTACAGCAGAAGCTGAATCATGATCGTTCAAACGCCAGGAGTTACGCGGCAGGTGACCGGGTGTACATCAAGAACTTTTCCACGGGTCCTAAATGGATGTCGGGAATCGTAATGCAGATGACGGGACCCTTGTCATACATGATCAAGTTGTCGGATGGTCGGGTGTTGAAGAGACATGTGGATCATGTATTACCTCGCGCTAGCGAGTCAGAAGAGGTGGGAGATTGGAACTGTGTTGAACCCGAAACTATCCAAGCTCCGCCATGCGGTGATCGGCCTCCACCGCAGGTGGCGGACCAACCCACGGGTCCATCAGTAACACCGGTACCATCGACGTCTGTCGCAGGTTCTATGCCGACATCACAATTGCCGGCGCTGCCTGGGGACACTGTTGCAGACCATGGTGCACAGACGCCGCTGATGTCTAGTTCCATGCCAGCAGTGCCGTCATGTCCATCACTGGCATTAGAGTGTCAATCGCTGGCACCAGTGGGTCATCCACAGCGTCAGCGGAGATTGCCTGCGCATCTCAAAGACTTTGTGCTCCAACGGTTTCGAGATGTCCGGAAGTGATGTGACCATGTGGACCGCAAAGAATGAACAGTGTTCTGATTATTTGGTTACTTTGTTTTAGGTTTCAACCAATGGCAAACTGGCAAAGGACTTGTAATTTTCTTCTTTCTTTTTTTCTACTAGTTTTTCCCTCTAGAGCTCTTTTAGTTTCCGTTACGAGAACTCGGAAGGGGAAAATGGAGACAGAATATCCCAGAAAATGTTTTTGATTTTTATTTGAGTATCCAAGAAAATGTTTTTGATTTGTGTATTAATTTTAAAGGTTACCAGAAGTTACAAGATAAGACTTACGTTTAGTTGGTTTGAACAGGAGTTGATTATTTTAACATAAAGTTTTTCAGTTAGTTGTAATGATGTTAACAGTCATCTTAAAGGTGGGGGTATGTGATAGATTAAGGTACAAGAACCACTACTCTTGCATGATTGTGACTAACAAGGGAATGCACTCGGGACAAATACACATGGCTGACAGTTTGCCAACGTGTTGAGTCTGCACTCATTCTATTGTTGTGTACTGCTCACCTGTCTATACTTCACAATGTTCACTAGCTTGTATCATGAACAACTTACCAAATTAAAAAACATTTTGCTGGTAAAATTAACAGGGCAGTTTGTTTAGTCTTCGTTTTTTCTTTTTTCCATTTTTTAAAATACTTTTTTTTTTCTATAAACGGCTGCAAATCCGTTAAACTTTTTATTTCTGTTGAATCATGGATAAATAGTTATTTTCAGTGAAAAGAAGCGAGTTTTGAATTTCTGTAGAATTTCAACGGTCAAACATATGCTTACAATGAAGTCCACGGAAAAAAAATTTTCCCATTTATTATACCCAAAGTTTGTTGTACCCGTAGTTGATGGTTAGTGACAGAATTGTGTTTTTGAATTCGTTATATTTGTCGTACGTGTCTCTTGATGTAAGATTTACAGAGCATGTCAAACTGTATTCTCGTTATGTTATTGCCAAAGGGGTTGATTTTAGAAGATTTTTGCCAGATGAAGAAGGGTGGTGGTGGTGGTGGTGGTCTTCTGTATGATAACTGGTAAAAAAAAGGTAAAGGTAGTCCCATAGACTTGTGGCCGTAGGGAAGGGTGATGGTGATTACACCAAAGACCTTATTACGGAAAGACAGGGAACTTCCATTATGTCCTATACAAAAATGCGAGACGCTCTCACGGATTATTTCCCTTTGCTCGGGCTGGCTATATTTCACCATCTGCTATATGAATGATCTGTGCGTGGTAACTTATTGAGCCTATGCCATTGCAAAAGAACATTTTTATGGCAACGTTTGCAAAAACCAAATTTGTAACCATCATTATTATTAACATTCCGCTACTGCTGTCTTTTTTTTGTTGTTGTTTACTTATTGACATTTATTAGGTGCTTTTATGCTGCTTATGTGTGTATGTCATAGGTTCGTTTTCTGCCTTGGAATTTATTATTTTTTAATCAACGACAGATATTTTAAAATAAAAATATGCATGACAGACTGTTTCATTTATCCGAAACTGTAAATCCGTAATCGTGAGAGGGAGAGAGAGAGAGAGAGAGAGAGAGAGAGAGAGAGAGAGAGAGAGAGAGAGAGAGAGAGAGAGAGAGAGAGAGAGAGAGAGAGAGAGAGAGAGAGAGAGAGAGAGAGAGAGAGAGAGAGAGAGAGAGAGAGAGAGAGAGAGAGAGAGAGAGAGAGAGAGAGAGAGAGAGAGAGAGAGAGAGAGAGAGAGAGAGAGAGAGAGAGAGAGAGAGAGAGAGAGAGAGAGAGAGAGAGAGAGAGAGAGAGAGAGAGAGAGAGAGAGAGAGAGAGAGAGAGAGAGAGAGAGAGAGAGAGAGAGAGAGAGAGAGAGAGAGAGAGAGAGAGAGAGAGAGAGAGAGAGAGAGAGAGAGAGAGAGAGAGAGAGAGAGAGAGAGAGAGAGAGAGAGAGAGAGAGAGAGAGAGAGAGAGAGAGAGAGATTTGACATTTGGACATCGTCCGTTTACTTTTCCAAAAAGCATAATTACACATTACAAACACAAACTTCTTCGGGCCACCAGCCCATAGAAGAAATGGTTGGTCACGTGGTAGGTAAAAGTTCAATGGGCATATAATTCTGTCATCATTATAATGGTGTATCCTATTATGTCATACTCTCATAAAATTCGGTTCTTAACTTTAGGGCATGAAAAACGAAAAGGCTTAATCGCCACATAAAAAATTTTGATCCTCTCTGCAAAACATGTTGATAAGACTGGACAGAAAATGTCAAATACTTTGCTCTTAAGTCATCATACAGAGAGCAATCAGAAATAAAATGATCTTCGCTTTCCACAACATTGCAGTATGTACACAGTGCATTTCCTTCTGTTTCGTTAAACATTATTCTAAAGAATGAGGCCTTCTCAAAGGTAGAACACCAAGCCTCAGCTTAATTATACAATCTCTGAAACATTTTATATGCATAAAATCAAGATATTCTTCAGTCTGATACATTTCTTTAAACATTCTATAATTCTTATAAGCTTCTTTTGTCAACACAGAGCTATCCCATTCTTGTATAAAGGTATCTTTCATTCTCTGTTTCACTAGGCTAACAAAAGTTTTTTCGCACCCAACGCTCTGTTGTGCCCAAGCATAAGCGAAACCAAGAGAAAATAAGGTGTTTTTAACTTTAGTTACCCAGCATAATTTTCCCCTATCATCTAAATTAATTAGCATCTGGTATGCTTGCTTGGGTAGCCTATCTGGGTTTAATTTTAGAAGCTTTAGCCAATATTTTATGCACCTTACACCACTGTTAACATACAGTGGGAAGCGTCCGGTCTCTCCATAAATAAACTTGTTGGGTACTCCTAAGGGTACGTTGAGAAATCTTTTGCAAGCCAAGGTATGCACCCTCTCTATATTTTCTAGCCTGTTTAAACCCCACAACTCTGACGCATAGAGCAAGATTGGTTGTACTTGTGCGTCAAATATTTTAAAATAGCATGTTCTGGATATTTCTTTTAGCTTTGAAATGTTCCTTACGCATTCAAAACAAGCCCGCCTGCCCTTCACTGCTAGTGCATTCACACCTTTGTTAATACTCATCTTTGTGGTAAAAACAAAACCAAGATAGTTATATTCGTTGACTACCTCTAAATAATTTCCATCAAGATGCCATTTTTCAGATTTCCCTAAAAATCCTCCTTTACGAAAAACTATTACTTTAGTCTTGTCTATATTAATATTTAGGTACAATCTTTTGCATGCATCATTTAAAATATTGATCTGATTCTGTAACCCTCTTGGAGTGATGGACATCAGCACAATATCGTCAGCAAATAATAACAGGAACAGATCTATCAAGTTAGGTAATAACTGAATGCCATGCATACCATCACTGTTCACAGCTGATGCTACTTCATTAATAAACAAGGAAAACATTTCTGGGCTTAAAATGCAACCTTGTCTCAGGCCCACTGGGCAATCAAAAAAATCTGTGAGCTTGTCTCCAGTACGTACACAAGATAACACTGTTTTATACATAGAAACAACAGCTTTCATAAATTTCCCATCAATATTATTTTTATGCAAAAGAATTTCAAACAGGGGTTGGTGTTGCACAGAATCGAAAGCCTTCTTCAGGTCCACAAAACAGGCATACAATTTTCCTCCTTTTTTACTTAAATATCGCTCAACAATAGCATTTAAGGTGAAAATGTGATCGGTGGTTGAATAACCTTTCCTAAATCCTGCTTGCGATTCTGTGATTTTACTATGTTCCTCCACCCATTCCACTAGTCTTTTATTCAGCACAGACGTGTAACATTTACTGACTAAACTTAGTAAAGATATCCCTCTGTAATTATCAGTAACACCGGAATCTCCCTTCTTGAAAATTGGTACTATAATAGCTTTCGCCCAGCCAGCTGGGTAAGTCCCGCTATCAAACAACAAGTTGAATAATTTAGTGAGGAATATCACAGTTATTTCCCCTGTCATCTGTAACATCTCCGCTGTTACTTGATCAACACCGCAGGCCTTGCCTGGTTTAAGCTTTCTGATAGCGTCTCTTATTTCTTGTGCCGATATAGGCCTATTTAATTCAAAGCAAACGTCATTTTCGTTAAGTATACGAATGTCTATGGTTTCTTCAAACATTTCGTCCTTTTCTACCACAATATTTCCATTAAAAAGATTCTGGAAATGGTTGAACCATTCCTCTTCAGAGATATCAATACAAATTCCACTTTTCTTTACGCCTGAGATTTTCTTTACCTCTCCCCAAAACAGTTTCCCATTTGTTTCTAATGAAGCTAAGTGTTCTGCTCTTTTTCTTCCAAACTCAGATTTCTTTTTGATTATCAATGACTTATACTGTTTTCTCGCCTCTACGTACAGCTGCCTATCATATGCCTGCCTCGTGTACCTGAATGTAGCTAATCGCTGTCTGGCAACACTCTTGGCTGTGGCACACTGACAATCAAACCACTGCACTTGCCGCGTGGCTCCGCCCACTCTCACTCTCTTCAACATACACTCGCTCGCAGTGCGTAAAACACCTGTATACAGCGCTAGGGCATCATCAACATTATGGTCAAGCAACGCGTGGGCTCTGTTACACATATCCTGCATGGGTTGTGAATTAAAATTAATTACAAATTCTTCCTCTTTACTTTTATCCCAGATTGTTTTTGAAATCCATTTGTCATTATTTTTCGTTTTAGTTACATGTTGGGCTTTAAAAGTCGTCACAACAGGAAAATGAGGGGAGTCTATAAATGGTTCAATCTTGAAATTTACTATAAAATCTGATGTACATAAATCTCTAGACAAAATAAAATAATCAATCACACTTCCACCATTTGCACTCACAAAAGTTAGAGCATCATCAAAATCAAATTTGCATAATCCGTTCATAATAACACAATCAATCATGGAGCACAACTCGAGCAAATTTCTACCAAACACATTTATATCTTCATCATCAGACTTTCTCTCCCATTCTTTCCTTTCATACTCATCATCAAAATCTTTTTGGGCATCTATGTCAATTCTCAACTCATCAAGGTCAACTGGTACTGCATTTTCTTTACCCGTTCTTGCATTCAAATCGCCACAAATAATCAGTGAAAAATCATCATATCTCTCATACAGCTCGATCAGACATTGTTCAAGAACATCAATGCCAAAGCCTTGGTCAGTGACCTTCCAGTAGTCACTGTTATGTGGGTGAATATAAATACAAACTAGGCAAATATCCTTTAATGAGCCAAGAAGTTCCTTTTTCAACTTTAAAACAATCATATGCTTGTAGTCTGTATGAATTTCTTCTATAAATTTAGAAATAGCTTTGCTAACGAATACCAACACTCCTCCAGACCATTTTGCAGTTACTGCGTTGCTCAATTTAAGAGCTTTAGAACAAAAAACATCGTAGTCTTTAAAGTGTGCATAAGACAATTTTGCATTGCTAACAAAAGTTTCATTAAGTGAAAAAATAACAAAACAACTCAACGCTTGCACAACATCAGAAATATCCTGCTTGTTTAACCAACCTTCGCAATTCCATGTACAAATAGAAAAATGATCATTTGGGCCTCGGCCACCCCCCTAACTTCTTTTGTCTCCACTTCCCCTCCCCCCTCCTTTTTCCTTGTCCCTCAACCCTCTATTGTCGTTCCCTCCTCTGCCTACCCCACCACCCCCTCTCCCTCCTTGCTGCTGCGACTTGCTGCTTTTGGTCCATTGTTGAAGACTGGTTTGGCCCTTGTCGTCGCGCACAGCCAGGCCTGGTTTAGATCTCACACAGTTCGAATCATCAGGCCTACTACTCAATGAAGCATGGCGCGACAAATTCCGTGTCAGCACAGGGCTTTCCCTAGAGCCAATGTTCTTGTTTACACCACGTGTTGACCCCGGGTTACTGTTACGTCTGTTTCGGTCGGCAGATGGCCTTGACAGGTCAGGGTCGTGTCGCGTTACGCCCATGTCGACTGACTTCTTCTGTGCGCTAGACGTAGGCCTAGCGCTGCTCGCTGCCGCTGTCACTGCCACAGCATCGTCTCGCGTGTCGTCTGCTATGCTGTTATCGTCTCGGTCGTCGCTGCGGTTCGCTCTGTCTTCTGCCAGGGGTGGGAAGTTGGCCTCCATAGACATTGTAAGGAGGTTGTAGTTCCAGTTGTCTGGATCCCTGCTTCTGTCAACGCCCCCATAGGCCCCCTCAGAGTGCTCTTGTTGTTGTTGTTGTTTACCCTCGTCGTAGAAGTGTTCGTTGTGTGCCGTCAGCTGATCGTGTGTGTCATTCTCGTTGCGTCTTCTCGGTTGTAATACCAGATCTTCTGTGCCTGTATCGAATGTGTAAACACCGTCTTTCGTAAATAATTTATCAAACTTGATCTTGCACTTCTCGCCTGTACTGCTGAAGATTTCCTTGGCCTTCTCGTGTAATGCACGGCGTTTGTGTCTCATCGTCTTAGAAAAGTCTTCATTAATGTAGATTCTCTGGTACTGCTCAGAAGTCTTGAGTGTGCGTGCCTTAGACAAGATCAACATCTTCTGTTTATATGATAACAGCTTAACAATAATGGCGTTGTCAGCCCCTGCTCTATGTGCACGTTCAATGTCAATGTTGTCCTTGATGCCTAGCCCATTTCTGATTACGTCTTTTACTTTCTGTTCGCACATGTCCCATGTTTCTCGCCCAATCTCTCTCTTGATGCCATAGAAAACTAAATTGTTGCGCCTGCTGTGGTTTTCTAGACTGTCACACATGTTTCTTAGCGAGCACAGTTCTGAGCGTAAATCAACGTTTTCAGCTTGCAGGTCACTACACACAGACTGTAACTCAGACACACTGCTTTGCAGTTTCTGTTGTGTGTTATTTATCATGGCAAGGCTTGAATTAATTGAGACTTTCAATTCATCTATGTTCATCAGCACTGCATTGAACTGACTTTCATACTTGCTGTCAGTGACAGTCATTTTGGCGTTAATGCTGTCAATTCCTTTCATGATGCAGTCAGTGGTGATGGGTTGGGATACGTCGTTGGGGTGTTGGTGCTGTTCCTTCTCATCTTTATCATTTCTTGACTTTGTAGGGGAGTTGGGGCCAGGATTCTGTTCCACATCGCCGCAACACAGTAGCAAACACACTACAAATACAGTCACGCCATTGTAGCTGCTAGTTGACCCAACACTGACACGGCCAGACCGGCACGACAACAATGGCACACCACAGTACTCACGACGTTTGCACCACGAATAAAGTTCCAAATTGTCACACACTTTACACAAAAATCGCCCCGTAGCCTGCCGATGTTGTCCACTGTCGTTAGGCATTTTTGAAGGCCGCTGCCACCTCGCTGTATATCCACAATGGTCGAATTTTCTTGACTTCTCACACAACGTTTTCAAAAAGCAGCCATTGCAAGTCACGGCAACCACGTGACCCCCCGAGAGAGAGAGAGAGAGAGAGAGAGAGAGAGAGAGAGAGAGAGAGAGAGAGAGAGAGAGAGAGAGAGAGCTCTGTCATTCAATCAATTAATCACAATAAAGCACAATAACAAAATGTTTCACTAATAGTGTGAATTTAATTTATATCAGGTGTCCCCCTACCCCCCAACCCTCTCACCTCCCACATCACTGGCTTAATAACATCATTCACTTCATGGATTGATTGATTGATTGATTTATTGTTGCTTTAGGTCCAGCGGACTCTTCCGAGCCAAATCAGGACCGGACAACCCCCGATCCGCATAAAAGATCTGCTGAAACAACCCTAGTGGGAAAATTGAACGCCCTCCACCGGCCAGTCACTTTACAATAAAGACATCCCACGCAGGGGACGGCTGAGGGTTTACCTCAACTACGCGAACCCCCGGTTACAAAAACAAAATAGAATACAAACATCATTATAAATCTTCAACAAAACACATACATACAAAATGCCTACATTGCTAAATACTAACATCATAGGAAGCCCCAGTGACCACCCAGCAGAAAGCGTCCAACACTCCCAAGCTGATCCAACAGACCTCATACACAAACAAGGAGTCTTGTCCAGGAAGAGTTTTCAAGAAAAAAGGTAGGTCATTGATCTAGCGAAGAAGAAGATAGTATAGCAGAGTGATAGGACAGAGCAGGAATGGGAAAGAATAAATGAGGAAGATAGCAACAGTGGGAATTTAAAGCACTAAATTTCCATAAAGTGGGGATACTATTTATACTGAAACCCCCGGCACTCCAACGGGGGTACTGTTGCCGCAGTGAATCTGCCATGCCTACAAAGGCAAGACAGGTTTTCAACTGGGGCTTTCACTGTTCCCTTTATAGGTTAGAACAATCTACAGTGGCAAGATTGCTCATGACCCCAAGGGGTTCACTTCATGGAAAATAATTAATTAATCAGACAGAACAATCAGAACCTACTGGCTAGACTACAACATTCCACGCAATATAGATCTAATGCGCAGAAATTCACAGATCATAACAAGGACTGAGTTTCTACATTACATTTTTTTTTCCCGTTTACTCTCAAACGAAAAGTGATTACAACAGATCAAGGACCATTTTTGTGCCTAGGTAAGGGGTTATCTTGCACAGTATTTGATTCAGATGAGAAAATAGAATTAGTCTAATTTAACTTGTTAACATAAGCAGTTTGACGAAGCCAAACTGCCAAGCTGACATCTACTTTTGAAATATAAGCACAAATATAGTCAAACAACCTAGCAATAACGTAAACAGTGAGCGACCTGTTGAACGTAAACTGTCAGCAAGCAAACTGTTTTGGATTTAGCACATAGGTATAACATGAATCATTCAAGCCGCTCTCCGATTGTTTTAACACTAACAACACTGCAGCGGTCTTAGTTTAGGCCTACATAAACACAAAAAATGAAGTTTTCCAATTGCAATTTACCTTTCTTTGTCTCTTAGAAATTTGAAAAAGGACTTGCCAACACAACTTTTCTTGTATCTGGCATTATGGCAATTGATAGCTGTGCAAAAGTCACCGCCCTGTTTCACTCGGTCGCCATTTGACTTTCTGCCACGAGCCATTTACAGCATGTCGACAAGGGAGCATAACTCGTACATTTCGTCTCGCGGTTCTGTACCAAGTTCGCCCTCTTTCTATCATAAGCTCTTTGATCACACTTATCTTGGGCCAACGTAATGAGGGTGATGCCCATCTCTCTCCCTCGCTGCTTTTGCGGTCACCCATCCAAGTGCTAACAGCACTAGACTGTGCTTAACTTGCAACACAGTAGCGAGTGCTCCAACCACTGCGCTATCCGACACCCTTCCCACATGATAACTGGCTTGTCCATAATATACACATGTCCATTTTTGATTTTTTTATGTCATGTGTGACTGTGTCCAATGTTGCTATGGTGTCTATTTTTTGGGGGGAACTGAGAATTAAATGTTTTGTGCGTGAGAGATTGTATGAATTCTAATATTAATGAAATTTCAAATTCCTTGGTTATATCAGCTTTTTTTTCTTGTGTAGATGCGCTCCAACATGCGATATTATTTCAAGTTCTCTGTAAGAGAGAGTTCAATTAATTTATGTTTTGCTGCCATGTTTTTAACCCTTAGGAGACGATCTGGCTGATCTATTGGCCCTACCTGTCTTTGCCAAAAAGACGTAGGGGTCAATACATCGACCCTGAATTACAATCATCTCGGATTCATGAAAACGGTTATCAGATGCTTTGTGTCTAAAAATGAACTTCCTGTTTTGGAAATGATTGATATCAACGATTGTTTTGACGGGTTCCAAACTATTATCCAGTGGATTTATTGTGACAGTGTGAAAGATTCACGACCATCAACCTTCAACTATAGCAGTGGAATCTTGTCCTATGTTTTAATGTTCGTTGTAATATGAAAGTGAATGCTTGTTAGCCTTTTTAAAGAAGACACAGTGATAATGATGCGAGTTGTGAGCCATATAAGTCGTTCCTTCTAAATGTATTGGAGTAAAAAGATGGCAACAACCTTGTATATTTTCACAAAATACACAATCATTTACTCTATTCTAATACATTTCTAAAATTCAGTCTATTTACTTTAAGAAAATATAAACTTAACTTTATTTGTGACAATTTCTTGGGTGCCAAGAACAAAAAGAAAATGTCAAGCCTGTCACTTTCTGCCAGATCTTAAAAATGACTTTTCATTTTCCTATCCTATCCTGTCCCGTAACCCGGAGGTCGTAGGGGCACCACAGATGATCGTTTAACCAGCATACTCCATCTTTCTCTGTCCGCAGTAGCCCTGATGGCTTCGCTCAGTGTCAAACCAGTCCATTCTCGAATGTTGTCCTCCACCTCTTTTTCGGTCTCCCTATTCTTCTACCTCCTTGCACTGTGCCTTGCAGAATGGTCTTTGCAAGGCCTGATGATCTGGTGACGTGGCCATACCATCGGAGTTTCTGTTTCTTCACCACTGTGAGCAGGTCATCGTGTTGTCCAATGGCTTGTGTGATGGCCTGTCGGACTTCGTCGTTGGTGATGTGTTGGGTATAGGAAATGCCCAGAAGTCTTCTGTAGCACCTTATCTCCTACTTTGTATTCTTAGTTGTAGCTGTGAGGGTCCATGCTTCGCAAGCATATAGGAAGATTGAGATGACAAGGGAGAGCAGCAGTCTTACTTTTCATTTTAACTTTGCAAAATGATTTCGTCTCCAAATGGTTAAAAATGGTCTTTCTACAAGAGTCTCCTCTCTGAAAATCCTTACGGGAAGAGAGGGGACTATAAACTAATTACATACATACATTCTACAGATACATGAATAACGTCAAAATCTGATGAGGAATGTACTTAATGTGCGATGTTTTCGTATTTGATTTTGTTATATCCGTCAAAATTTGGTGTCTGGGATAAGAACATTAATTTGGTGTAAGCAAAGCTATGTTGTAACCGTGTTCGTTAAATACAACAAAGTTCTAAAAAATAAATAATAACAGCTTTGGCAGGGATTTTATTTTCATTCGGTAAAAGCATCGTTCGCTTTCAGCGTGTTCGTTGCATGTTTGGCTGCAATTGTATACAAATCCAACTGTACAGTAATCCACAAAGTGTGTATCCACTTTTCAAATCACCCTGACTTGGAGAAATGTTGACTTAATGTTTGGTCTTCTTCTTCTTGTATGCAGCTAGTATTCAAATTCTGGGGAATCTCCATACTGGTGAGATTTTTGCATTTTCTGTCTCACTTTAAAGGAAGACATATTTCGTCTTCGAGGATAAATGTCTGGTCTCATTTGTCTTTACTTGTCTGTTGTATAAATACACATCCATGCCATGTACACACACACTTATCACACACGATTCAACAAAGACCTATATAATACAAGGCAAATATTGCATTTTTTGGTAATACAAATGTCCATTCTCACTCAAATGAATGTGTACATATGTATGCAATTTTATGCAAAATGCGTTAACTCCACATTCATTTTTAAATAATAAATGTTCCAGATTTTTTGTTCTTACCTGCTTAAATAATTATTTCCCATGTTGTGACTAATGAACACATGGTTTTAACTTTAAATTCACTAACCAGTGTATCACGTGTTGCTCTTTTTATCAAACATAGCTTTTAACATTTCTTTCTTGCTTTCGTCACTTTTAAACAGCCTCAAGATTAGCGAAGGTTGGCCAAGGGAGGGAACTGCTTCATCGCCACTGTCATCACTTTTCGAATCATCCAGCATGATAGGACCGTTTTCAACAGAGCTCAGTACACGTTTGCGCAAAAACTCTGGTTGGTTGGATGGGTTGAAGTCACATGACTTGTTGTGGGATGACAGAAGGTGGAGCGGCGTAATGATCTCACAACCAAAGGACCGATGTGGGCATGCCACCTGAAAGCAGAAAATATAAATAAAATAAATAAATAATTAAATACAAATTGCTGAAAAGCAAAAACAAACTATGTGAATTACTAATATAAAATTTTAAAAAATAAAACCTTTTCTTATTTAATTATTCTTATTTATCGCTTTTCCAGTTCAAGAAACTGACCGATACCAGATCTGGCAGATACCTGCCCAAAGCGCATCATCTGATGCCCAGATGATGGAACACAATACAACATAATGCAGACCTGTGCACCCTAGATTTTCAAAATCAGAAGATTCTGGATGAAAAATCAGAAGATTTTTTCTCAAACTCCAACACGGCACAAAAACACAACACACACACACACCTTTTTAGTTCTGATAAAGGCTGTCTTTATTCAGCATAATCATCTGTAGCCTCTGTTTTGACACATTCACAGCACTTCTCATTGACACCCTAGGTCACTACTTCTTTACTTGGTTTCTTTTGTAGTGAGCACTCTTCAGCATGCCAAGGGTCTCACTAGAGAGCTGCCTCTCTGAATCAAGACGAGACCCTGGGATGGCCTTGACCACCATAAGAGCTTCTGTGATGTCTTGTTGCAGAGAGGCCCTCTGCTCAGTAACATTCTTCCTGAGCATGCTGAAGAGCCGCTCACATGGTGCATTGGAATTTGTGTAAAGTTGCTTGTATCTTTGCTGGTACACCATTTTCGGCTTTTTCAGTTTCTGTTTCTCATTCTGACTCTGATTTTCCTTCATCATCAGTTTAATGTAGACGCTTTTCTCCTCGCTTCTCCATGCTTTCCAACCATGAGGTTAAGCCGGAAATGGTGGGTAAGGAGCTGAATGAAAGCTAATCGCTGGTTGGCTTAGGCCAATAGCAGCGCGCGAAGCATCGGACAAAGGCTCATGCCAAGCTAGCATTCTATGACCAAAAATCAGCGCAAAATCGTGAGATTTTCTTTTGGCGAGAAGGGGCAGGGGTGAGGGGGGGGGGGGGGGGGGGGGGGGGGGGGGGGGGGGGGGGGGGGGGGGGGGGGGGGGGGGGGGGGGGGGGGGGGGGGGGGGGGGGGGGGGGGGGGGTGGGGGGGGGGGGGGGGGGGGGGGGGGGGGGGGGGGGGGGGGGGGGGGGGGGGGGGGGGGGGGGGGGGGGGGGGGGGGGGGCAGGGAGGTGAAAAAATTGTGAGATCGTGAAAACCAGTCGTACAATAGTTCATAAATCGTACATCATGTACGATTTTTTCATACAAGTGCACAGGTCTGCATAATGCATTCCTAATAAAACAAACAAATTGCCATGTGAGAGTCCCCATTCTAAATTGACAGAGGTGGGACATTCTCAGCAGTTTAGCACATTTTTACATTCATTTTAAACTCAGGGATCGCATTCATTGCAAAATTTGCATAGCGTTCTTTTGACCATGGAATGGATGCGCAATTTTTGAGGCAAAAGACACAATATTATTAGTCCTATTTCAAACATTTTTTTAAACGACGTACTTGCAGCTTATTAACCTGAAAGATGGTTTCTTCACATTCATTCCATTCACCCCACGTCCCTTCTTTTATCATAGCAGCTGATAACTTTGCAAATGTATGCCTAATGACATCATAATAAAATGTCTTACCATCTGATCCCCAATGATATTTTCAAGAATAAAGTCATGATGAAGCTGGCTTGTCTGCAAAGATTTCCTGTAGATAAAAACAATTCCTGAGAAAGGAAATACTGGGGCAACTGGTAAGCTCAAGAAATCTGGGGTGGATAACCAGCATCAGAGGTACAATTACAAAAGCAAAATAAAAATGGCACTTACAACATACTGAACTGAATGAATGTAAGTTCCTACTTGAAATTCAAACCTGATCAACAACAAAGAAAATAAAAATAAAAATTAAAAAAGTGCCAGTTACAAACTGAGTAAATGTTTATCACTGATGGATGTTGTGATTAATATTAATTGGACCAAATCATGGGCGATAAAGGCACTCCCCTAACCACCAAATGCAAATAAAAATGAGTGCAGGTGGCCTACAACTTGCACCTTATTAGCCCGACTGACAGATTATTCACATTCCTACCCTCTGCCCCATCTCTCCCCCCACCTTCCACATCCCCCTCTCCCTTCCCTTGACCCAACACCCCAGTTATTTAAATCATAGCTGCAGATAATTTTGCCAAGTTTTCATGCATCATGTTTGTTCTGTCTCTCATCATGCTCACATCATTCACTAGCTTTCAGTTTTGGGTGAAAGTTGATGGGCTGCTGAACACTCAGATAGTAGATTATGGGCTTTGGCTGGGGTGATGGGCCAGTATAATATACAGTGTTCATTTTTGGGTAGAAAGTGTATGGGTCAGCTGGCCCCTTGCATGGAAAAACAAGTGGGCCATTTGGGGGATTAGTATGGGCCAAAGAGATAACTGACACATTGCAATCTGATAATTATTTCACAGTACATTAATTAATACTTGGAAAAGAAACTGCAATGCATTGTGATACATTGCTGCTGCTTGGCTTGTTCAACTGCAGTGTGTATCACTGTATGTGTGTGTTTGTGTTATTTGTACTATTGTATGTGAGATTTTCAGAAGTACGAGTGAAGTGTGTTGGATGATGTTTATAAGGTGCACGTGAAGTCAATATTTGTGTACTGTGATCCTGTGCCTGTGGTAAATGCTTTTGGGGGTAATAAAGATGTTTTGTATTGTATTTTGTATACAAAATGTCCATCATGAATGCATGATACACAGGAACTGCCCTTTATTACGCCTAGCTTATATGAAACAGCAGTGAACAACATTCTGCTTACTGTGACAGACGAAAATATATTTTAAGCACTGCTCAGACTGGCGCACTAGTTCGACATTTCATGAGCCATTCCCAATTTGTCAGCCAGGTTGGCTCAAGGCCCCCTCAAAAAATTAACACTAGCTGTAAATATGTAATATATCAAAGTCAAAGGGTTCTTACCTATCTTCTGGGCAGGTTTTACTCTTCTGCAGCCATACTGTTATGCACTGTAGGGTTAAAAAAAAAAATTGGTTTTTTTTTTTTTTTTACAAATAATCCAACTCCATTTGACAAAGTAAATAAATAAATAAATAATATTTATAATTATAGATATAAAAAGTTTTCCCACACACACTCTCATTTACTCACACACACACACACATCCACTCACAAAAACACATGTATACATGTAGTACTTATAATACACAAGCAATGAATGCTAAACTTTAAAGAAAAAAAAAAAACAAAACAAAAAAAAAAAAAAAACACTAACATGTTATCATAGATGACAGACTATTCTATTACTACATTTATTGCTTAGTTTTTTAATATTATTAAACATTGTTATAAACAATTAAAAAATATATAACATGACGTCATGAGAAAGTCTAAAAGTTTTTAAATGACCACTGTACTTTTTTTTTACAAAAACTGTGACCACATGGTGCTCGTTGGGGCTGAACGAAGACCTCTTGACAGATAGAACAGTATAGATGTTTGCTCACGGATTCTGGGTTGAGGAAATACCTTGGACTAAATTGCAGATAATACATATGTATATTGCATTATTTCTCATTATTACATTACACAAATAACAAATAATTTAAAGAAAAATAATACAATCCCCCTAACTCCTCCCTCGTTTTTAACTTCAGCACTCCATGAAAAATGATGTCATCCTAGAAGGGCATTCAGGTTAAGGTTTTGGTTAGGATTAGAGTTACAATTAGCCAAGTTAGGGTTAGAAACTTTTCAAATTCAAGTGCTTAGCTAACTCAAACCGGCAACGGGCAATATATCTGCTTTTATGCCCAAAAACCAGATACTGCCATTTAGATAACTACCTTCCTAAATCAATTTTATTGGAGGGAAATAATTAATGTCAAACATTTTACACACGGAATTTTATATTAAACTTTCACCAAGACTTCCACGCACACGGGGCTAGGGAGAGGGAGAGAGAAAGAGCGACTCGGCGAGAATCTTAAAATAAAAACATTTTAATTAGATACCTTTCGTTGACAAATGAAAAGTTTCCATCGTTTCGTTTCCTCTTGGAACTTGTCGACGCCATACTAACAACGGGAACGAGAAATTATAATCTAGGGATGAAATCAAGTTTCAGAACAAAAGCTAAAGCGCGACCATTTGAACAGTCACATGAAGTAGTCTCCCTTACTTCGCTCACTCGCCTAAAGTTACAGAAAAGTTTATATATATATTTTTTGGAATTCCTTTTTTTTTTTTTTTTTTTTTTTTACAAATTATAAGCCTTTTGGTTGCTCAAAATAATGATCGTTTTTATTATTTTTTAAAAATAAATAACAGTGCGATATTAACAAAGTTACGCTCTAGAAATTGTTGTTACTGACTTTTGATAGGAAACTAAAATCAATACGGAAACCAGACACCAGAGGGAGAGTAATGTGAACAGGTTCTATCGTTGTTGTAGTAAAAATGATTGGATTGCTTCCCTTCCTACGAAAGCCAACTTACTGCAGAGTTCAATCAAGTCGAAGTCGAAACCTTTAATATGATAATAGCATTAGGTCCTATGGACCTGTGTTACAGCTAATCCTTTAAAAAATTGTAAAATAAAAGAAAAAATTTCTTTTTAGAACAAACAAAATAATTAACATAAAATTGATTTGAAACTAACACAAACCTTAACAATGGTAAGAATTTAAAAAAAATTACTAAGAAAATTAATGTACCGAAATACACATACTCCCTCCCCACCCCCTCCAATACCCCTTCCTACTCCCACTCTCTCTCCCCTCCCCCCACCACCACAACCACACACATACACAAGCTAATTCACACATGAACAAATTAAACTGTCGCAAGATAGGAAAGAACAAAATGTATACAATCATCTTAAATATTAGGAGCAAGGGAAAATAGAAATTTGTGGAGTCTAATTTTAAACAATGTTAATGATTTACTTTCCTTGATCTCTTGTGGTAGAGAATTCCACATACTTGGACCAGAATATGACAGAGATGTTTTAAATATGTCTAAGGTTAAATTATGTCTGAAAATTGAATAACGAGATGAAGGTTTGCTAAAAAGTACTTTTAAATAATCAGGAGCTCTATTGTTTAGTATTTTGTACATTAAAACGGCTTTATTGTAATTAAGGTGTTTGTTAAGGGGAAGCATACCAGCTAGTTTTAATTTTGAATCAGTTTTGATGGAAGTGTTGGAGATAAGTAATTTTGCAGCTCTGCGGTGAATAGAATTAATCTTTTTAAACAAGGCATCACTGCAGCCGTCCCATATTGTTGATGCATAATCAATGTGAGGTTTGATATGAGCATTATAAAAAAGCTTTTTTGCATCTGCAGGTTGAAGCTTAGACAACATAAATAATTTTGTTGAGAGAGTTTTACAAAGATTTTCAATATGTGAATGCCAACTGAGTTTGTTGTCTACGAGGACGCCTAAAAGTTTATGACTTTCAACCTGTTTAATATTATTTCCACTCACGACTAAATCAAGAGAAAGCGGAGCCCGCTGATGCTTTTGTCTAGTTGTTAATAACATGGCTTTTGATTTAGCTGGATTCAGTGACATATGAATTAACCTGCACCAATCAGCAACATTGTTAAGGGCACCTTGTATAGATTGCTGAATTTCACCTATGTTCCTCCCCTTGATTGTGCAATGATCATGTCATCAGCTAACATATGGCATTCAACAGAATATCTGAGTGGTGTCTGAGGCATATGTGAGAGAGAATGAAACGTGTTGAGCATGTTGTACCAGGAAAAAAAAATACTGTATTTGTCTGTGTATCTTTATTACATAACCCTGTCATCGCAGCGGTTGCTTGTGCGATCCTAGAGAGGACTTCCTGTCAAAGCCCATTGTCTGATAAAATATAAATGGTTCTTAAATATTTAAAGATATTCACCATGTTGAGGGATTGACCTTAGACTTTTATGACCGTATTGATGCCATTGGCGTAGTTGGTCATCATTTTGGTCTTTTTGCACTTATTTCCATTCCAAAAGCTCTGGACGTGGTGCCAAGCACCTGCACCAGCTGTTCAAGTTCTTGTTCCTCTCCATTAATGTCATCCGCAAAACAGAGGTGGGAGATTGCTCTACACCCTTTGCTAACTGTGCCTTCGTGATCTGAAAAGGCATCTGACATGATGCGCTCCAGGAAGATGTTGAAGAGTGTTGAAGAGAGTAGGCATCCGATTGTTGTTCAGAACCAGTTCCCGATGGCGCTGCTGTGGAGGAGTGCACTGGTAGCCTTGTCAGACAGGCTTTTGATGCCTTCAATAAAGTTAGGGCTGATCGATGTTGCTCATGACAATGCCCTGACAAGGTTGATGCCCATTTGAAAAGACAGGACCATCAGTCTACAGGCAAAGCTAGGTAAAGTTGCTGCGCTCCCTTGTCACCTCCATCTTCTTATACGCTTGGAAAACATGGACCCTTACAGCAGACCTACAAAGAAGAATACAAAGCATGGAGATGAGGTGCTACAGAAGACTTTTATATCCAGCACATCATTAACGACAAAGTCCGACAGACCATCACACAAGCCATTGGACAACATGATGGCATGCTCACAGTGGTGAAGAAACGAAAACTCCCCTAGTATGGCCAGAGCATCAGGTCTTGCAAAGTCCATCCCGAAATGCACAGTGCAAGGATGCAGAAGAAGAAGGAGACAGAGAAAGGGGTGGGAGGACAACATTTGAGAAAGGACTGGCTTCACTG